>CM076723.1:6845668-7228168 GCA_038501795.1 Pseudopleuronectes americanus
TTTTTTCTCTCTTTATCATCAGACATTACCAGACTTTTATGAGGCATGAGTGTATGCATGCTGGTTTCCAGTACAGCGAGATGAGGGAGCAAAATGGAGCGACTTGATGAAAGAGGAGAGGCGAGGAGGGATGAAGGGAGAGGAGAGGTCACAGCGGAGGGGAGAGCAGACTGACAGATATGGAAATTAAGTCAAGAGGGAGACAGAGATACGAACTTTCCCTTCACTTCCTCTTTGTATTTACCCTTCAAAAAAAAGAAGCGCGAGTGATGCCCAATAAAACATTTATCATTCCAGGAAAGCTCTTTAATGTCTTTGACATTAAGAGGCTGAAAGGATAGAGAGAGAGAGAGAGAGATGAAAAGAGAAGAGAGACATAAAGAGAGAGAGAGAAGGATGTATCTTGGAGTGGATGCTGGTGAAAGGTGGAGTGGCAGAGCTCGAGGAAGCAGAGGACAAGAAATCAGAAGCAAAGGTGTGAAAGGAAGTAAATGAAAGATGAGAAGGCAAGTTAAAAGGGGTCAATTATAGAGTCTCAAGATGAGAAGCAGCTCTGACAAAGAACTGATTACACCTTTAGTGACTTGCATGAAAATAAATAAATGAGAAAAATTGATTTATGCATTTTATATGAGTTTAAAAGCTCTTAGATGCTCAGGGTTAATTTGTTAGGATGATTACGATGTAGAGAAGGAGACAAGTCTTAATCGTTGTACTTTGACACATAATCTCAGTTTAAGATCGGCAGTTCATTTGACCTGTAGCTTTCAGTCATATTTAATAATAATAATAATAATAATAGCATCAGTCATTTTACGATAATCTTTTATCATCTAGTATTTCAAGGACATTTTATCCATACGGGCAGTCTGAAGTGGGCAACTTATTCTGCAGAAGAAGATAATGAGATGGGATTAAATTTCCCCAAAAAAACTAATAGCAGCACAGATGTACTTCACTGAAAATAATAGCACTCAGTAGAGCGCATACCTTGGCCAAGGCCCAACAGTCGGTCAAGGACCCCAAACTCCTTACACTCATCACTTTCGTAAATACTCCCCATTATAATTGTTTTTATCAAGATATATGGATTCTTGCAGGTAAAAAATTCTATCTTGCAATGTTAAAAAGTATATAATGGGTTCTTTCTTGGACCATTCATATGGAAAATTAAAGCTGTTAGCATCAGTATCATTTCCAGTAACACCACTTTGTGTTCAAGGTTATCTGTTTAACATCAAACAGCTATTTCCAAAGAATGACACTTAGATACACATACCTCCACCGAGGCCCAACACATTCAATCAAGCTGCACCAAATTGTGCACATTCATAAATATCAGTCCTGTAAATGTCAAGACTTTTTCAACAAGAATCCATGAATTACTAACTGAGAAAACATTCTAAACGTGATTGAATCTCTATCTTGCAATCTTAAAGAAAGTTCAAATAAATCAATCTGTTTTTTTCCTGAAGTTTTTGTGTAATGCTGATAAAAAGAAACAAAGATATTACAAAGGAATGTAATTGCTAAAAGAAGAGAGACTGATAGAAATAAATGTAAATGAGAAAATGAACACATTCTGTCCAAACATCTGTTTACTCTTCATGAGGGCACAAGAAGTGACGCGGAGCTGCTGAGGCTGATATATACCCACAGTATCATCTGGATTCACTCACAGAAACTGATCATTAGAAAAAAGTTTAGAGTTTAGAAAATGAAGGCGAGCTGTTGTACTCCACAAAGAATGATTGTAAGGGTCTAACATTATGAGAGAAATATGTGTGCATTCTGTTTCAGTGCTCGATTGCTCTGCAGGAACAGATCGCACAAATGAAAGGGAGGCCGACAAAGAAGCACAACGCAGACGGAGGAATTAATGAAAATGAAATGTGACACTGCAGGAGAAACATCATGCTTGTGTTCAATCATCCAAACAAATAGACACACAGGCTGAACACAAACACAGCCAAAGAGGAATTAGTCAGCTGAGATTTGTCTTAACACTGATCATTAAGACATTCCACACAAACACAACACCAGAGAACAGAGAAGACATTGTGAATGTCCCTGAGGTTCTACAAGCAAACTGTGTCACACACAAGAAATACATTAAATGAGTTTGCATGCAAAGCAGCAACAATGCTACTTTAATACTCTCCCGTCATAATGGATTCCATGTCTTCTGCCTATAAACAATATAAACAAATAACTCCTACACTACATGTGTTAGTCACTGCTGGGGAGATACATGTGATCCATCAACACCCATGACAGGTACTGTGGTGTGTGTCACTGGCAGACTGACGGCAGCACAGTGTTTAAAGTGTGATGGAGGTGGTTGTAAATGGGTCAACAATCAAACATCAGACAGAGAATGAAATCATTCTGATACATCAGAAGCAAGAAAAAATGAATTCATAAAAAGCTAGAGAGTTCACCTTTGACTTTGCCTTTCACAAATGGTCAGATGTGTTCACAAAAGCAGGAGCATTCAGGTGAGGGGTGGCACGGCAGGAGGCATGACATGATGTATTCATTCAGCCATGGAAAAAAATGTGTTTTTGTTTACAGCACATCAACACCAACTACCGCTGTTGACATCTTACATCAACGTCCTCTATATGTATGACACCTCTCATTCATCCTGATATATTTGTATTCTTCTAGTGAATTATCCAGACATTTTTCCTGCTGTATTATCACATGGACTCACTCTGACATTTCCCAGACATTTAACTCCGGGGGCTGGCAGGAAAAGTTCTAGAAAACGTACAGAGCAACTGACTTTGATATTTGCGTTGTCGCATACAGCCCCTCCAGATAATTCCAGAGAAATGTCTGGGCTTCAATGCAGGTCTGAAAGCAGCTTAAGACCAATGCAAATTCCAAAGTGACTTGATAAAATGAATATGATGCCAGTTGAAGTAACTGCTATCATAAGTATCTCTTGTGTTGAAAAGGAGAAGACATTTCTAGTTTGCATGGTAGGTATTGCAATAAAATATGAAGTTTAGTATAGTAGCACTAGTATAAAATATTGTAACGTTTATCACAGGAGGCAGAAGGATGTCCAGAGCAACTGACTAAGTTTGTTATATTCAGCCTCTCAGGATAATGCCAAGAAAATGTCCGCAGGTCACTGCATACCTGAAAGCAGCTAGAGAGACAAATTAGGCGACTGATATATGTGTTGTGCTGAACAGTCACCATCATCACTGTGGGGGCCGCTTGGAGCCAAACACATTTACACTGACGGTAGAAGCAAACATATTTGGGTAAATCATGGTCGACGCTTGCCTCCTGAACAACAGCATGACCTTGTAATTTGTCTGTGCAGCTACAAAGTTTGAATTATGAGAACTTTTTTACTGGGGCATTCGGCAAAACCGCCATCTATTCACACTGATTAAACTTTGAGGGTCAAAAGGAGACTGGAGCCGATCCAAGCTGACACAGGGCAAAAGGACAAACGATCATTCACACTCACATTAACACTTAAGAGCAATTTAGTCTCCAATTAGCTTGAGCTGCATTTCTTTGGACCGAAGACCCACAAAAAAATCTTTAAATATAAAACCATCTTCATGGTCTCCTGTGCCACAGCACCCTGTTTTGACAGACAGGAGGTGGTGCTGTGAGAAGATGGACGAGCCTTGCTTATCTGCCCTGACTCACCACTCTCAATACCAGCTGTGAGTGTCACTCAGCAGAGCGCATGTCTCCGCCAAAGCCAAAACATTGTACACATGATCATCTAGTTCTTATAGGAAGAGGTCTGATAACCTAAATGATTTATTCTGTCATAAAATATAAAAGATAAAAATCCTGGATTCACCCTTTAATCTGCATCTGCACATAAATGTAATGGGTTCATCTGAGGGGTGATGTTTTTGGACATATTTCCATATTCCTGAAAATAAAATGATTTCTTTTAAATCAATCAACAAACCAACACGACACGGGTGCAGAAAACCTCCCAGTGCTGGAAAGTGAGTGTCACACTGAGTAATGTGTGCAGTAACATCGACTTTGTTGCCTTCAACTGGAGATTGCAAGGAACAGAATTATAATCTCGTCAAAATTGTGAGACAGCTTGAGTTACCTTATGTTTTTACCTTTATTCTCTCTAAATTAATCGGAATTGTCTGCATCAATTAACATGCATGTTTTTATTGCTGAGCTGTGACCAACAACTTGTTTTGTCCTTCACAGAGTAACTTGTGCTATTTGACATGAGTTAGTCCAGCATCTCATCAGGCAGCACATAGATCTACATAAATAGTTTTAAAGTTTTGTAATGTTAACTCTTCTTATTTAAGAACTGGTTGATATTTGAAAAGTATAATTTTAAGATAAAAGCAGCAGTGGCCAGTGGCTGTACTACAGAGTCTTTAATCCCCAATGAGCCAGATCAGTGTGAACGCTGCAGGCCACTTTCTCAAACTGAAGTCTGCTGCGGAGGATTGAAGGTGCTTCAATGTTAACCACTATAAATCCAACCAGGTGAAAGTAGCAGATAGTTCATACACATGTAAATAAGCTGCACTTTACATAGATTATTGTTTCACCTCCATTCAGTGCAAAATATACAGCCCACCTGTTACAGCTTGTTTTACCTAGATATATGTAGGATTATCGAGGTATTATAATTGTACCCAAGTCTTTCTTGTTATTTCAGAGGGAAATGTTTCTACTTATTTTAAATGCAAATGTTAAAATTTATTATTTTTCAGATTAGTTTTTCATATTAAAAAATTCCACCAAAATAAACATATTCAAATCCTAAATATTTACACAGATTTGTCAAGCATGTATTGATCCTTTTACTTAAAAAAGCTGGAATGTCACTCAGTAGAGCACATGTCTCCTCCAAGGTCTGATACGCTCAATTCATTATTTGTCTTGAGAAAGTGTAACAAATATTCCTGGATCCAACCTTTAACCTCCGTACCAAAATTGTATGGGTTCTTCTCAAGGCTCTGGCCCCATGCCTCTACCAGGTTTAGTGGAAATCAGTTTAGTTTTTTCTTAATTTTCATAGATTTCCACGAAAAGTTATTAGAAGCTTGGGCCAAGGGCCAAGAAAGAAGTGAATGATGATGTGAATCCAGACAAAGGGGCAAATACTAGAATTTTTCATTACTTTCTTTAACACCACTCTCAGGAACCATTTTCCATTATCACTGCTATACCAGGGAATAAATGATGGATCTTGATGAAAAAAATCCTGTTTAGTGAGTTGACATCTATGAGTGTTTGCAGTTTGGTGCAGATCCAAATAAGATCTTGAGATTACAGAAGCTTTGATTTCATGATATGCTTTGTTTTGGTGGCCTCAGGCTAGACTGAAGAGCTAAGTATGCACTTTACTGAGATACATATTTCTTGTTACTATAACGCAGTTATTTTCTGTGTTTTTAAATATTTTTTCACTACTAGAAGAATGTCTGTTTGACTTTGCTGCAGGTCCATGCCTTTCACAGGTTCTTGGCTCGCCATAAGAATAGGTTGGAATGTGGAGGACGTTTTCCAGTAAAAGCTTGGACTCTGATCCTCTTACTTTTCTTATCATTGCACACCAACAACTTCCACACGTAACACTCCTCTACATCTCTGCAACCCTGAACATATGAAACACTTAGTTTGAATCAGTGCTTCTTCATGTTTCATTTCATTAAGAGGGACATTATGGAACTCTCTCCAGCTCTGATCATATGATCCCACAGCTCAGAGACTGGGGAGTAGGCGCTTGACAGCCTCTAGGCCTGAGTTCAGGTCTCACTGTCCCGTCATATTTCTTCCTGCATTAAGTAGCTCAGACAAAAATGGACTATATGCATATATACACACACACCCCCCACATACACACCTACTGGGGGCATTGCTCAGGTCCGCTGTGGACTGCCACTGACGGCTGTTTGTCTGTCACACAGTTTGCCCTGAGCCTGGCAGTCAGACCCCAGGGAGGAGTTTTAGCTCTTGGTCAGTTCAGGCGGCTGAGCTGGAGCCTCCAGTGATGCCTGCTCTCACTGTGACATGGCCCTGCCAGTCTGTGAAATCAGAGCTGTGAGGTGAGAGCTGCACTGTCCCAGTATAAGCCAGGACAGAGGAGGACGACATCCTCTGCTACAGCCTGCATACGCTTTGGTTCTATTAACCTTTTACTGTGTTTTATTAGAAGACAGGACAAGATGGAGAATATCCCTAGTATGAGCAACACGCACACTTTCATCAACTCCAACAATGAGGTTAGGTTTTCATTTGTGTTTGTTTTTATTTGTTTCTCTGTATGGTTGTGGTATGGGTAAGGTCAGGCAAGAATCCAATACATTTTGGTCCAGAACCGGATCAGAGGGTGGATCCAGGATTTATTTTGTATCTCTTTCTTGAGAACAAAATAATAAATTAACCTCTAAAATTAGTTATCGCCTCCAAGAAAGTTATGTTGCTGCATTTGTCTGTTACTTTGTTATATTTTTCAGCAGAATTAAACAAAAAGTAATGTTTTATGAAAAAAGGAAAGAAATTAACTCATTTGCACTCAACTTGGTGAATGGATGGGACATAGATCATGGAATAATCATGTACATTTTGGATCTGGTTAACGATCCAGAGATAATGCATAGATCTTGATGTCATACATCAGACATATTTACACACCATCCTGTTCCCTTTTATTTCTCCGTTCTAACAGCGTCACAGATGTGCAGGACTGTTTGTCCTTGGCAGAGGCATCCACTCTATTCAGTGCGATTCTAATTAGCCAGGTTTTCATCAGAATCCTGAATTGTCCTTCTGCACATACTGCATTAGTCTTCAGCTTATGTTCCAATCTGTTCCAGGTATGTGGAGCACAAAATGTAAAATCTGCCTCTGTCAGTGTTACCTCGGGGAAGCTGGAACAACAACATGAAGCGGTGCAGTAAATAAGACAATTAAGTACAAACGTGAGAGGAGCCGCTTTATGAATAAACAGATACCAATTCATTATTAATTTAATACATAAAACCCGTACAGTGCAGTGGCTTTAGAGGGAAAGCTACGGTTCACAATCTACAGAGATACAGTTTCTTGCAGAGTTTGCAAAAAGTTGTGCATTGTATGCAAACAGTGCCAGTAGGCTGCGGTTGTTAAGCAAATCAGGAGAGACCTCACTGACCCTCATACCTGAATCTAAATCCAGATCTATGAAAGATGGATTAAGTAATTTATAATTAATGTCTGTTAACTCCCAACTATCTGAAGAATCATGCTGTTATTGCTCCAGGTCCTAACTATATTTAATTCCCTGAGCCCACCTATTGAGTATGTGGGCTCCACAGGCAAAAAGGGGCTCCCATGACACAAAGAGTCCCAGTAAAACACAGGCTGCTTTCCAGGACCCCTCTGCGCTATCCATGTTATGATAAATCCACGGTAATCGGGTTTGATTAATCTGACATGGTGCCACGAGCCTGCCAACAGCGCAGCCTCGAAATCTGACTGCTCCGCGAGAGGAGAATAAGATGCACTATTAGAAACCATGGAACAAAAATAAAGGTAGCTCGCTGCATAAGCAGATCCTCACATATTCTGTGCCTTTTTCTTTTACATACAGCTTTTAATGAGGATGATGAAGTAGCCAAGGTGCAAGCAGTTTACAAATAATTAAACAAGATTATGTTTTCATCTGCGTTTGTCTGTTCAACAGTCATCAGAATTACGCGAAAACTACTGCAAGCATTGCCACAAAACTTGGTGAAGGATACAATATGCTTCAGGGAAGATCTACGTTCTCGTGGGGATACGGATCAAGTTTTACTTTTTTACTTTTGTTAACATTGCGAGATTTTCACGTTTTCACCATTTTCTCAGGGAATATTTCATTCAGGCATATTTAGGGTACTGTTGAGTGTATGCAATTTGGTGCAGATTAATAGAATCTAAGGGGACAGTTGGCCTTTGGGGAGGTATGAGCTATACTGAGTGCTCTTTTAGTTTGTTATAAGATCACTGAACATATTTATATCAATCCACGCTAACCTGAAATGAAGCACCAACACCTTGGTTGGCTAGATTAACCTTGTAAACATAATAAATGTTCAAGAAACGTATACATCTTCTGTAGCAACCCTTTGTAATGTATCTCAGTAGTGCGTTATTTGATTGTTCTTATCGGTGCTGTGTTTTAATCCTGGGTGGGTTGTACAGACATTATGTATAATGCACATGAATTATCCATAGAAATTTGTAATAATAGAAATAGCTAGTTTTGATTTATTTACCTTATACAGCTAATTCTGGCTGACTTACAGAATTTTGAGTGTCAGTTAATGAGCACTGTCCATGACAAATAAAAAACAAGTGAATTGAAAGGAAATATATTATAATGCCTATATGAATTGTGCCGAGTATCTCCGACTGCAGCCACTGAATACTGCAGCTCCTGTCACAGGTGAGACTCACACTCTCAAATAGAATTCAGGAGGGATGTATACAGTGCATCAATTATCAAGGTCCTATCTATACAGTATATACACACACACACACACACACACACACACACACACACACGCTCCTCATTAATGTCACTAAAAAATTTTTGTGAATAGAGATTCAAATGTAAATTTATCATCACATAACTGGCGAGAGATTTCAGTTGTGCAAGGACAGCAGTCAAAGTCAGAGACGCAGTATCATACTATAAAGTCAGGCATTACTTCATTTACATATTCATCCCGTTCAGTGTGCATCTTGACAGGAGCCCTGTATCCTTGTGTGTATCTGCAGGGTTGGAAGTAATACTGTGGGGCAGGCATATGACATATCACTCCAGCACCATTGTGCTGAAGTGATAACCTGAAGCTGTGTTACATCTCAATTTAAAAGCCTTTTTTGTAATCCTGCTCTTGTCAGTAAAACACTGTGGCACATAAAGAGCAGGGTAACCGGCATTCACAGCTACAGAAACACAATTGTTTGGGATAAACAGATGATTTCGCTCAGATTTATTCCGCCGCTGTTTTTTTCTGTCACATGATCTTAAATGGTTGCAAGAACGTTCTTCTTCAGTACAACTTTGTTTAAAACAAGGAATCAGAGCTTAATTTGCCTCAGTTTATCAACCTCAGCATTGAAAAATATTATATTATATTGTCGTGTTTCAATAATTGTCCATCCATTGTAGATCTTATCCTTGTCTAAGGGCTCAGGGGGGAGCTGGAGCCAATCCCAGCTGACATTTGGAGCGAGGCAGGGTACATCCAGGACAGAACAGCAGGTTATCACAGCACCAATATACAGAGACAAACAACCATACACACTCACACGCAGGGAGTACATTCAATTTCCACACAGAAAAAATAGGGATTCAAACTGGGAACATTGCTACTACTACTAACCACAGTATCACCGTGACACCAATAAAAAATATTTTTAAAGGCAGATAACCGTATCAAAATGTGAGGGATTCTAAGCTAGAGCGAAAAAAGTTAGTTTTACTGCTTAGCAAGTCATGTTTGTCATAAAAACAAATTACAGAAACTGAGGAGCTCTTTCAAATGACGGGCCTGCCGGTGTTACATCTTGCACGATACAAGAACAAAAAACTCTCTTGCACATTCTTTCCAGATGTAAAAATACAAAAGTCAACTACGTTCATGGTAATTTACACACCAGCTCAATATGCATCATAAAAAGTGCAGCATCAAAATATATAGTCTGCCAAAATACAGAGAAAACCTCCGTGTAATGTTTCCGTCACTGCCGATTGGAGCCAGAGCATAAAAACCTACGTCTGCTCAAAAGTTATTCGACTGGGAGTGAATACCAATTTTATCTATTCCCATTGCAGACAGAAGTCCACGGGAAAACGGGCTAAAAATGATGTTTGCCATAACTTTGACGTACTATTTTCTTCTCCCATTGGAAATCTTTTAAAATGCATATCTCTCTCCAACAAGAAAAACCTAATCAGACTGAGTCAAGGTTGGTCACGGCACAGTGGGGGAGAGTCCAGTGACCTGATCAGTTGTATTGTCGGATAGTGGTTTTAGATAAACGTAGCCACTACTGTGGTTAGTTAAAAGACTTCAAAGAGGCGCTTGGAAATGAGGCCATGGAAATGCCAGAGCACTGGTGGAGCATGCGTCTGTCCTTTAATGTCTGCTCTTGGCTTCCTGGCTGCGTGTTAATGATGAACAGATAAAATATTCAACTGGGTGGCATTACTCTGCATCTGTCTGCCCGTGATCACTCCTCAGCACTGTGTGTACCCAAACATGTGTGTGAGGCTGTCCGAGCGTCCCTCTGCTCACCGTCATTGCACCACAGATCATGAATGTAAAAATGATTGTCCTCCTTTTCCCTCCAAGTTAAAGGGCTGGGGATATGTGGTTAGAGCGTGTCTGAGTACGAGGCGGCAGGCAGTTCTTCTTATCTCAGAGAGGGGGGAGATGGGTTGTGTAATTATTTTCACTGGCTTTGATCCAGAGCAGCCTCCTCTACACACCTATTGGCCTCTAGCTCCGTCTGACGCCCGATAATTAGACCCACAACCACCAGCGCAGGACACATGGGGGCTGTTCACACACACACACAGGCACTACAAGCATTCAAAAACTCATCAATTACCCAAAATACTCCTCCAAAATCTTCACGTGGATAAGAAAACATATTTATTTGACTCCAATTTAACTTCCTGAGGGGGGCAAAGCAGTGAAAGTGCAGCGCTGGTTATAAGAGAGTCACAGAGGAAGTGACAGCGGTCGTCAGTCAGACTGCAGCTCTGGGCCATAGATTTAATTTCTCTGTTCCTCCCTTCAGTGTCACACTGAGAGCCTCAAAGCAGCCGTGTCCCTGCTGCCATTCAAACTGTGCAGACTTTCAAATGACATTGACAGTCAAAGTCTCTCCTGCCGCGCAAATGACAGCAACAGCTATTGATTGTGCTTTCCATAAAAGGAAACGTATTTCGTTCAGATTTTATTCAATCTTTGTGTTTTGTTTTTTTTTCCCTTTTACTATTTTAGGTCCGACACAAAGAGACTCAAAAAGAAAAGAAAAAGACCCAAAGGGAAACGGTCAATAGGAGACATTTCTTTGGAGATGTGGAAAAAAGTAATAATTTGGAGGGAAAAGTAATTTTCTGACATGTCTTGTCTTGTCCTTTCATTTCCGTACATTCCCAAGGCTGCCTATTATTTTTCAAAGAACAGAGAAGCTTTCTGCCAGGATGAACCAAAGAATACAAAGAATAGCTGTCCAGGACCAATATCCACAATCAGCCACACAATATTCTTGTTTTCAGCAGCCAAGAACACAAGGTGATGAAATCCAACAATGTGTTGACATTCAACTGTGATTCATTGTCACCTACAGCGATACAGTCTAAATTAACAGCAACCGAAATCCACAATGTACCTCTCTGTATCTAAAGTTTCTTCTTATTCACTTGTTAATGTATTAAATTATTAGGCACCTGGTAATTTATATTATTTATATCTGTTTATGACTGTAATTGATATACATTTGTTCAGTTTAACAGGGTGTTGCTTTAAATGAGAATATTTGCCCATGAAGGAAACTTCCCTCTTCAAATAAATATAAGTTAAATAAACAAAATATAATTACGAGAATATTGATAGATTCAATATATCATTAGATTAAGTTACTTAAAAATGTCCGCCTGTGGAATTTGTTAAAAATGACTGTTTCTTTATTTAATTGAGTGACTTTGAAAGAACTTTCATTTGTCTTTAAATTAAAAGCTGCAGTAATGAATTGATCAATTACCACTCGTGGGTAGCTGAACAATCGAAAAACCAAGTGGCAACCTACCATGAAGTTTGTGAGCTGCCATTTCGGCGCTGCTATTTCCAAGCCTCAAGTTAGACATTTTATCCATCGCCATCTTGATTTTTTTGAACAAGGTAACCATATTTTGAGGAGCCATATTTGCACCCATCTGATTGTACTGGCTGTCAATCACAAGGTATCCACAACCAAATGCGAATAGTGCTTTATAGTCTATTTTAATCTACATGTGACCAAAACTCACATAAACATCCTAAATCATGCTCTATTGAAGACAACTTGAAACAACAGAACTCCTCAGGTGAATGTTTACTGACGTTATAAATCCAGAGAGAAGTCGTGGCATTTTCATATAGAATTCTATCGAAGACTTATTTTTGCAACCAGTGGAGTCGCCCTCTGCTGGTCATTCAAGAGAGGGTTTCATCCAGTTCGGTATTGGCTCCACTTTCCCGACTTGTATTATATACATTATTGTTAATTGCTTAAAACACAATATCTGATCACTAAAATTGTTATAGTGAACCGTTTCGCTAAGGATTGACTGTTAACACATCCTGCAACTAAGAGCAACATTAGCATCATTTGGCCTCTTTTTTTCTGTCCACCTGCCAAGTACAATATTACTATGTAGATTATCTCTTTTCCAAAATACCCTTGAGATATTATGGTTATTAGTTGCTAGATATTTGACTGGATAGTTACTAGTTTTTATGGGTTTATTGGGTATTTGAGAGCTGTGATATAAACTCCTGGCTGCTGAGCAGAGAAAGAAGAGGATATTTGCAGTGATCTAAAAAAGAAGCTAGAGAGCTCTGTAGAGCTGAGGGAACTACACATTTGGTTGTTAATCCTCCGTGGATCCCTAACACAAGTGATACCTCTCACAAACATCATTCCTTTCATTGTTTATATAAAGGTATTGATTGGAACAACTTAGAAAATAAATATTCTTTATCTATCCCTTGTTTAAGCTGTCATTTTATAACCAGCCTGCTTTGGTTTCCCCTCTGCAGCCACGCTACCAACAGAGTCTGTGATTAACCCGCACAGGGGCTCTTCTAATTATTTAGCCTCTTAATCTCATGAGGGTATCTGCACTTATACTGGGATGTTGTAAGGAGATCTAGTCCCTGCTGCACCCCTGGGCCTTGTCTACAGCTTACTCTGAGAAGTTGTGGTTAAACTCAACACCTCTCCTGGGGTTTTATCAGGGTCCGGACAGTTCACAGTGTGTGTGTGTGTGTGTGTGTGTGTGTGTGTGTGTGTGTGTGTGTGTGTGTGTGTGTGTGTGTACTCGTTTTTGCCACATCTTTAGGACCTTTTCTAGCATTAACATTGTCAGAACCAGCAGAACACAAATGTCATACTAAGTTGCTGTAGAAACCTCTGTGTGTGTATTAGTGTATGTGTGTAGGTGTGTGTGTGCTCTTCTAAAATGAAAGCTGCCATTGTCATTATACCAAGGTTGCTTGTTACTTTTTCATCAACAGGAACACCACATCTCACCCTTCAATGTATTGTAATCTCTTGTGTAAAGGCACACCTTGCGTGAAGAGGATTTTGTCGTAAAAAAAAAGGTTTGTTATTCTGAAAAATGAGCTGTCCTTCCTCTACCTTTAACATAATGGAGAATGACCCCAGGTAAAGAAATCACAATGTCCTTCATTTCCCTTTCATACCCATATTCAGTGCGCTGCTTTTAAGAGTACTTCAAAGGCACAAGGAAAATCTTTCAATGCCCACATTTCTAAACATGTGCTGTTAAAGAATACGTTCTGTCCTGTCACTCTTACTGTATATAAAATATATAAAGAAAACTAATGTTAAACCAGATTCTATAACAATAACAACTAATGTGTCACGTGGCAAGATGTGCATGACAAAATGTCTTGGTGAGGAAGATGAATAGAAAACAATGTGAAAACCAAGCAAACCTGTACATGACCTACAGGATCTGCACACACACACACAGACACGTGACCAGCCTCTAAACTTTCCCCGGTGCATTTGACTGTGCAGTTTTGCTCGACAAATAAGCCCACTTAGAGAAAACACAGCCTGGCATCAAACAAAAACACAACAGGGTTAACAGCGTAGCGTGAGGTGTGCAAATGAGGCTGCACAAGACAAAGCTCAACATGAGAGGAACTCTGCATCGGCTGAGGGAAGCTGAAACTCTAGTGCTTTCAATTAATGGGGCGTTTCACCCACACAGGCTCACACAAACATACCCTTCCTCCCGGCCTGAAATGGACTGGATCATTTAGATCAGGAGATTTGTTTGCCGGCATCAATCCTGCTCCTAATATTGAGAGCGGTGAAATGAAGGAGGGTTCAAAGCAGGACAGAACGAGGGCTTCCCGGTAACACCTGTGACAAATCCTGCTCAACTGAGGGGAGCAGGAAGCTGCTGGGTAGACGTAAAGTACAGAGGAAGAATAAGAAAAAGGGAGACGGAGACAAAAAAGAAAGATTGACCTCAAAGTATAAAGAGGCCAATCTAAATCCCATCTCGTCCTGGTCTATTTATTGTCTCTGTGTTTCAGCAGAGAGGCATCCTGGAAGGCAAACTAATGCCTGGAGGAATTGTTCGACATTATGGGAAACCCGCTTTGTCGGTTTCTTAGGTCAGATAGGACTGATAACCTTCAAAAACAAACATTAAGCTTTAACTAAATTACATAAATAGCCTTAAAAACTGTTTAATATGGATTAAATCAGCGTGATGTAATTGGCGATAAGTGAGTTTTGGGATTTCTTTACTTGATGTTGTTAAGGTTGGACAGAGCCAGGCTGGTATTAGGACACACGGTCACACATATGCAAATGCAGTTGAATGATGATGGACTGTGGAGGCGAATAACATATCATCGGTTGGTGAATGGGGGCAGTGGAGGATGTGATGCACACAGAAATCCAATGCGAGGTCTGTTGTCCATTTGAGGCTGTCTGTTCGAGGAAATGCACAGTGAAGAAGAAAGGAAGATGCTGGCGTTGTTGGTAACGAGAAAGAGGAAGAGATGTCTTGTTGTGAGGTCAACCACAAACAAATGCTATTGTTGAGGGTTTGACATCCCCGGTCAAAGTTCACGTAAGTTGAACTCCACACAAAGCCACAATACAGAGTTGCGTCGCCACACAATTGCTCCCAGAGAATGGAGGCAAACTGGAGCCAAGGGTTCGCCACTGCAAAATATACATGTGGATGACAGTGTCCTTAAAGCAACACTGTATAATTTTTACTAGAGCAAAATCAGACGATCTGGATGAAGACACAGTGAATCCTCGAAACATCAAACTAATTGTGAAGCTGCTGTTTTAAAGTGGAAGTTGCATAATGTAGCTTTAATCTTCCAGTTAATTCTAGGCTCGAAGCAAATATAAATATGTCCTAAATGTCTGTTCCTTCACACAGTCTGAAGTGTGTCATACAAAATAAATGCAGAAACAAGTCAGAGAGGAATAAAGGGAACTGCACTAAGTTATTAAAGCTGCATGAACTCCTGAACTCGGTCTGACTTCAGAGCAGTGATATACACAGGCCACGAATGAGGCCGGGAGTGGCACGGCCTACATGGGTGAGAGCTTGTTATCATCATCGCAGTGTTGGAGGAGGGGGACACAGTTTGGTCCTAACAGACATTATTCCACTTGTACTGCTCTGATGTGACAGGAAACCAGTGCCCTGGCACATTAGTGAGATTTTAACTGAGCAGATCAAAGATACAGATATGTGTACGAATTTAAAACTAGACTGTGGCCGGGGGAAGACAACAATGAAATCTTTCACTGAGCAAGCATATGCTCTTACCTAGTACAACATGGCTGCACAAATGAAAAATAATGACAGTCACTACAGAGGTTGACAGGTAGGAAGCAGCATGATGGGATCATGATGGATGAGGGGAGAGATGGAGCTTGGGGGAAAGGAGACAGGTAAATTTACAGCGCCCACGAGAGACAGGGGAGAGGGTGGGTGGAGGACAAGAGGAGTGAGTGACAGGGTGACGCTGTCAGCTCCTCGGCGGTGCACTCTTTAGGGGAGCCCCCAAGCGTGTTCTGTTAAGTAAACAGCTGCAGCGACGAGAGCTCCTCAAATATTAATGAGGAGTGATCCCCTCCACTCGCCTTGTTCAAACTGACGTTCCCTGAAGTGGACCGCAGCGCTGCATTCAGGAGCAGATACCCCGGCCCTCTTCTAACGGGACGGTGGCCAATGGGGTCGCCCACAGCCCATGTCAAACCTGATAAAGCTGTAGGGATCAGACCCGGGACACCAAGCCACAGAGAGGCCCCCCGCACATAACCCGAAACACAACCCCCATGTGGATCATTATCTGTGGCATCACAAGAAAAAACACTTCAGACGGCTAATGAAAACATACTAAAACACTGTTTATTCCCTCCCTCTCCAGCCCTCATCGGTGTGCATCAGACAGAGATGAATTATAAATGAAAGGATGCTCAATCTGAACTGATCGATACTAACAAGGTCTGAGTTAGCCATGACACAGTTCTTTCTTTCTCTTTGTACTTCACATATTCCTGCCACTCCTCTGTCTCACTGCCTCTCTGAGGAGGAGAGAACAGAAAAACTGATCCTATAATGCAGGCTAAAACAGTCAAGCTAACAAGGCAGAATTAGCTACTTTTACAGCCATCATTATGAAGTTATTAAATAATATATATAGTTATAGCTGGGAAACTGGTAAATGAATAAGACTTTACTCATTTCTAACTCCTTTGATCGACCCACCGCTACCCCCACCGTCCGCCCCATCACCTCTCCCCTGACAGGCGGACCAGGGGAATTGGCTGTGGAGGAGTAATGGAGCTTGTCGGAGAGCTCCCTGCTTCACACCACTTAGCCTCTCGTCCAGCCAGTGCGGCTGGTGATATAGGAATATAAAGGGAGGTAGTGGGGGAGAGGGGCTCCCCTGATGAGACTCCGCTGGGACACGAAGCAGACTCTTCACCACCCAAACATTTCTCCTCACATCAGTCACGCCAGGCAGGCAGAGGAGCGTGCTTCACTTGCTCTCTCCACCACCTTCTCTCTCTTTGCTTCGTTATGACACTCAGTCTCTGCCTAACCCTGGGCCAACAGTAACCTCTTCACACACTCCTGCTGGGCGGACATGGTGTCCTACTTCATCAATAATTCCTAGGGTCAATCGCTTCAATAAAGACAACTGCAGTCCTGGCTGCTGCCTGAATGGTGACAGCGGTATTGTTTTAAGAAGAGGGTTATGATAATATGATACTTCTTGTCCCGTTTTCTTTGTGGAGAAACAAAATTGCAACCCACTGTGGCCTTCCCCAGTTGTTCTGTGAACTGCCATTCCAAAGCCTAGAGTTTAGCACCAAGCATTTACAACACACAGAAGTGCAAAATTGAAAACACAATCATCGAAATGGAACACACCATAGGAATGACAGTGACTCTGAAGAATGAGACTTCTCCTTTTGTAAAATGTCTCAGTGTAGGCCTACTTTTTTCATATTCAAACATAAAACAGCACACAAATATTCAGCAAAAAAATGTTTATTCGGTACACACAGAGAACAGTACTGTAAACCGGCATGCTCAACTCCCCCCCCCAGAGGGCCTCATCCACCTCACAGGACATGTTCTCCCTGTCCAAGCAGCGTTGAAGAAACATCTCAAGTGGCGCATGAAGCCCTGACTGGCCTCGACACTCACGTCGCCACAAGCCTCCTCCATGGCCTGGAGCAGTGGGACCCGGTCCTGTGAGTTCCGTTCATATACCTTCCACTTCCAAGCTGAAAAGAATTCCTCAATGTGATTCAGGACAGGAGAATAAGGTGGAAGGTATAGAACAGAAAAATGTGGGTGGTCCTGGAACCACTCACTCATTTGAAAGCTCACATTGTCCCAGATGACAACGTGATCGATCCGTTGGGGGTCATCTATCTGGCCAGGTGGTACCAGCAGGACATGCAGGCCATCCAGGAAGACGAGGAGATGGGCAGAGTTATAGGCCCCTAGGTGGGCATGGCGGTGCAAGATCCCATGGTGATTCACTGCAGCACACATTGTGATGTTCCCACCATGCTGGCCGGGGACCATAACTATGGCCCGCTGTCCAATGAGGTTTCTGCCCCGTTGCCTCCTCTTCACCAGGTTGAATCCCACCTCATCAATAAAGATGTACTGGTACAACACATGAGCTGTGTCATGCTCCTGGATACGTCCTGGGTTTGTTCCCTCTGGGTTGAATACACATATTGTAAGTCGCTTTGGATAAAAGCGTCAGCTAAATGAAATGTAATGTATGTAAATCCTCTGACACAGACAGCATGAGAATGCAAGTTACAGTATGGACACAGAGAGTTCAACACAGTGGACTACAGTGAGACACTGTAGAAAGGAACAATATTGGATTACAGGTACAATACCTGCATGTGTCAGTGCTGATTGTTGGTAATTACAAGCACAAACTCTCACCCTAACTTCTTGATGTGTTCCGTTCGAATGGGACCCTATACACTGGTTTCATCAGCATGGCATTCCTATGAAGAATACAGTCCAATGTAGAGCGGCTGATGGTCTGAGTGTGATAGAGCTGTTCTCACGAACCATATCTACAATTTCAGTCTCGTGGTCAGCTGTGAAAATGTGGTGAAATTGCTCAAAAGACCTGAATGTTTAGAGATTTGAGTATTTGTGTGTTGTAGGTTGATGCTTTGAGATTTTACTTGAGAAGTGTGTGCAACAACTGGACATTGTGTGTAGTGTTTTGACAACAAGGTGATGTGTAATTGACATCAGAGTGTAAAGAAGGAAAGTCAGAGTCTAATGCAGATAAGGGAGTGTGAAGTAGTGCCAAATTGGGTTGAGCAATTGGTAAATGAGTTGAAGGTTGTACAAATTGTGCAGAATTTTAGATTTTTGTGTGTTAACAACTGAGAAAAACGTTAAATAGTAGTGATATAATGATATATGGAGAATACTATAATAAAATACTTGTGTGTGTACTTTAAAATGTAAAAAAAATGTAAAAGTATGTATATCTATATATAGATATACAAACATTCTTTTTTATTTTTTACTAAATAAGGAAACAAACAGTACTGTAAATCAGCAGGGGCTGGGACACATCGGTAAGTGATGTCATCTATCATGACATTGGCGTGTTTCTCTAGCGTTCAGCCAGAACTGTTTCTCAAGCGTTCAGCAGACTGACTTGCAGCGGCTTGCTTACTGCAGGTCATTTTTGTTATTCAAGAAAGCTGCAACCAGCAAAACCACAGTGAGTAAATTAACCATTCAACACATTAACAACAGGCAATGCAGCCATTATTGTTATTCACCAACACTTTTCATGACCTTCCCTCAGTACTCCAGTTTAAACCACTTTCGTGTGAAATCTAAACCACAATTGGTTTAAAGCTTTTGGGAAACGGTGGCTCATAACTATAAAGTAAAAAAATTTAGTTGTGCAAGGATGAATTATTATCACTTTGGTAATCCATTAATTATCATGGAGATCCTTGTCTTCAAATATTTTCTGAATGGGCTCTTAAACTTTTGGAAACATTGAGACTTACTGGCAACCAACCGAAGAGACAATATGCCTCTTGTTTACACCGGCACATGCATGACCAGTGTACTATAATAGTCATGTGACATGCACAGAGCTATAATGCTCATCTGGACAGAGATCCTTTCCATTTTAAAATGCTGCATTAAATGAAAATGTATCATTGTGAACATAGCCTGAGTCTACTAAGTACAAGTTAAGAAATCATGGTCAACAGAAAAAGTGTTGGTTTGAGAATCTTAAGGATTGACCATACTGTCTACATTCCATGAGTTGCAGAATCAATCCAGTCGCACAAACAAGCAAACAGTTCCATTCATACTAAAATGAATGGAATGCGTACCAGATCTCTCATTTCCAGTAAGTTGATGTATTGTATCTGGAGCACGCTCAGCAGGCTGAGGCAGGAAGTGACGTATTAACTAAGCTGCGTAGATCACATGATCATGTTTACACCACCCTGACAATGACATCTGCTCTTATCACCAAAAACTCGCTTGACAAATCATCGTTGGTGTCTTCTACTCTTTTTCAATCCAGCAGGGGATCCCCTACTGTGTTCTACAGTATTTATACTAGGAGGCAAGGCAGACAAAGTCTGTAGAAACTGCTGAGGGTGTTACTCGGACATGCACCTCCTTGTGAGAAAATATCGAGGATCTTTGGAGTTCAGTGAGGGTCTCCAAGCAGCTATGGAGAGATCACTTGTCAGTGGGTTAACACAGGTCATCTTAGGTGTTGGAACACATGGTTGCTGAGAGTTATATTTCAGATCAGGACAGACTCCCTCTTTTAGAATAAGTTAAATCTGGTTAATTGTTATTACTTATTCATATTGTTCTAAATAAGCCATGAGAACCCACAGATGTGAGATCAGCCCTTCGGCCCTGCTCCACCCTGCCCTGACACGGTTGTTATGTCTGCGTGGCTGAGCACATGTTGCGTAAGCATTTCAATATTTCATAGGCCAAAATGAAAAATGCATCTCTTTGAACTTTAAGTGCATGGCAGTAGCAGGAGGACGAGAGCGAGCCATTGGGGTCGCAAGGTGAGGGAAGAACTATGAAAACTTAGAGGATGATGAGAAATAAATGGGTCGCTCCTTGGCTTCGTGACAGTCTTATAATCGTTCTATTCGGGGAAACTCTGTGCAGGTATTACAGAACTGCGATCTGAATAATGTTCAAACAACGTAGACCTGCGAGTGAACCGACTGCCGAGCGCCAAAGCTGAAGATGTCTTTCATAAACAACGAGACCTTGAACATTTATTTAGGAGCAGGTGTCCCATGCCACAGCCTGCCAAACGCCACGCACAAAGAGAGAGATTGACATGCAAACAGCTTCAGGTCTTGCTGGGGCTGCCCCCACAGAGCTGAACTCAAATAGCTTCACACTGAGGGGGTGATCGCAGTCGTAATAAAGGGTCGTAAAAAGGGACGTTCAGGCTCTAGATTTATACTAACTGTGCCCATGACCCTGCACAGAGCATAAATATAAACAAAGTGACATCTAAGAATGGGCACCATTTGGGTTAATATGAAGACAAATTGCACTTTCTCAAACACGTCTTCTTAATAATTGTGGCTGCTCAAATGTGATTTTGCATTTGCATTGATTTAGCTCAGAGAGTCGCCTTTGATTAAATAGAACTGTGGGCCTTTCTGAAAAGGATATTTGTTATCATCCATTAAGTTGGAGGAAAAAGTCTCACGTGATGTATGAAGATGCCGGGTGATTCATTTAAGGGGGCTCATTAGCTCAGTATGAGATGTGGTCATGTCAAAATGCTGCTTTCACTCTTCATCCTCTGCCTTTTCCTCCTCTCCTCTCCTCTCCTCTCCTCTCCTCTCCTCTCCTCTCCTCTCCTCTCCTCTCCTCTCCTCTCCTCTCCTCTCCTCTCCTCTCCTCTCCTCTCCTCTCCTCTCCTCTCCTCTCCTCTCCTCTCCGCCCTGCCCGATGCACGAGTCATCACACGCTGAAAGAAACAAAGGCTCCTTCTCTCAGCTGGAGCTGGGAGGAGCTGTCAGTCCCTTCAGCTCTGTTTGATGATAGCATTTCAAATGACACTTTGATCCTCACTACACACTGTTTGTTTTTCCCCTATGATGAAATTCAGCTCGAGAGGCGTGCAACAGGGCACATCATTAAAATGGGGCTCAAACACGGAGAAGCCACACTCGTCCCGAGAAACCGCCCGTGACAACTCTTGTCACGTCGTAAAGAAGGCGACATAGTAGGTGGCGTAGGAATTGTAAAGATGAACAAAAGAATCATGTGTTGTCCCTGAAGATGATTCAGTGACACCGATGCTAAGACAAAATGCGGGTCTCCCGGCAAAGACTGAATGGGAATAATGAATCTAATGAGGCAGATCTGTCAGAGCTAAGCGTTGTCTCTGGCCTGAGCTGAGTAAGGAACAAACTCCTGCCTTCAAGCCAAAGAAGAAAGAGTGCATTTAGAGTAAAAACTTCACAAAAAAGCTTTCCTCTATCAACTAAGACACCTCATTACTGATCAAGGACAAAAGATAAAACAAGCAATGGAGAAATAAAAAAGAAATGATTTAACAAAATTCTTTTTTTTTAATTTTCTTTTTTCCATCATTTCTGAAACAAGCTCAAAGGCAAAGCTCCACAGGTCGTCCCAGAATCAACATAAAACACCAACTCTAAATCTCAGTGGAAAAATCTGCCTTTGTTCAAATATAATGGTGGCAATGCAGAAGATGAACAGCCCAAAGTACAAGCCTGAAAGTGTCGGCTCTTTTTTTCTTCTGTGGTGATAATCCCGCTATTGAAGATTTCGAGAGCCACAGCTGAAATAATATGCAAATATCCACCCCATGGGGCGCTGACTGGCTGACATATTATCAGCAGAGAGGCAGCCGTCGCGTTCTGGAATGGAGATGTGAGTGTGGTCAAATCAAAAAAGGTTTACTGTAAAGCACGCGAGACAACAGGAGCACTTTAAACAGGATGCCAGCCCTGTTGGGAACAGGATGAGGAGGAGTCCCGTGGAGACAGGAGTGCCTGGCAACCTACACAAAGCCCGCCGAGATAAGGCAGACAGTTTGGAAAGCCAAACAATGGGAACTGAAGGCATCTGAAAAAATGAAAACAAAGGTTCATTTGGACGAATAAGAAGTGAAAAGATTCCCAGGATGGGGTGATTTCATGTGTAGCCATTCAGCAACCTTCTGGTTAGTGAGGCTTTGATGACTCCCTAACTGTGGTTTACGTATGTGTGTTAACCCCTGACCAAGGACGGGTACTGACATGTGAGGGGCTATTGCTTTATCCATAAAAAAGGGCAACCACGCATGAATTTACCTGAATGGTGTAAAGTATTGTTTCTTACTTTTGTGATACTCTACATATAAATGTCATGAGCACTCGTGGCACCCGGATGGAGCATGCAGGAGGGAAATTTGATGTTTTGAACCAGCAAGTCGACACCAGCTTCAGCCCTTAAAGCTCTCAAATCTCATTGTCTTTACAGGTTTCCATCTTCTTCATAAAATGGCAACTCTTTTTTATCCTTAGATATCAATGTTGTGCTTTTTTTTCAATTTTGTGACGTCACAGTTAAGAAACGTCATCACATGCCCACGAGCAGGGAATTTTACTGCTGTTTCCCCGCCTGTGCTCACTTAGACATTTCATATTTTAGAGATTTTAACAGGGAGGTGGTAGGAAAAGTTCTGGAAAATAGTGGGTGTAACTGGTTGGTACATTTGTGTTTTTAAATACAACCCAGAGTTCAGTGCATGTCTGAAAGCAGCTTATGTGTTGTTTTTTTTACCCGCTAGCATAAGTCTGCCTAAGCTCCACGATGCACCTTTAAGAATACAGAGTTTCTTTTTCGTTTCTTTAATATAAAAACACACTCTGCACTTACCCCTCTCATGTCTGACATGTCTAACGTCTCTTCTGATGCTTAGCATGCTCTCCCTCACTCTCTGGTCACGAGCCTTGTGGTTTTGCCTCGTCTTAAATACAATGATTAGAATCAGAGAAAGCATTTTCCATTCACTTCAAATCACTTCAGACCATGTAGACTCATCAACATTCATCTCTCATTGTTAGAAATGCACAATGAAACCTGAACACTTCAGGGCGGCCAGCCGAGTTTTCATAGACGGGACGAAGATTTCAGGTGAAGGCCATAGAAATATGTATTACAATATAGAAAATATCATAGGATTCTTTAAACATCATTACTATCCAATAATTCACAATAACTAGATATTTTACTTGATCAAAAGGCTCTCTCATGAACTGAAGCTTTTGGGGGTTAGCCTCAGTCAGAAAAACACTTATTTAAGAGTTTATCAAAAATGATTGATTGAAATAGTTAAAATAATTACATGGGAAATTTTTGCTTGACAATTCCAACATGATTTTTGACATACTGATCAGTGAGCTCACTAGCTAGCGATGGTTCATGTGTATAAGGCCATACTGCATTACGTGATGGAAACATGAGAAGCTGGGCATTGTTTGAGGGTATTAGTCCCACTGGTTTTATATCATTAGTCATTAGCTGCTTCATAAATATTTGAATGCTACGTGCTCCATCGTTGCGTTGCCTCACCTTTATGTTCCTCCTGGGGGGCAGCTTAGGGCAAATGGGCTGATGCCAGGGCAGCTATATACCCCGGCCTTGTGTGCTTGTAATACATTTTTGTGTCTTAACATTGGGATAAGAACAGATGTTAGGCTCCACTGACATGTAGATGAGTTATTGAATAATGTCCTAGAGAACAATGTATTTGAAGTTATTTGATGGATTTCTGATCAAATGTGATTGGAGCCAAACCCAAGTTTCCAGACTTTCATTTTAATAGTAGTCTGATTTTTGATGAAGCTGCAGAATGGTTGGTTCTGCACTTACAGCTCCATTACTCCTGGTGGCAGTGGTCAACAGGCTGCTCCCTCAAAGACAACACAGCTTTGGTCAAATGTGGTGAGGTTTTTTATTTTTTTTTAAATTAACTTTGAAAAATGCCACTGCATTTCATCAACAATGGCTAGTGACTGGCAAGGCAGATACAACAAATGAAGGTAAAAACAATATTTATAAAGTATTTTACCTTGTTGTGTTCAAATTTATTAGAATCCAATTCGTGTTCATTCAAATGAGTTGAAAGTGCTGCTTCATCAAGTCAGATCGCCTCCCACTGGACATGTTGTAAGATGACACTGAGATCAAGGCCTAGAAGATAGAAGGGTGTAGCTTCCCCACAGAAACAATCACCTATACTACACAGTTTGTAAAGGCAATTTTCTTCTTTCAGAGCAATTGTTTTGAAATTCATTATTTTGTGCAAAAGTTCTCCCGGGAGGTGAAAGCTTTTGATATTGATTGAAAACGCTGCTTAAACAACCCTCGAAGAAAAGCCGAAACGTGGATGAAAATATAAACTCATTCTTAACAAAATAAATCCATCATGTGAGAATTGTGACATCTTTTCAAACTAGCATTCAAATAACTGCAGGGATAAAATAAATTTTAGATACAAGAAGGGTCCAGCTGCAGCCTTGAAGACCTTTCAAACCAAGTTGCCATTCAAACCACCCCTACTCTCATTGGGAGGGTACAAAGATATATTTTTATACAGATAGATTTTACAACACATCACGCTCACAATATGTGCGTGACTCACATGAGGAAAATGTGACACACTAGGGAAAAAACACATTAGATTCCCATGCAAGCCATCTTCATTTAATTGCAAAGTGCCCCCAAAACATCTATTTTGTATTTGCCTCTGGTGAGCAATTGTTTTTTATGAGACTGTCTTCACAAACACCAGACTGGATAATGAGAGGAAATAATAAGACGGATGGCAGCGGTGGTGCATTCGCTGTACCTGGGATGTTTTGTGCTTTTGTCTCTCAGTAGCGGATGTTTCTTCCTCAGGCTCACAAACACAAAAATGTTCTCACAGGCTGTTCACTGCAGACAGACACCGACTTTTTTTTCCTTCAAGAGAAATCACAGAACTCAGACAAGATAGCACTCCACATAATTTCTCAGCTTTATGGAGTATCAATCTATACAACAGCTCTCGCAAAAAATCTCGCAAAAAATCTCATTACAAGTAAAACAAATAAGTGATGCATAATGATAAAATGCAGCAATTATGCTAAAACCAAATTACGAGTTGAAAGAAGAAGATGTGGTAATGGCTGGTATAACCCCATCATGTCTGGTAAACGACGCTCGAAGGAGCCCATTGGACATAGGAAAACTGCCTTTCCCCATCATTAAGTTATTAGATTAGCCTGGGGCAGCATCTAAACAACTTCAGACATCTCGCAGCAGGCACACATCCCACCAGTCCTCACTGTTATCGGATTACTCAGGGAAAACCTCTCCAGAAGACCAAAAACGACTCCACGGAGAGATGGAGGCAGGGAATGATTATTGGAAAGCAGATGATGGGAAGAACAGAGGAAAGGTTTGCTCAGGCCAGGCGCCTGGAGCACTTAGGATCGAGCGGCTGGCTAACGAGCGGGAGACGGGGGATGGATGCTGAGGGCAGCGAGGTCCGATTTTTGATTATTGGCTGCTTTGTGGAGAGGCAGCTAGGGCCTGCCAGGTTTCTGCATCATCCACCTCCTGCCACATCTCGTTTGGGTTACTGCCACGGCAAACGTCCACTCAGCACTATCGAAGACAAATGAGGGCGAACGCCTCTCAAGGTCACCAGCCGACTCCAGCAGGGCCACTGGGGCTTTGCCTTTCTAATTCCTTATACACTTAGAGTAATTAAAACCCATCCAGGAGAAGAAGGGGGGGGAGTCGATAGAATTTTTTTAGACTGCTAATGAGATGTTAATTTGTTAGCCCAGTAGGAATGAGGTACGAGGAACTGAAGGACACAAAAGAAGATTTATTCACACTTTCATGGTTTGAACTTTTGTGGTATGAGTGTTTGTCCCCGCAGAAGTTTGTCGAGCAGGTTGCCTGGAACCTTACGTTAGATACAAAATATATGAGCGTCCTTTCAAGTTGCTTCCAAACTACAGATCCTTTACAGAGCGTGGCCCCCGTAAGCTCAGAGTGAAGTGGAGAAAGCTCAACTAACTCACAGCATCGAGTGAAGCCACGTACAGCTCGCCCTCATGCTGCCTGAAACTAGTCCAAGTCAGACCTGTTTTCCGACACCCCACTGTGCCAGCCTCCCATGGACTCACTGAGTCATTCCAGGAGCACCACGCTGGCTGTCCTATTTTTTTTTCAACCGATATCACACAAACTCTCTGATATCTGAACACACACTCCAGCCGCAGCCCCCTTCACCGCCCCACATATTTGACTGTATAAGCAATCGGGGCCAATCCTGTCCTCTCATGTTTATTAATTGGGTTTGCTCTTTGGACTTGAGTGTGACTCCCCTCTGGGTGAAGCCTGCTCCTCGGGCTGCAGAGGAGCACCGAGCTGTGATGAAAGTGAGCAGACAGACGCACGGTCTTGTTCTCTCCAGCGGCACTGCAGTTCGGGAGAGGCTCATTTTCTGATGTGTCATTTTACACAAGCGCTGCGCAACAAAAAGTGGCTAGATCCCTCTCAGGCACAAGGGCTTTTAGCTCCTACACAATAATAACCCAAACAAGTCATTAAAATAAAAAAAGTAAAATAAAAGCTTGTTTCGCTAACAGAGGAGGATAATCTTATTCCTAATCTGCAGGCTGAGGCTGAGCATCACTACAGCAGCAGCAACTGGGCTCTGAAGGACACATCGATGGGGAAATAACAACAATTAGAGCTGCCAATCATCCAAAAATGGCAGAAGATGGTTTTGGATGAGTTTCTGCATCGTCTGGCGGTTGTACAGGGGATGTAGACAGAGAGGATGGGTGAGAGAGAGGGGATGACATTGGGACTAGAAGTAAAATCACACCACCAACACAAATCTGTGCCGTAGTCAGCTGAGTCACCGCGTTAGGACTCTGATTTGGAATCAGAAAAGTGTTGCAGCCCAAACTGGAACTGAGTGAGTTTACAACAACCTTCAGACATAGAGTAAACACACTGATTTACCAACTATCTCTGTGGCCTCTTTTTATAAATACTGTACAAGACAGACACTTGAGGAAAACAGTTTGAGACTCAAGTGCATTTTATAATGATTTAGTTATCTTTGAAAAAGAAAAAGGTTTTTTTTTCATTGATTGTAAATAGTACTACTACTGATAATTACTAATACTAAACATTTGCAACAGCAATCTACACATTTTCAAAGATTACTCTATTTACTCTTATATTTCTATTAATTTACTTAATTAATTAACTTTTATTTGCTTCAAATGTCTTTTAAATTTGTTAAAATCAAAACCCAAACAGAAGTTGTCATTAATATGATGAGGGACTGTTAGTAACACTATAAATACTCGGTTCAATGACAATGCATTTCATTACTTTTCCTCTAGCATCTGATCTTGCAATGCAATACAGCAACTACAGCATTATTACATATTTTCATGTTTAGACACTTGTTTACGTTTGAGGTTTGAGTGTTAGAACATGGATGTTAACTCCATGATATAAGACCATCTCCCTATAACTTGAAGGTGATTGAAAATGTCCCACTTCCATCTCTGGAAAATGTAAAGCCAGGCAGCAATATAGAATCAGTAGTACAAACGTGATTCCTAGACGATTAATGAAAGATTACAGACTTGAGTTCTAAACTTTTAAATGAATTTCCAACTTTTTGAGTTATTTATTTAATTTTACATTATTTCAAAGACTGGAACTGATTATTTAATAATAACAATTATGGAATACTTCATTAATAGGGATTCTACAACAATCTGATGCATTTCCATATAATTAGTTGATAGATGAAACAAAACACCTGATTTTAGTCTCAATATGGGACAAACAAAATGTTGTTTTAGAATAGAATGTAATGGTAACAAGCTGCTGTGGGGATGTTATTCCATGGAAAGACATTCTCAAAGTAGTTATAGAGAATATAGTATTCAACAAAGTGAGTAATTGAAAGTAATATAATGAGTAATGCAGTTATTGTAGCTGATGTCTAATAAGTAAACTAACATAATTACTTGTTGAAAATGTAGTAAGTAATGATAATTGCAACATCTAAATGAGTGCACTGCCACTTTGAGTAATCTATGCCATCTCTATGCCACTGCGGCAATACAAATCATATATCCAGAAATGTGCAGCATCACATACTAATACACTCTTCAGAAATATTGGACTCCATAATTTATTAACTAAATTAAATTCTCAGCATGCACAAGATCAGATTCTCATTTAAAAAAAAATTGATTTAAGGGATGAGCATCCTGCACAGGTTTGCAGATTCCCATTTTCAAGTAAATTGACAACATCAGGCCACTGAGCACGAGGCACGCTCACAGCACGCGGGGGAGGATGGTGTTATCGTCTCACTAATGTGAATCAAAATGAAATCCCAGAGTCTGTCACACATGGAAGTGGATGCTGCCGTTTATCCATTACGAAGTATTTCCCTGGTATCCTATAAAGAGATCAGCTAAGGCTCATTAGACTGTCAAATGGCATCTGAGTCTTTTGGCACAAGAGCTATGCATCATTAGAAATTCCTAATGTCGTATCTATTTCCTGGTATTGATCTTGAGGAAAGCCTGATGTTAAAGCCGCCTGTCATCTCACTGCTTAAAAGACAAAGATTGAAACAGGGATTGCATTTTCTATTGTTTGGAGAAGTTGACTTCAAAAGGCTGAAAACCTCTGGTGTAGTCTGAGGCTTGGGAAAGCAGAGCGGGGCAGGTGGAGCTGGAAGCTGAGGAGAAGCAGGGATAGAGGGAGCACTCAGAGATGGGAGATAGACGACTGGAAAGGGGAAGCCCTTTGATCTCTGGTAGAAGTGAGTGCTGAAGAAGAGAGAAAGAGAGCAGCAGAGAAGATTGCAAACAAGGCATGCCCTCAATTCCCAATAGTAGCATGAGCACGAGAGGAAGAGACAGACGGAGGGAGGAAGACAGAAGGAGAAAGAAAAGTCAAGTAGACAGAGCGAAACAGCCACGGAGAGAGAGGATGACAGGGTCTGAGAGAGATAGAGATGGAGAGGAACAGAGGAGAAGCGAGTGAGAGGATGAAAATGAAGTAGATGGAAACAGATAAGACCAGGATGTTAAAAGGGTTTCAGTCCGGGGGCTGTTTGGGGAGTTCTCTCAAGTCCTATGCTAACGCAATTAGTATCGAAGCCCTTCTAGGAAAGTGCAGGCTAACCACAGAGGCAGTCTCTAACATAGTTAGTGTGAAACAACCAAGTCAAACCCCATGGTCCCCATTAAACCTCAAGTTTTAATTAGCATGTCAGGATGGTGCTGCGTTTCACAACCCATGAGTGTGCCTTCTCAAAAAAAGTTGGCCCAGCAAGTCCACACATCTTGCTTCAAGTGGAAACCCCGAGACGAGGAACAGAGCGGCTGCATGGTTCTGAAAAGGCCTGCGTGGGGTCATAACAAAAGCTCAACATTAACTGTGAAAGGGATATTTCACAACAACTGTTGCTAATATGGCAGCACTGCAAAAGAAAAGTTGTGTACCCATGTGTCGCCCGGGAGTTGAACTCGAAACCAGCGCCTAAACTTTTCAACCAGTACTTCTGCTGTCCAGTAGGCAAGAAATTATTAACATAATCATGGTGGCACAAGTAAAGATGAATAGAAAAAGTCAACTTTTTGTATTGTCTGTGATACTAGAAACACTTTCATGTCCATATGTTAAGCTAGTTAGCTTAGCTTATTTCAACTTAATTTAGCTTAGAAAAATTGGAATTAACTAGCCAGCTCTTTGATGCTATGGTATGTGAGCACTGCAACCTATGAATGTATCAGTGTCAAACTACTCATTTAGCCAGGATTAGTCTTAGTCCATCTTAATGGTCCATCTGCTGTTGCTGCTTAATTGAAGATTTTCTAACACTTGAGAAATGGTAATATTACTAATTATATGGAAATTACTATTGTACCAGACTGATTTTGCTGATATAGTTTGAACACCTTGGTAGCCTACAAGGTGTGATTTCATTTTGCCTCCAGAACAGCTTGTTCTCTCAAGCGAACTTGGCTGATTAGACACATAGCTCCCTGTAAGGTCTTACTTTCCCCTTCCACACCTTCAAGTGTCACTTCCCTGATCAGTCATTCACTCTCTGCAATCACCTGCCTCCTGTAACCGCCATCTTCTTGTTCTCAGCTGACAGCAGTAAAACCGTCGCATTCGCAGGATTTGACAATTTGCACTTTTTCCCCCCACATCACTGAGCTGTTATTTCAAATACGTCTGCTAGATGGAACCAGTCCAACCAGTGAGCCTCCTCTGACCTGTCATCTGTGAGCAACCTCCACCAACCACCGCTGACTGGCGTTTTTCACTCGGTGAATCACAGTCATCACCGACTGCAGCGCGCCAATATCTCAGGAGGCTGTCACTTTTCTGGAGCAACATGTCTGGCACCAACAACCGCGCTACATCTAAAGTCACTTAAACAACACGTCTCTGCCGTTCTCGCATTTAGTAGAACAGCAGCTGAACGTCTCATCCCTGTCTGCGTGCATTATGTTTCTGCTCTTTTTTTACATGTGACTCACTGCCTGGAGGAGTGAGCTGCTGACGTTCACAGGGAGGCAAAGCCAAGAAAGTGGAAACAGATTTGTGTGTTGATTTGAGGGGCATCAATTATCAGTTTCAAATTGTAATTATGATGCTGGTTCTTCAGTGTGCCAGTTAGTAGGCCCTTATTTTTGTCGTGACAGGTTTGGACAAACTGTACTCACTGCTTACCTTGGAAAATGGCGGCGTTCTGGATGATGAGGCGTTTGAGTTGAGCGCTGACCACCTGCAGACCGGACTCCATGTTGCTGCGTGCGGCCACCTGATACCGCTCCTCCATCTTCTTGGAACAGCAGGTCGGGCCTTTTGTTTGGCAAACCTGCAGATCCGAACCTGGCAAGAAATCAACACAGAGGGGACAGGAGTCGTGATGAAGGCGCTGGAGAGCTGTTGTTGTTTCACTTTTTTAAAAACAGGGAAGAAACATTCTTCCTTCTCACACACACAATGAGATGCAGCCACATTCTCTGCATGCAGGAAACTATCTTATATCCTTAATGAGAATCTGAATTTAATCTAGCAGCTGTGTTATTTAGCAGGCTTCAAGTCAAAAATAAATTGTGGAAAAAAAAGAGTCATTTCGATGATACATTTGAGCAAAACACCAAGGCCGTGATGCTCCCCTCAGGGATCAGTTTGGTCAACAGACAGTTCCACACCACTCAAGGCTGCATTTTTTCACACCGAGGATCAAAAGGAGTATTTTTGTAGCCACAGAGCTGGGAGCTGGGAGCTGGGGCTGGGAGCGGTGCAGCGTGCAGACAAACAAACCAAGGTTCTTGCATTCACTATACGACATGAGGCAAAAATAAAAGCAACAAGTGAGGTTGAAGGCAATGAAACAACATTTCTGCACCTGGCCGCAGACACTAAGGGTTGTTTACACAGATGAGAAATAATTGGATTCCCAGAGCTCTTCTGAAAGGTGCAGTTGTACGCCAGCACGTGGAAAAGCTCAGGGTGACAAGGATGTTTCATTGGGGCGACGTGGCTGAGCACAAACCGGATCAAGAAAACAAACGCCCTGGAGAAATTCATTTAATTTGAAAGCAATCCCAGTGAGCAGGGAGATGAAGTCTGTGCGCTTAGAATTCAGTCTGATCAAGGATAGAGACGGAACCTCAGCTGGTGCAGCGGCGACCATGAATGAACTGCATTCTGTGGAGTGGTGACGGACTGAAGGACATCTTTTATGAAGAGCTATTCTTGTTTTTAATACCTGAACATGCCTCTACTATCACATTGTCACAGCTACACTGCAGGAACCTGTGGTCTACAAAGTTTGAAAAGCAGATTATACCTTAGTTAAAACTAACGTGGGTTTTCGAAACAATGATGCCTTTACAAAATAGTTAACACACATTTCTATGACAGAATCTCCTCTGAGGAAAAATAAATGTCCAGTGGAGACAGAACTTCCTCTACACACGCTACAAATTTCCACTTTATTCCCACATCCCTGCTTAAAAGTGATGCAGAGACACAAATAGGCCACAAACACCTGATGTTTAAATACAAAGAGGAGCTCCAGTGAAAACCCTCCCTCCTCTTTGATTCCCCCTCTCAGTCTCTCTCTCCCATGAGTCTGTTGAGAGCTTCAGTGGAGGCTGCAGTTGTAACGTGTGTGTCGAGGGGTTGACTGCAGGATTCGGCTGCCGGAGAGGCATCGGTGACAAGGGCCTGATTGATGGCGAGGTAAACAAATGTCAGGGGAGTCTGCCAGCTTCAGCTGCTCGGGGGTGCGTGGGATGCAGAAGCGGGGAGATTAATTTGCAGGGAGGGCCCGAATTGTATGTATACACACTTTCATACGTATTTATGTGTATAAATTTATATTAGAAAACTTTTTTTCACAAGCGTGTCAAAAGGCAGAAGAAAGGCTTTTGTGGAGGGTTTTATCTCGAAATGAAAATCTCCGTTGGTTTGAGGCTTTGTCTCTTTGAGATCTTCAAACAATGGATTTTCAGAAACAGAGCTCGGGCTGGAACGATGACAACAGGCAGCGTGGAGGGAAGCTAAAGTAGCAGGAGACGCAAAGGAGTGACAGCCTTGATAATTAAGTACTGGGGAGTCAAACACTCACTCCTGACTCCCATCAGGGTTTAAGGTGCACAGACTAATGAGTGAGACAGGCAATAAAACTGTCAAACCGCACCTATTGTATGCAAACTGACAGCCTTAATATCTTAAATCAATACCGACAAAAGACTCCTGACAGATAAGATCAAGTTAATTTCAGATGCAGGGGCAAAAATTATTAAGCTGTCAATAGCGCCATAGGTGAGACGAGGCAGGGATTTAGCAATCATTGTCAGCACAAACAGACAGTTTCATCTGCACGTTTGTCGTTTTGCAGATGATAAATGCATTTCATTACAGAAGTTCCAGCGCGGTGGAGAATAAGTGAGGGATTCAGCTGTGGAAACGATTCCCCGCTGAGCTTCACAAATAATAAAATCACACCGTCTAAATAAAGCCTTCTTCCTGACTGACAGATCCCTTGGGAATAAGCTTCCTGCTTTTCTTTTTTGTGTGTGCTTTTGGCTCAGTTCTCTTTCCCCTCCCCTTACTTTTTTGTATTCCTTGTCATCTGTGCACAGTTTTGCTCCGAGTTTGTTTCACCTCACCTCCCTTGAGCCTAAATAGCCATCAGGCCCTTCAGAGAGCAGCGTTCTCTCAGTGTGTTATCGACTAATTAGTCGATTGGGTCCTGATGGCCAATTCCCTCGAACCAAATGAAGAAAGACAAGGTGAGAGCTCAGAGCAATTTACATGTAAATTTCCCAAGCACACAAGCTTGTGCTCAAGGTGACACGTTGAAATTATTATACGTGTTTTCAGTCAATACTGAAATGGTGAGCTGGACAATTCAACATGCAGCACGGCCACTGTTTGCCACATGTGTCAAGGTCTTTGAGCAGCTTTTTAAGAGAGCACATTGATCGCCCTTCACTTTGTCGCTGCCTTATCTGACAATCCTTTCGGCCGCTTCTTTCCAGATAGAAAGTTTCAGTTTAAATGCCATAGGGGTGAGATCTCGAGCAGGGGGCATCAAACAGTCCTGTGCACACACACACAGGACAAGAGGAGTCCCTTTCCTCACATCTTTAACAAGCTCAGGGACACCATGCCGGGGAGGGGCAGCCACCAACACAGTATGTATCTCCAAGTTTCCCCGCACCAATTAGAAGGATATCTCCATGCAAGTTTAATTTTGGAGACCATGGAGGGGAAAAAAAACAAGTTGTATTAAGATATAGAATATGTTAAAAGCTCTTCATTATGAGCATAAATTATACATCAGCTACCAGTGTCAAGTGGAAGCGTGTGGGAATGCATGGCTTCCTCTCCGGGGCAAAAGAATACTGTGTCACTTTGTAGAGACAATAAATGAAATGACGATAGTGCAATTTACAACCCACCCAAGGAATAATAATACCATTAGCTACTGGGGATTACAATTGTTTTAAGTATTTTTAGTGCCCTGCGTGCTGCTCCACTTTAAATCGTTTGATGAAGCAATAATTTGAAAGCTGGAAGCATGAATGTGAAAGAGTCTTTTTTTCACTAAACACAGGAGCCCTTCATTAAAGAGGGGGTGATGGATTTTTCAGAAAAGGAAAAGCGGAATAAACACAACACAACTCAGCGTTTAATTAGACAAAAAGAGCTGTAGCCACAGGTCAAACTGAACCACCTATCGGTTGTGTCTGTTGTCATTTAAACAACAGGTCTTTGTTGTTCAGTGTTTTCAGGATGAACAACAAGCCTGGGTGACCTGACCCTCCAGCTAATTACTGCAGAGACCTCCACATCCCCTGAACCCTTCCTTTTAGCATCCTTCCAAGAAATATCAAACTATACAGCTCCCAGTGGAAAACACAATCACATGCCGCTTTGAGAGATGACGTCCGGAAAATGTCCGGGTGATGGGGTCAGGAGTGAGGGTCAGACGTCTGCTTTTCTCATATGAAGAAAACAACAGGAGATTCTCTTGGTCAGATAGCAACAGGATGTTATCAAGAACACTCAGGTGAGGTGGTGGAGCCGCATACAGGAGGCAGGACGTGACGTGTGACGTTCCACTGCTGAGCTCACATGTTTATATCTACAGCACATCAACACCATCTTCACCTATTATCACAAAAAGATCTCAAATGTTATTGTCTTTCTAACTTGACTTGTTTTTCGTCCAAAACTTTGGAAACGAGCGGCTGGCCTTGTTTTATTTTGAAAACTCCAGGGGTGCATTTATTTCTGGATTGGCGGAAACAAAGACGTTTGGAAACAATGACGTAGACGTTCACATCCGCTTCCTGATTGGATCTTTTGGGTCCCTTTTGGATCCCTTTTGGATCCCTTTTGGATCCCTTTTGGATCACTAACCCTAACCCAATTAGCTGATTCGTCAGGCTCCTATCACATGACCCCCGGCCTTCCAGAACCCCCCAAGAAACGCCTTAGCCTCAGTTACAAGTGTAGAAAGCAACATGGAGATTTAATCACCACTGACCCTGTTGTCTTTGCTAACCGCAGCAGTTAAATTCTGCATTTGACAATGATACGACTGTTTACATGTTTCCGAGACAATTTGTTATCAGAGCAATCTGAGACATGCTTTCTTGTTCACACCAGCATGTGCATGCACAGTGTACTTGAGTGGTCACGTTATAAGCTTGTTAGTAAGGACAGGGAATAAAACTGAGATGAAGCCAAAATGCTTGTGTGGACAGAGACCGTCTTATTTTGAAAATGCTGTTTTCAATTGAAAACGTATTAGCCTGGACGTGGCGTTAGAAACACCATCCACATGCCCACTTGCTCACTTTGAATCCTTCAGAAAATCTCCTGTGCTCTCATGTAGGCTCAATCGGACATTATCTGGAGTTTGGGGTTGTCCGGAAAAACTCTGGAACCTCTGACGCATACATTTGCGTTCTTACATGCAGCCACTGGATAATTTCAGGAGATAATCTGGAGTTCAGTGCATACTCTGAAAGAAGCTGCAGGAGAACTGTGGAGTATTTTCTGTTAAAAATGAAGTGGCAGCTTTCACCGTATGCGTTTCTATTTAGAGTGAATCAGATGCTCCTCTCACGAGTCAGGTCAGCTGCTCCTGTCAGAGCTCCACCGCGTCCTCCGCTCTCTAACCACTGCTGACTCTGATTAAGACACTCTCACACTCATGTCCCGGGGTAAGTGCTCGGCTCTGCCGTGCTCGGCTCTGCCCGTTGCACGCTACATGACGACTCGCTGGTGTGAACTGACACCGCAGCCTCTGTTTCACCTTCAGACACTACAACCACCCACGGCAGCAGCAGCACACTAACCACTACAAAGACATGAGTGGTGCTACACCTCCTACAGCTGTGTTGGGTTTTGATTTCTCATATCTCCGCTCTGATGTTGTTTCTCTGCTCTCGCTTCTTTTGAATCATGCTGCAGGAAAGCAAGGAAAAACTTGAGTTTGTGTGTGAGTGTGTGTGAGTGTGTGTGTGTTTGCCCCCTGGCACCACATGCAGCATTATAAGAAGTCTGTCCTGCCGTCCTGAGGACATCTCCCTGAATCAGCTACCTCCCCCACACAATACTCCATATCAATACAGGCTACACACACACACACACACACACACACACACACACACACACACACACACACACACATGCAGTGAAAGTGATACTTCCCCAGTCAAATCACAGCTAGCCATCCTCTAAATTTAATTTCTTCAATCTTTCATTTGCCGTATGCCCGGATGAGGAACTCCTGTTACATGCACGACAAGACCTCTGTTCCGCATTTACATGCCAAATTCTGTGTGCGAGCACAAAGTTCAGAATAATTACAGAGGACGAGACTGAGACTGAAAACCTCCAACTTATTCTGAATTAATTAATGACAAGGATTATATTATGGATGAGGCCTGACCAAAAAAGAAATAACACACACACACAAAAATGTACCAAATATAAGAGTGACTGCATATTTCATGCTTTGTGAAAGAAAGCCAGCTCCAGATAGAAATATGGAATTATGGAAATCCTACCTACGGTAAAACCATTGGCCTGTAACTCTGTCACATTAAGGATATTCATTTGGAAAAATGCATACAGTGTTTAAATACTATAAAGATCATGGTGGCCTCACTGGATATTTAAAAAAGCTATAGAATAATGGGATTGTGTCCGAAGAGTTTGATATGTGTCATCATTTTTAAGGCAGCAGAGTTTTTGCAGTGGAAAAGAAATGTAATATCATTTATTCAGAAATAGCTTGTGACTGTGTGAGCGTTTGAAAAATAACGAAACATCTTCTTTGCAGTATCTACTTTTCCCCCTCGTATGTGGATATGTAGACTGACACTGAAAAATAACCCACAAAAACTGAATACATTATCATGCCTTATAGGCGGAGTGAAAGCAGTAAATATGATTATTTGTGGATGATGTAACGTTCTGTGTTAGACACACGCTGAAAATGAATCAATATTGCATTATGCCAGTGGAGGTTGGGACCCCCATGCTGGGCCCCAAGAGAATTCCGATGACACACTGAGAAGAGGAAAACAGAAGCTTGATAGTTGTGTGACATAAAAATGATATTCGTCAAACATTGCTCTAGTCTTTACTTATTTTTGAGAGGTTTCCTTCTAATTTTACCTCTGAAAATGATCAATAAAATGGTTTTATACATGAGGGGACACTTAATCCAAAGATTCCATCAAAGGAATCACAGATTTTCATCATTCTCCGGATTTACACGTTATTGTAACAAGAGTTTTGGTGCCATAGTGATGAGGCTTCACAAATTGACTTTATGAATTACTTCTTGCAGCAGCCAAGGCCACACAGCAGCCCTTCACTGCAGGACATTTTCCTCAAGCAAATCCAAACCTTACTTTGCTGTTAAATCAGTGGAATATCTCTCCACTGCTCTCTACTCACTGTGCTTTGTTTTGGCTCCGAGTCCTGAAACGCATCCCATTCCTGTTTTACTGCAGTGGTTCATAAAGGGAGGCCCTGAGATCTCTCCGGGACCATGAGGGTTCAGTTTAATTTGTTTCATTTCTGTATTATTTTACTCCAAGTGCTAATAGCGCGCACATGAAGGGAGAGTGTTTTTCTCTCTCTGAGGTTTAAAGGATAGATTCATCTTTTTTGATGTCGGTCTCACAATAATCGTTCCACCTGTTCAGACTGGCTGTTTAAAGATCCCTCCTTTGTGATGCACTTCCAGTGTTAAAGCTGGGAGAACGAAAAAGTCCTTGTTCTGTGCAAAAAAGAAGTCCATTTGAAAGTGGATCTAAAGCTAAAATGAGGCTTTAGAAGTTTTCTAAATTTATACGGCCTTTTTTAAGAGAAACTGTCTCTTTGTGTTTTCCAGGAGAGTGTTTGCTAGTTGAGCTGCAGAAAAAGGCCAGAAACACAAAGAGAGAATATTCTACTGAAAAGGCTGGTGGTTCAGAAACGATCTTTATAACTTCAATGTTCATATGGGCTCTTGATCATTGTGAGCCTATGTCCTTTGCGTGTTCCAGGTACAATTATAATCCTTGATGGATCATATCTGATGACGAACATGTTTTCATTTGGGACAAATGGGAATTCCTAATAAATATACATAAACATAGCCTGTGTGTAAATGGGCCTCTAACATGAATCCATAATGGGTATTGACTTTACTTTCTTAGTTTTGTGGTTTCATTGTGTAGTAACATCGACAGTAACTGAACAATTTGAAATATTTTCTTTGATTGTCTGTTCTCTATTCTTCTGATCTTATTGAAACAACTTGTGGAAATATATATTTAAGTAAAATAAAAACTCTGCTTTTACAGAAATGGATAGTGTGCGTTCGACGAAGGGGACAAAATACAGAAATCCCCATTAAGCATAGTTTTCATTTAACAAAATTTACAATTCATGTTTTAGCTTTTCTGCATGAGCACAGGTATGTTCTTTTTGAAAAACAGTTATTTTTAAGGTCAGTTAGATCCCAAAGAGTTGTGACGTCCCTGACACCTTAAGGACAAAGCTGTTTTAAACCCTGATAGACCGGCTCTGTTCTGATGTGGTAACAGGTTCTGTCAGCACAACTCACAAATACAGAACACACACAAAAAACGTATTTACAGCTGTGATTATCTGTGCATCATTTTAATAAAATTAGGATTTAACATCATGAATCAAGCTGATAAATCTTAAATTATGCTATTTAAGGTGTCACTGGCGGCCTGAAGGAGCCCAAACACAACATTAGCATTAAAGGATGTGCTGCAGAGTAATCCAGACATCCTGTATTGACTGTACATGTATGAATCCAGTGCTTCATCACAATGAAGTTAATGTACAAAAAGTTCCTATAATATGACCCAATAATATTCTGCAACTCAGCATCCAGTGGCATCATGGGCGTGTGTTGACCAAACTGTCCCTTAACTCGCCAAGAGGAATGTCCTCTGGCACACTGGTGAATTGATTTGCAGTGTAAGTAATGGTGTGTGTGTGTGTGCGTGTGTGTGTGTGTGTGTGTGTGTGTGTGTGTGTGTGTGTGTGTGTGTGTGTGTGTGTGTGTGTGTGTGTGTGTGTATAGTGTCCGGCCTGACTCCTCATTGAAGGAGCACAGGACTGGGGTAAGTTATATATCTCTCTCCTGTTAAGATGACTTCCCACCCCCCCGGCTGCGTGGCAGATAAAAAGCTTGATGGCCTTTGGGTGGAGGGTGTGTGACTAAAGATGGATGCATGGAGGAACATGGGGCTCAGTGGTTGGATCTGCCTGCACCCACAGATGGTAGATGAATATGTGGCGGTGGGAGCGTGACCAAAACATGCTTCAAAGTGCATCGCACATCTCCCCCGCGGTGGGATTGGAAGCATGTTGTGTTTAGTTGTCACCCCTAGCATGTTGTCTGCACATAGAATGGAGAGAAAACAGTTCACCTCGAGCACTTCCCCTGGTGCTGACATGACACTAAAACCCCCAATTAACATTTACAGCAGGCTGTGATTCAGCCACATGAGAGGGGTCTCGCCTCATAGACTGGAAAAGAGAGCATGCAACAGGCTCCAGCCATGCACCAACGTCCTGCGTCCTGCAAAACAGGCCGGCGCTGCTCCTCTGTACCTCACTAAGCGCTTTATTATAATTATTTCATCTTAATTCACTTTGACACGTCTCCTCCTCATCTCAAACACAGTCAGCGACATTTGAGCTCCAGGGAACAATAATTATCCTGCTGGGATAATTGCATCTTTGACAAAGCTGTTATCAGGGGTGGACACAATTCATATCACACCGTTAATCTATACTCTGTGACAGTGCGGCTGTGGAGAAGCTGCCAGGAGACCAGCCTGCAACACGACTATAAATCTGATTTTTTTTTGTGTGTGTGTGTGTAATCTAAACGAAAGATTCAACCCCACATAACAAATACCTGAGGTGACCCAATCAAAGCTGCAGGTCACTTGAGGCTCCATGCATGGAACAATTTTAGGCTCTGTCAGCTGTTTCTTTAATAATTCATCCTGACATTTTTGGAAGACACTCATTGTAACCACTTGATTTTTCAGAGCAGGTTAGTTCAATGTTCAGCCAGAGGGATGGAGAGTGTGTGTGGGTTGACTCTCAGCACTGGAACATGGAGAGGTCAGCAGCCTTCGAGAGAGAAACAAAGCTCTAGAAGTGTTGCAGCGGTGATGTCCCTGGAGCTGGAACACTGGAGTTTGATTTGAGGGTTTAGAGTCAGAGCTGGAATTGCAGAGGTGAGGGAATCACAGGAAGAGGATGCCAGGTGTTCTGTGCGTAAAGCATGGAGATGGATAGAAGGTGAAAGTTGTAATGATACATTACCTGACACTGGGGTTTCGGGGACCCATTTGGAGCCCGGGTGCAGGGACTGGAACACGGTGCGCACCTCCTGGCAGTTTGTCACCTGTCCGCCGGGCAGGAAGAACAGCTGGAGGAAGGCGCACAGAAAGAGCGCACCGCGGGCCGACGAAGCAGCCATGGCGGAGGCGAGCAGAGAGCGACAGTGAGCTGGAATCAACTTCAGCGCGTTAAAAGTTGCAGGAGGACGGAGCCGCGGTGTTGCGCTGACGAGGTGAGGCTGCAGCTCCTGGATCCGCTCGGCTCAGCATCCTTCCGCTGGTCGTTTAGTTTCTCCCCCGTGCGCCCGTGCGTCCACCTGGAGAGCTGCGCCTCTTCGTGAAGCGATACCCCGACTACAACAACTTAAGAGTCCCTCTTAACGTGCATCACCACTCTCGGCTGTAGCTGTGCACACGAACGAGCGCACAGCCGTGTGTGCGCGCTCACCAGGAGAAGAAAAACGCGCGCCACGGCGAGAACCTGCGCGCATGAAGGGATGTGCGCTCTCGTGTGATAATAGTAGTGATGTGAGCTGATCCACTGGTGCTGGGAGGCTGCAGGAGTGGTGATGTAAGGATAGAGCCGCTGTCGTGTTAGATGGATGGCCCTGTGTGTTGCAGGATGCAATTAGGGCACAGTGGTTACATGTGACCATGGAGGTGCACATGCATTACAATGAAAGTGACACACACACAGTAAATGAGCTGGAGATGAGATTTTATTATTCAGGCGCATGAGAAAGTGAACAGAAAACATGTGGCACATTCACAAAGGGGTACAGTCCAAAGAAAAAGGGATTCACTCATTTATTAATAATAATTACATAAGTCTCACTCTGTTACATGTATCTGGTGGCAATCTATTTTACACTAATATGTTTTTTTTATATCTAGAGTGGACAGTTATTTTACTTCCACTTCCATTAAAGTTGAAATGGTGCCATCTAGTGTCCAGTCTCCATGTCAGCCAGCACAGAGGACCTGAGAAACCCATCCTCTCTGCAGACTGGCACAAAAGGTTCACTGAGTCAAAAGAACAGCACATCTCTAATTTTCATTTCCTCCAAATATCTCTAATACCTCCATCTAATAAATGCGTAGCTGTTCACAACATCTGGCGGATTGCAGATGGATACTGTGCAATTTCTTTTCATCTTGTCAAGTCTTGAAATTGCGGAGTCATCCACCCGAAAACAGCGAGACACAACAGCAGTGTCAAAAGAGACGTAACGTTAGGATTTGCCTGTTGAGTCAAAAATGACTACACAGCAGCTGCTCTCTGGTGCCTGCTGGGAATGAGATTTTTCAGACTTTCAAGAGTTCATCAATGCTCGGAACAGAAGACATCTCTTCTTTCCGACTGTGTGTGTGTCTGTGTGTGTCTGAGAGAGGAACAGAGAGCTTTGCATGGATTTGCACAGCAGAGGCTGACAGAAGCTGAGGGCAAACCAACAAAACTCCCTGTAAACCTCCAAGTCTGTTCACGTGCTGTGATATCAGTGTGAGGCGAGGAGGAGGTGACCGGCAGTACCTGAAGTGCACAAACTGCAGTAGATGAGAGAGTACACTACCTGCACTGTGAGCACTTTTGAACTGCCAGGTCGACAACGCGTTCAGCTCAAAGAGGCTGGAGAAGCTGTGAGTCACAGGGGACGTGTGTGAGAGGAGAGACCTGAGCACAAACACACTCAGAGATGTAGGCAAACCAGTTGACAGCAGTTTGTTCAACTTCCTGTTTATGCAACACGACATATTCAAATGTTGACTGGGAATTGTTCCATCAGTGCCCTTGATGTCTCAACTAGGCAGAGAAATCAGACTGGAAAACTATGACAGATTAGTGTCAGGTTGTTTTAATAATTGTTTTATGCTTTCATTTTGGAGTATCAAAAGGAGAGTGTGTAGCGCTTGAAGTCATCAAATACAGAATGAGAAAATTTGTCTTCATTGTTACTAAGTATACATGAAAATAGATTTTCTTTCCGCTGTTTCAAGCCTATTTACAGTGTATGTGCTGGTTTAATCATTTTAAACTGAAGATTTCTGTTTATTGAAAATGTCACATACACATAGAGAGAATAATCAGAAAACAATGTGACCCAGAGCTCTTGCAACTTGGGACGGACATCTTTCACTATTTTACTTTTTTTTTCTGAGACTAAACAATGAATAAATACTGAAGATAACTCATAATAACTTAAATATATGCTCTGTATTATAGCTGTCTGATATTTGTCAGTGAAGATATCTTCAAATTATCCCTTGAAATAAAAGCAGTGACATGCAGACTCCGGCTAATAGGAACACTTTTAGAGAGCTGATATATATTCAGGTTCCTTAAAGAAAGACGTGAGGTGTTTCATCACGACTACTCTTCAGGGGAAAGTGTAGTGAACAACATCAGGGAGCGTGAACGACAGGCCCTCCAGCCAGAAGGAGCAACTAGCGCAGTAGATATGGAAGTACTTAACTAACTACACTAGATGCACCTTAGCTGGAGGACCATGAGAGGCGGGGTATTTGAGCACTTCTAACTGCTGCAGGTCTGGATCATCTGAAACAACAATAAGATCAAATGTTAGTGACGAATGAATACAATGTTAAAATCCTAAATGCAGCAGTATGAAGGTGTTTTTATGCTGAGAGGAAAAGTCATAAAAAACACTGTGTGATGTAAGATAAATCTGAACAGAACCTACATTCACAGATGTTGATCAAATAAAAAAATAACAGGAAGTAAAATGAGTTTAGCTAAAGTTGGTGATTGTTTCCTTTGAAATTATCAGATATAATAAAATCATTCCATCAAGGATGTGGAAATAGATAAAGAGTTAATGCAAAGGACAGGTATTAATAAATCTATTTAAAAAATACTGAATACTAACATTTGTGCTTGTGTAAAAGTAAAAAAACATTATCAGAAGATCAGACCTATCAGAAGAATGTATTTAAACTTAATCTAAACTACTTTATCATTAGTGAAGTATTAACATTGGGAGATGTTGTAGCTGGAGCTAATATATATACTGTGTAATTAATCTGGAACAAAGCATCAGATTAAAACATATTAATACCTCAAAGATAAAATCTCAATCGGTAAAGTTACTTTAAATAAATTAATATAGTTGAGTAAAACCTACATTTACTCTGAAAGTAGAATCAGGCTGTATAATAACTTAAAATTGAACTAGTCACGTTAAGAAGTACTTCAAAATATAGCCTACTTAAGTACTTTTACTGTTACTTTTTGAATCTTTGAAAGTTTGAAACTGTTCACTTCCTTCGAAAAGTGTTATTACTGAATAAATGTGTTACTACTGACTATTAACTCTCTCTCTAGTATAAAGAAATTCTAGTAAAAACCCTCCTTGTGTGTGTGAGGGCAGTAAATCTCAGTGTGTGGAGACACTGCAAACACCAACGGAGGGGGAGGAAAACCACGAGACTCCATTTTCTGATCAGAAACGTTTCATTTCAAATCATCTGAATCAAAACTCACTAACATTATTATTTCTTCTCATCCACAATGATCTTAGTTGCGGGGCTGTATTTACAGTGTGGAGACTGAGCGAGGTTTAACCAGGATGTCTGAGGCGGGACTGAGCGCGTGGTGTGTGGCTCGTGAAACAAAGTGGCGCCAACGTGCGTCATATAATGTGATGAAGAGCGCGTCAATTAAAAAATGCGTCTCAATGACGATCACATCCGCTTTTATTCTGTTACGTAACGAGCACAAACACTGTGGCTGGTGAGCGGAGGCTGGGTGAAGCTAGGTGTCTTTTACGCATTATTCAAAGCACATGGATGAAGTTAATGTGCCAACACACACACAACAAAGACCTCTGCTCTGCAGCGTTAACACAACTAATCTAACCACTGGAACCACCTAAATAAAAGATGCGTAAAGTCTGACTAACGACAACAACTTAACATACAATAAAAGTAACTAAATAAAGCTGTATATCAGTTCAGATTTAGCACAAGGTGACTTGAACACATGCTCCATGTTTCCTTAAACAAAGCAGCAGATCAAAGGCACATCAAAAGCACAAAAATAAACATTTTGAACTCATGAACACTTCTCCAATGCTAATCCTTATTATTACGCACAACAATCATCAAACTCATCTGTAAAATAATCAGCAGGAGAAGCTGCAGCCTACCTTTGGGGAGTGTTGAGGTTCATCCAAGTGACTGAGTCACATATAGGCTTCATCTACTATAACATATACATGTATACGTGAGTGTGTGTGTGTGTGTGTGTGCAGAAAGGTCCCAGTATTGCAGCGTACCTCTCTCCGCAGATGTTGCCTCCTCTGCAGCCCTCCTCTTTGCACAAAAAGTTTTGTCATGCATGTAATTGTGAGAGCATCCTTTCTTTTTTGTGTGTTGTTTTTTCTCTTTGTGGGGGTGGGGAGAGGCGCGCACAAGCGACGCACTCATCTTTGCGGATATAGTCCTCAAATCCTCTCACAAACATGGCATCCCCTCCGCACTCTTGCACCACCACATTTGAAACCATTTCCCCTCCGGAGCAGCGCATCATCCCAAGAATAAAAAGAATAACTTCTGCAAACTCCCGACATTAACACAGACTGAGTGGGGGGGAGGTTGTTTTGTTTTTAACCCATCTCCATTCAGCGCCGTGCTGCTGGCCAAAAGGAACCCAGGAGGCTCGTGACCTGTAACCCCTGTAAACCCTGCCCCCACATAGCCTTCTGCTGTGCGCTGTCTGCAGGAGCACGTCCCTCCACCCTCCCGCCTCATGTGCACACAAATAATCCGCAATGTTGTTGTTGCAACACTGGACTTTGTGCGCAGATCCCGGCCATGGACGCAGCGCAGAGAGACGCACAGGGTTTGTTGATGGCGCACGGCGGCCCTCGGCGGTGGCTCTGTGGGTTGCCTTCTTTTCCTCAGTGAACTTTAACCCAGTTTCCCATGCTGCCTTTTCTCTGCGGCTGCCGCTGCTCTGATTGGCTGCAGTTTTTAAGGGAAGAGAAATTGCAGCTGCCCATCCTGACTGATCATTTCAGCCCGTACAGGCCATGGTTGATGTGTGGTGGTGAGAAGCTGCTGGTATTAGAGAAAGAGCAGGGTTTGTTGTGGCCTGGTACAAGGTTACACTTACAGCCCATCTAAACACACATGGGTTAGTCAGTGGAAGATCACTGTGCATTATGACCAGTGTGTGTGTGTGTACGTGAGACAAGACCAGACCCAGTGACGACATTTTATGAAGCTGAGGAGTTTGGGGCCAGTCCTCACAACTCTCTAGGGCTGGTTGAGAGGTGTTTTTACGATTATGTTCGGGTTAGGGTCTGTGGTGAGGTTATGTTTTAGTTCAGGTTAAGGTTAGTATTTATTTGTGGCGAAGTTTAGGTTTAAATTAAGGTTAGGATTAGGTTAAGGTTAGGTTTAGATTAAAATTAAAGTTAGGTTAGGATTTAGTTTGGGTTAGGTTTAGATTTAAATTAAGATTAAGGTTAGGATTAGGTGATTGTTAGGTTTAAATTAGGTTTAGATTTGTTTGGGTTAGGGGATTGGATTAGGCTAATGCAAATTTCAGATTAGGTTAAGGTTAGGATTAGATTTAAATAAGGGTTAGGATTCGGTCATGATTAGATTAAGATTTGTTTAGGATAAAGTGAGTTAAAGGTTCATTGTTAGGTAAATAGTAACTATGGTTACGGTTAGGGATCAATGTAAGACAGTGTAATATTCTCTGAAGTCACAGGAACACAATGGTGTGTTTGTGTGGATGGGTGTGTATTATATCTTGGTGAGGAAACTCATTGGCATAATGCATTCCCTATAGTCTCTTACTCTAACCTTAAAAAGCAAGTCTTTGCCCTCAAACCCATCACACACACAAACACACACATGTATATGTTACAGATAAGATTTATGTTTCGTACACACAAACAGATTGTACATTTTCCTCAGTTGTAATTGCGCTCCACAGAGACATTGGCCAGCCAGCCTATTGAGCAGGCCTCATGCTGGAGGACACCTCCTGGTGGGATGGAATGTGTCCCATTGTTTTGAGCTGGACGGACATGCCTGCTTCACACTCTCTGCTACAAATATCAACAAATAAATTCCACTTCAAAGACGCAAACAGACTTAGATCAGATGCATGTTCTGGAGGCGAAGCTACGATTCAACTCTGACAAGAAAAGTTCCTCTCAGTCGTTGTTTACACTATAAATAGCACAGCAACAGGCAATATTGACCCAATACACTGCTGCTATATTGTATAACTGCCTGAAGAGCCGCTCTAGAATGTGTATTGGATTTTTCAACCTTTCACAGAGAAACTACAGGTCACAGATGAGCTGCAGCTATCGATTATTCTTATCGTCTATCTTTCATTGAAGAATAAAACATGTCAGAGGAGAAGTGAAGAGCGGATGAGAGAATTTGACAGAGCCCAAAGGGGATGTTTCAAATTCTTTATTTTGTCCAACTAAATGTTTAAAACTCCTTTTGATACAACTAAACGTCTTCCACAAAGGTCAAGTATGAGCTTCTGTTCACTTAACACACAAAACAGAGACAAAGAGAAAATCCTCTGAATTCCTCTTGAAGGTTTGTGAGGACTCGGCCACAGTGACACTGGAGAGCTGGTACACTTCATTAAAAGCTGCAGTCGGAGTAGGAGACTCCAGACAGTGTTTGAAATGTTTCGGTGAAACTGAACAAAGATGTTTGTTTCTTTCCTCTCCTGTCATATAGCAGATACACACAGAGATCCCATACCTCTGTCAAAAGGCCCTTTAAATTCAATCAACTCCACACACTCTTGTTAAAAAAAAATTATGTTTAAATATGTTCATTGAGAAATATGGCATATATTCAAAAATTCAGTAGTGAGAACCACATGTAAAATATGTTAAGAAATGTTCAAAGTAAAAGGCACAAATAAAAAATAATGGCACCCTGAAACAAAACCATGACATATAATTTAGCGAACAAATAGAAATATACAGTTAAATTATAAATTGGTTTAAAAGTGCCTGATCTTTTTTAAATAAATATCGAGGAATAATTCCCGCGGAAATGTGGTGAATGTGTTAAAGAAAAGAAAACATCCTATCTAAGTTTAAAACAAGCATTTAGAAATTCTACCTTCTACCTCAATAATTGCTATATTAACCACATTCTTCTTCTTCACTAGAAGTCTACTACAGCACCTTCCAACAACCAGTGGCTCAGTGATGCCACTTCCTCTCTAAAGCTGGAGAAAGGGAAACATTCAGTAAGAACTAAGTTCTACAATAAAAGGCAATTCAATTTTTCCAGTCTCCACTTTTTATTATTTCTTTTCTTATCCTTTATCTTGTTCATTATCTATTTGTTTACTCTGTTTATTTAGCTTTTTTGTCAATCAGGTTTTTCAGGGGTTTTGTGTGTGTTTTGTCATATTTGAATATTTGTAAACGTCTCAAACAGTGTCAATATGGCCAATAGATATTTTGGATCTGTGGCAACAAAGAACTCAGACACAACTAAATGTAATGGTTTCTTCCTTGGCCCATATTCCATGCTTTCCAAGTTTGAATAAAATGGGTCCAGTAGTTTTTCTTAATCCTGCTGAAGGTCAGACAAACAGCCATGAAATAGTTATTTCCCAACACCTCAGCTTTTGTATGGACTTTATCTGGATGTCTCCGTTAAAGGTGTATTGAGACTGACATTGTTTTACCCAAACACCAAACCAAAGTGGTGATTTAAAAATATCTGTAATAGTTTATTACTTGAACGTACACAGATATTCCTCATATATAAATGTTTGCACAGATAAACTTACCCCAGACGTGTTCTCCCCTCTTATTGCTGATAAGACCAAGAGATGGACAATATGGACAATAACTGTTGAATAAATCTAATTTCTGTCGATAGATGTATTTATCATTATAAATGTCACATTATGTTTGCAAAGTGTAAATACCAAATTTTTCTCCTAATTGAAGGTTATGGTTTTAACTCCTCTTTATGAGCAGAGAATGACAAACATTTGACAAACCTAAGGCCGATCAATTTAGTGTAATAAGTCCTCACTGTGCTTACACAATGCACAAGCATTATATTTATATATGTATATTTTACCTTTGTTATATTGCAATTGATGAAAAATATATTGTGTTATTGTTGATAGTGTTATTGTCCCTCTAATAAGTTCTCTGATTTGATTGAAACTTGGGTGGAGCTAAGATGTTCCCCGTAATTGCTTGTGTGTAGTTTGGATGCTGTGCATCGTGCTTAATCTGTCCTGACTTGTTTTATCCTTGATGCTGGACAAGACATGAGGTCCCACAACTACACTCATCATGGGAATGATTAAGCAGTCAGTTGTCTCGGTCAAATGTGCAAATAGACGAACAGGATTCAGGGAACTTTGAGTGAAGCTCCGTCTGAACACACCTACATAGTAAATAGAAAACAACTGTGTGGCTGCACCTGACTCTAAGTCCCTGTTTGTGTCAAACTAGTGAAGCAACACAAAAATCAATTGCCACAAAGTTTATTGCTTTCACAATTTTACCCTTTATAAAGTTATGTACACATAATTCACTCCCATGGTAAATAAAGAGAATATATCCAGAGTGTGGAAAAAGACAAGGGGGGGAAATAAGGCAATAGGATAAAATAAAGCACAACAAATATTTTAAACAGAGAAGTTGAAATCATCAAATACATAATATTGATCTTACGGGATTTGTGTTGATGTCTATATAATATTGTCAGTGATTTATATATACTCATAATTAGAGGTAGGGTTAAAGAAAACATGAAATACTTTGTTTGTACAATTAATGCAATGTGCCAATTATCGCCAACTGCTCCCTCTGGTGGGATGTCTGTGTATAGCACGTCCTTCACAAAGTGCACGGCACGTCTGAACTCACATTTCAAGGAAGTTTGATTCAATATCTACACCATTAGTATTAATGTTGAACATTTAGTAAAGCATCAGCCTGATAATGTTGATTTTATTACAGAGCAAAGCCTCAAATCAGGATATTATTAGAAACTCAAACACACTTTCAAACTTTCTTTCATTAACTGGTGACATGACCGTGCACAGTGAGCAAGACTTCAGTCTTTGTATTTATGAATAATGTACCACAATCATATCACACTTCTCTACTTATTTTCTGAATCTTGAAAAGGATCTGACTCTCTGGTGCAGTTTTTAACAAGCAACTTAATCACAGCAGAAAATCTTTTTGGAGTGCGGCCTGACTAATTCTGAGGAAAAATGTAATCCCACCCACAGGATCACTTTAAAAGTGCCTCGGTGGATCTGAGAAATAACTGGTCCTAAATGCAGGACTTGAAATTTAGTTTGGTTTGTTGACTTTGGGTTGAAAAAGACAAAAGCAAATTAAAGAGTTCTGGAATTTTACATGATCATTACATGTCTTTAAATAAGGCAACATTCATTACAAGGTACCACACTGCAATTCATTATGAATTAACGTTTTGTGTGGCACCAACCAATGAAATATTTAAGTACTTTTAAAAATCTAGTTTTCCATTGTGAAAACCAGGTTGCAGTCCCTGTTCAAGTTTTAACACACACACATGTATATATATCAAGTTTAGGCATGCATACAACCCACTGTTGTGTTGTTTTTTTAAATGTCAAATAAAATATCCCATCTAGGAAGGAAAGAACAGAGAACACAGCATTTGCAAACTCAAATCCCATGAGGTATGTACTAGAAAACCTGTGCACAGACAACACGTCTCCAAATCCCTAATATGCCACTTTAGTAACAACAGCAGAAGTAAGGCAACTATATCAAGGTGTCTTTTTAAAAAGTAGAACTGATCTGGTGAGGACCTCAGTGCTCATCATCCAAAAACAAACTCATTCATGTTTTAACAGTGCATGTGGTTATTTTCGACAATGTGGTAACTTCTGACAGGAAAGTGCTCTCCGATGCATCACAGTTATGTTACAGTGTTATCTGTGTCGTTGTGTCATTACAATCATATCAGAAAAGGACATGATAATTAAAATTCTGTGGGTGTTTCAGCATCTGTCACCCTCTTTTCTTTTTGTGCTCTTTGGTGTTAAAGTGGGGGCGACACGCTGGTGAAGTGTTCAGAGCGGTCACAGAAAGAAGCTTCTGGGTTTGAACCTGATGGCAGGCTGGAGTTTTCTCCGGCTCCTCCCAGAGTCCAAAGACATTTAGATTGGGGATTAGATTAATTCAAGACTCTAAATTGCCTGTAGCTTTGAATGTGGGCCTGAATGGTTATTTCCCTCTATATCCCCCTTTCCACTGGTCTAAAAACCCCAAAATGCCACTTACATAAGGCTTTTTCCTGCAATGAGAATAGATATAATCTGCATTCACTCCTGGGTGAAATGACTCCGCAGTAGATACAGGTTTTTATCAGCTCCGGCTTCAAACAGCATTGATGGAAACGAGACTCCTGGGTGAATACGCCTCAGCTGTCAGTGTCTTTGTGATGTCAAACATGACGCACCGGGGGAAAAGAGAGAGGCAAATGGTTAGGATACAATGGTGATCTGTCCAGGGTGTATCCCGCCTCTCGCTCAATGACAGCTGAGATCAGTAGTGTAGATAATGGTTGAGGAGATGGAATTACACTGAACAACTGGGGAGATATGAGACTTTTCATTTTAGCCAAATATTTTTTTTAAATTAAACCATTTCCTACAGCCCACTCTAGTCAAAGAAAATCTGTTAAATTAATCAAGAAAAATAAACTCCAACCAATGTTAGTACAAAGTCTCACAGGTCGACTTATTTTAAATATCATGCTCCGATATGAACATAATAAATTAACAATGTAACATACGAATGATGCATCCAATATGCAGCGCCTCTGTGTAAACTGCGATATTATTTCTTGTTTTAAGCAGTGCTTATACCGTAATGGAAAGTAGTTTCAAAAGACATGAATGAATTATTTCTTACATCATTATTTCAAATGAGTTATTGCTATTTGTGCTCAGCATGTGAGGATGCAATGGAGTGCTCTGAGTGAGATCAATTTGTATATCCTGGCTGTACATGTTAGCGCTGAATGGATGGCTACTACCCTGCAGCATTATCTGATGCTGTGCTTCTATTTCAGTCATGCAAGCCTCAGTGAACAGCTTTAAAAAAAAACGCAGCACAATAAATTGATTCCTTTGGGGTTTTGATTTTCTCTTCCTGTTCCAACTAACGCATTGGCAAGTACAGCACAGCTGGATCATTTCAAGCTTTTGCAACCTTACACATGCGACCAAAGGCCAAAGAAATACACAATTGTCACCCCCTCCCGAAAAAAAAATCACTGTGTGTTGACCTGGCCAATATGATCCACATGTGAAGGATAATTTAGGTCCCTGTGCAACACAACAGCTTCACAATAAGGCAACAAATCAAACCGCTGTGATTAGTGAGGCTAAGCAATGTCCAGAGAGAAGAGAGTTACTCTTTGTTTGAAACTGTTAACCATGAAGACACATTAGAAAAATAATATATTTACCTCAATCTCTAAAATATAGTTTCTGAAGATGAAAAGACTAAAGAGAACCTCGGAGCAGATGTTGGTTGTGCATGGGGTGACGTCTCTGTCATTCTAAAGTCTCTGCCAGCAACAGTCTATGTGGAAGGGCAACAGTTTAAGGTCCAAGGATACTAAAACAGGTTAAATGCATTATGATGAAAGAGAAAACACTATGGTTTAAATAACAGTTCTTGGCCCACTCAGGTATCTGGATGGAAATCACCTCCATATCCACACTAAAAAAACAGAAAGTGAAGGAAGTAATCTGTACTCTTTTTTTCCTATATTTTGTAGTTAATATTAAATCTTAATGAAGCATGTCTCTCACTCAGCCTCTCTGCAGCTCCAGCCACTACCTCTACAATCTACCACCTGACCGAGCAGTCGTCAACACAGCTTTTTATGCTTCCTCCGGCGCTGCGGGCCTCTTCAGGTCCCGGATCTGCTTAATCAGATAGTTCTTCTCGCCGCAGAACTGCTCGTCTTCGGATCGGTCCGTCTGGAAGTGGCTCAGGAACTCCACCAGTTTGGTCTGGTTCTTCAGCAGTATGTCCAGCACGGGCTGAGTCTTGTTGGGGTTTGCAACGAATACCTTCAAAAGAAGAGAGATGAGGTAAACTAACAATCTGAATAGTTGCTCTGTTCAAATTATGTTGATGACCTTTATTTGACAGAGGGGGGTTGATAGTAAAAGGACCCTGGCTGGACTCTAACCCCGGCCACTGTGAAAATACCTCAGCCTTATTATAAGCTACATATTTAAGCAGGTGAAGATACAAATTACCACAACAATCTGAAAAGTTTTATCTGAAAATAAAATGGCTTCTCCAAAAAACTTTCAATATGGTATGAATTTAACTATCACTCTTTAATTGGAAATTCTATGTGACTACTCAACTAGAATGTTTAAACAATGAATTGACAATGTGTGTGTTCTATTTTCACACCTTGAAGACATGGAACGCTTCAAACTGGATGTTTCGGCTGTTGTCTCTTAACAAGTTCATCATCAGCTTCAAGTTCTCTGCCCGACTGATGTACTTTGTCATGACAGTGAAGTTGTGTCGATCCAGGAGAAGTTCCCCGAGGAGCTGAAAACAGCACATCATTAAAAACATGTCAGTAACAGTTGAATCTGCCGCTCAAATTAGATCCCATCAGTAATTGTGATTTGACAAGAGCGCTGGAGCTTTCACCTTCAAAGACTGTCGTTTGGTGACATAGTTTTCGGAATGCAGGAGCTTCTCGTACTCTGTAAATACCTGAAGGATAATTTTAAAGTACGTTAACGCACAGCATGAGCCTGCTTCAATTAAATATCTAAAATCCACAGGAGAAAGCTCACCCTGTCGTATTGGTTCTCCAGAAAATCTGCGCACATAATCTTGTGTCTAGTGAGAAGATCCTGAGAAAAGAAAAATAGGAGACTTAGATATCAAATAAGAACTGTTAAAAACTTTCTAGACAGACAGTATGCCACTGTACCTTGAATGAGGCGAAAGCGTCTGAGGCAATGTCAAAGGTGGAGAGGTCGACGTAATGGAAGAAGCAGTAGAAGTCTTCGGAGAGGAGAACCGTCCGGGCCAAAGGCTCGTGACGCAGGCACTCCCTCAGCATCATTCCACAATTCAGAGCCACCTCGGCACTCTCGTATCTGTGTCGTTAAATACATGTCAAGTCCAGGTCAACTAATAACCCAGTTATAAACCACACACTATCTATGTAACACCAATGAAAACCACTACTAACCAGCCTCATTTGTAGGAAAATCCACTTTTAACACATAACACTGCTAAGTGTTTAGCACTACAACAACATTTATTTTTAGGCCTTATTTTCCACGATGTATTTTTGATATGGCTGAAAAGAGCTGACTTAACATTGACAATCATCCTCGCAGCTTCATGGGACATTAGTGGAAGAATCATCAAACAAATGAACAAAAAATGCTAGACTTTGAAGTTGAAGTTAAGAAATCCAACTGAATGTTCCTCTTCATAAATGAGAAGTTGATTGGTAAAAAGTGTAAAAACACTGCAGAGGAAATCCATGACACCGGTGGAAATTTGCAAAGAGCGCACTTGATCCAGCGACACCAGCCACTCGGATCACACCGGAGTGTAAACATTAAACAAGGTTGCTCTTTGAGTACGCGGGACAACTCTGTTTTTTTCTTTTCTTTTTAGAAGCTGTATAACCAGCACTCAACTATCACTCTCTTCATCTAAATGTGTAACCCACATGTGAATGCAACAGGTTCATGCTTGTTCCTTTGGGAGTTGTTGAAACACATACTGGGTAATGTAGAAAATCACGAGGCATGCTGAGGGAAAGCTATCTTAGCACAAAACATTCAAATGGAAACTTAAAACACTACAACAAAATAATAATTTGAGGGATTTGCTCATGATATTTACCAGTTATTTAAGAGTAGAATTACCTTTAATACATATAAGTGGACAAACAAAGCAGCACTCGTATATATAATGAAAGCATTTGACCTCTCAAAGTTCCTGTAGCCTGAAAAGATGAACTTACCCTTTCAGAAGCATGAAGAGGATCTGTGGGTGTGTAGAGATGTACTCTACCGTGGGTGTGCGAGTGCCAATCTGACGTCTGACTATATTGCTGAACAAATTAACCACATCCTTCTTCCTCTGTGAGAAACAGAAACACTGAGTCAGTCAGATGAATGGCTGACTGGCTAATGATGATATGCAGAGACATTATCGCTCCTACTGGCAATTTGGTGTCTGCACAGAGAAAATCAATACTTATTTTTTCTTAGTCACACAAAAAGTCACAGCAGAGAGACAAGCACCTCAAAGTCAATCCTGTGCAGGTTGGCAATGAGGGTGATGAGGAGGTCGGTGTTGTACAGCTCCTGGGCGAGCTGAGCCACAGCTTCGGTGTGAGGCTCCTTGTCACCTGTTCCACAGAGCACCTCCTTCAGCGAGGCCAGGCTTTTAGACACCTCATCTGCAACCTGTGATCGTGGGGGGAAATAGTTAATGACTAGGATCACGAGCTGGTGCTGAGAACGAGAGCCAGATGTCAAACAGTGAGAGGAGAAATCGGTGCTGACCTTCTCACACTTTTTGCTGTCTCCAGGGTCCAGTTTCTCCAAGTACGCCACGTTCTCCTTCAAACTCCTCACGTTTTCTGCCGGACTCTTCTGAGACTTACCAAAGGGGAAAGGCATGGCGGGAGAGAGGTGAACCAAGCCCAATAATCTGTGTGGAAATAAAAAACACACTTTCAGTAAAACTATCCTGTGCAAGTACATGCAGCTCCACTTCCTGTACCTCTCTGCATCAGGAAATGGCTGAAATGTCTCACCTGGAGAAAGCGAGAGTGAGGTTAGCTCCACTGTCTGACTGTAACTCGACACTCCCGAGGTAAAAAACACAATAACAGTTGTTAAGAGCCTAACAGCGCACACAGCTAACTGACTTAGCTAACTTTAAACTAGTCACCATCGAGGGCGAAGCGCTGAAGTTACTCTACCACTGTTAGTTAACTCTGCTTTAGTTCGGTTAGTTTCTCAAAGTGAACATCAGCCCAGTTGAGTCAAAACGCTGACTTTCTAAGTGGAACAATGATGTCAGGGGCAAGAAGAAAATGTCAACCCCGCAGCGATGTTCACCAGCAAACTTCAGCTAGCTTGTGACCTAGTTAGCTGTAGCGATAAAACCGGCAAACTAACGACAGCCTGTAGTCAGAACGCCCCGTGGAAAACACACACAGACACACACTGCTGGGCCATTGAGCTCCGGCTGTCACGGACTCACCGAGTGAACTGTGCTTTTCGGGCTGAAGGAGGCTCGGCGGTGGCTAAAGGTTAGCTAGCAGGCTAGCAAGTTGTCTCCACTTTCTTTTCCCCGCCGCAGCGTCGCTGTGAGCGTCCGGCACGTTCTCTGGAGCACCGGCTGTCTAACCCGAGCGAGCCGACGCTACAAGTGGCTCGAACCGACGACCTTCATCGCTGAGATGTTTCATGAAAAATCTCTCCACTCGTGACCGACTGTCACCTAACTTGCTGGCTGCCTGGTGTCGGTGAGGAGCGGGTCTCTGGGCTGATGTCCTCATAGGTTGATTCTCCTCTGGTGGAGCCTCTCTCTCTCTCTCCACCCGCAGCTCGGCTCCGGGACACTGGGCGGGATGTGCTCGCCCGACAAGAGGACTGACAGTCGTCTCAGCCTATCACTACAACCACTGCTAATTATATATGCGGTGACGCCCTCTCCGCTGTAGATGCGCGTGGTTCAGTTCTCGGATACTTTTCATACGGGTGGAGAGACTGAGGACTTCACAAGAAGCTCCGTTCACCGGACTGCCTTGTAACGTAAACCAAGTGCACCCGAGTTCTCGCGAAAACATAAAGATAAGTAGAGTTCAGAAATGTTTTAGGCTTGAAATGACGTATTTTCATCCTGTTTAACACTGTTTTAGTAGTAATATGCATCATATGTGTTGGTGTATGCAATTAGTAAACTTTTTCAAAGCTTCAGAGACGTCAATACTCTTGGTTATATATAAACTTCCTCAACAAGTGTGTACTTGTGTGTACACAAGTTTGTTAAACACACTTCTTAAAAATAGGAACAACCAAAACCCCAGAGGTTTGCTTAGTGCTCAGTGATATGACCAAAATTATCATTAAGATAAAAAATATCAAGACAAACATTTTCATACCATTTAATATTGATAGTTAACAGGATAAAATCTAATTATCATTTCCAGTTTCAAAGTTTAAGACAGACATTTCATCATGATGATGGATATTATAAACACAGTCTATGTTATTAACATGTACTCTCATTGTGCTACAATATCAAGTGTCCTTCTTTAATGTATCTTCTGGTGTCATCTTGTGATATGAGCTTCAAGTTTGTCTTTCACACCAAATTACACTGAAAATGTATTTACTACTTTTTATACCCATAAGATGCCTACAGCATTCTACCAGCATGCATCAGGCACACTAGGTTAAAATCTCTCATCAGTGTTCTGAACTTTCAGGGACTTTTTCAACTGCTTTTGCTGATGTTTTTAATGATCTCCCAGTACCACTGTACAGCTTTACACACATGTCAAGTCTGTGCTCAGATCACCCTGTTAATGGGCGAACTTTCACACTTAGTATGTTTACCCCTGGACCCTCTGTGTTTTGTATGTGAATTTGAACAAATGGTCAATTATCAAATCGATGATTTGACTGGTTATCATCAATTTCTATTTGATAATCAATCATCAAAGGAAAGATATACGTTTGAATAATCAAACTGATTGGTGCATTGCATAGTTCAAGGCTCTGATGAAAAAACACAAACACTACACATACAACAATTCATTCATCAGCTCATAAAACTCTTATTCTAGTGAAATCGTGACACAACAAACATGTCAGTCCAACATGCTCTGCATCATCACGAGGCATCAGAATCAGAATCGGGTTTTATTGCAAAGCAGGTTTACTCATACATACAGTCACATCTGGTAAGACCTGAAGTCATCTCTGTTTCAGGGGAAACGAGACTTTAAAGCCTTGTCCGTGAGATATTTATCAGGTAATTCGCTTTCGTTTCCTGCACACACACGAGACCTCCTGTTCATTTCCCTTCACACGTAAAACAGCTCAACGTGCGTACCGCCTACAGGCGTCTTATTCTGAAAGCCCTACCCGGAAGTGACTGCGGTCTGTGACGCTGCAGCTAGCTTGATGCTAGCGTGAAAATCCCCACGATCACTGGTGAAGGACGGAGAGAAGCTCAGCGGCCGCCCGGGACACTTTCCCCTCTTTTCCACGGTCTCACCCGGTGAAGAGCCCCGCAGCAGGTGAGGTGTGTTGTGTGTGTCCGCGGCTGTACGGTAGTGGTTGTGTAGCGTGGCCTGTTGTGCTCTCAGGCCGTATTGGTGTCGAACGAGCCCGGGCTGCTCTCCGCTCGCAGCCGCACATCACGTATGGCGCTCTTTACTTCGAAACGACTCGAAAACACCCGCGTCCGTCACGAGATTTCCCCCCAGTTAAAGGGAAATATTCCCAGTTCCCCCACTTCCAGTCCAAAATATAACATTTCAGAGAGACGTTTTCCTTTCAGGGAGCTGCATGGAAGGGCCCGTGGAGGGATTTCAGGGCGTTCATAGTCACAAATGTTTTCACTTAGAGACACTTAATGTTATAGGAAGAATCAAACACACACACACCGTTTAATTCAAAACTTTCCACCTTAAATTTCAGCCACTTTTGTTTTATACGGGCTCGTCCTCGTCACAGATGGAGGCCAACGTGGACGAGCAATGCAGGGATGTGACATGAGAGGTGTTTCAGGGGCGATCAGCGGTGTGTAAAAAGCCTGGTTGTTGTTATTTACATGCGGGGTGAGCATCGTGTGTGTGTGTGTGTGTGTCTGGAGCCGCCGCGGGGAAAAGCCTGGCCCTGCGATCATGGCTGGAATAATGGTTTAATATCAAGGCGTTGCAGCACACACACACACACACTGCTATTGTGGGTTATAAAAGAAAACACACTTTCCTTTGAGGCTGACCCAATCCTATTAATCCTCGTGTTTCATGTAAATGCAACACATGATGGGCAACGCAACCACACACCATCTCCGATGACAGCTCTCCTACACTGCACACAACACAATGATGGTTTACAACCAGTCTTATTGAATTTTGAGGGAACATGGGAATTATAGCACATTTGAAGCCAATTGTTCATAATAAAATATAGATGCTGATCACTACAGGCAACATAGTGTAAAACTGAAAATTTAGATCTGAAAAAAAAATATTTTTTATAATATTGGGTGCAGAATATGGGAAGAGAGGGAATATAGGGTTTGCTAAAAACAGTGTATATATATTTTAAATATATTTAAAATTGTAGCTCCTGTGTGAGTTCACTGCTGCTCAAATCAGGCAATACAGTTTTAACTTCAAATTTACAGCTCAGCAATATATTTCTGTAGAGAAGTGGTATGATTACGTATAAGTAGTAAATACAGGAACAGGGACGAGGCAGAAACGGCTCCGTTTTGCGTGCGTTTTGTGCATCGCAGGAAGGATAAACACGTCACTTCCACACCTACTAATCAGGCGTTACGGCCCATGCCATCAAGTGAAGAAGACCACGGAGTAAACATTTTATGTAAATCGATATATATATATTATTTTTAAAACAAGGGTTACCTCCTTTTGGCAGTAGGTGGTGCTGATAGGACAATGCAAAGAGGAGTTCGAATACATCCCTCTTTTTTGGCAATCAGACTGATGCCATGCCATGGTCAAACTGTGTAAAGTAGAGTAAACATTTAATACATTTTTATCTCCATAGAATTGTGATGACACTCACTGGATTTAAAGTTGATCTGATGGAAGCTCTAGGAGGAGTTCTGTGTAAATGGTAAAAAAAATGGCCGCTTAATTCAAAATGGCCGTCTAGCATATCGATCCAAGAGGGTTTTCTGTTCTTTATGAAATGACACATGTCACTTTTTCCAGGCCCATTCCTTGAAAACATATGAATGTCTTAGGGGGGTGCTGTTATTACACACATGTAGTTTTAGGGAGATTGAACAAAGTACACTGAAGTTACAGCAATTTCGCGAAATTGAGAGTCTGACATGGATTTGGTCAATGGACAAGGAGGAGTACAACAAGTTTAAGACGTGCAAACAACACTGTGATTTTAAGTCATGATTTCTGTGTATATGTCATTAAAATGGACAACTTCATGTTGCGTTTATCAAAATGGTGCGGAGGACTTCTTTTTCCATCCGGTCATGATATATATGTGTACCAATTTCGTGAAGATCGGCTAAACCGGACGGAATTGCTGCTTTAGGGGGCGCAGTTGAGCCCTTTTGCTAGACCCATCTCGAATTGCTACAGAATATGAACATTTTCAAGCCATCAAAAATGCGATTAATTTGACTGGAAAAGCAATAGGGACTTCAGTGTTGATGCTCGGGCCCTGATAAAATGATGACATCACATGTTTATGAGGGGTTTGTCTGTAATTAAAAGGAGTGTGTTTGTCAGTGTGAGTGTGTGTGGGCCTCAGATCTGGTCGTCCAGCTTCTGTGGATCTCCATCTCTGTGTCTGTTTAATCTGATTTTGTTGTGGAATGACTGGTGGATGTAGCTAATTGCTGGCCTGTGGTGGGTTGACAATGTCTCTCAATCCATAACACATCAACAACATCCTTGACTAGACGTCTACCTTCCAAGATCTTCATAAATTCTTCCCAAATTCTGGTATTGATCAGCAATACACATATTCTGTCGATATTATTTTTCACAACAGGCCACCAGATACTCTGGAGTTCGAACACAATGAAACAGGGTGAAGAGTTTTCTATATATTACATCAACACCTAACAAAAACAACATGTGAGATAATCACACTGCAAATCAGAAACCTCAAAGACTCAACTTCTACTCGAGGTTTTAATTTGCGGCACACATACAGATCATCTGAAGCATTGTGGGGACATTTGAGAGAAATAAATAATTTGTGTGTTTAGAAAGTCTTAGATCTTTTAGTTGAAGTCATAATAATGAGATCAAAATAAATTTGTTGAAATGGTTCAAAGTTATCCTCATCATTTATGTGTTTATTGTGTTTTTTTTTCATTAGATTCCTGGGCAAACAAAAAAAGCCTTTGGCCATGTCGGGACAGAAGAAAGTAGCTGCAGCACGGCTGCTTAAATGTGCCTTCTGCAGAACCAACAGAGACAAGGAGTGTGGCCAGTTGCTGCTGTCTGACAGCCAGAAGGTGGCAGCCCACCATAAGTGCATGGTGAGGAAAGCACACACAGTATTTCTCAACCCCTTCACCTGAGATTCTTCAAGCTAAAGACATACATACGAGACTTCCGGTCACATATACAGAATTGTTAACAGTTATGTCGAAAAGAAAATGTGGATTTAGAGTTTTATGTTGTGTCAGCTGCTTATAAGAGGAAGATGACAAAAATCCTAAGATTTACAAAGCCCCAAAAATCAAATATAATGTATCCGTTTAGAATAAATTTGTATATATCATAGATTAATCTTGAAAGCCTTGAAATAGACCCCTGGTTGATGCTAAGTTAAGAAAACACTGTTAGACACCCTCTGACAGCCTCTTTCAATAAAACTGTTAAAAGTTTGAATTGTAAGTATGTAAGAGTGAAATCAGCGCCGACGGCATGATCAGTAAAACTAATGTTGACCATTAGTTTGCTGGGAAATTATGCATCATAAGTGGCAAAGGAAAATTAATAGGTTATTGGAACCCACAAGAAAATATTATAAATATAAAATATATTATAAGCATAATTAATTAAACAACATTTATTCAAGGGGAAGTGTAGAAAAAGACCATTGAATAATAGTTTTCATATTGTCCCTTTTGTAGCTGTTCTCCTCTGCTCTGGTCACGTCTCACTCAGACAGTGAAAACATCGGCGCATTCTCCGTTGAGGATGTGAAGAAGGAGATCAAGAGGGGGAACAAACTGGTAAGTGCCTGCTGCTCCTCTTAATGAAGCATTACTGAGTCAAGGAGAACTCAATTGTGTAAGGCCACAGAGCCTCTGTAATGTGAAAGCTAAACATTTTAAATGACTCATTCAAATGAAATTGAGCGTTTTAATGTGGATTTTTGTGATTAGGATGCACATGTGATTTTACTTACTGCTTAGTGATGCCACCAGAGTTTGGACCTATGTCTTCAATGTTAAGTTTTCTCAGTGTGTCGGGGTGTGTTCAGTCTTTTCTTTGCTGTCCTGGTGTGTGTGTGCATGTTTGTAGGAGTTTCCCACAGAGGAGAGAGAGATTGATGCTATTATGAGCATCATGTTCAAATAGGGAATCAGTCCATCCCCTATCTATACGGCTTGTTCTTTTGAGGGTTGGTATGGAGCAGGAACCAATCCCAGCTGACGTTAAGGTGTACGCTCCGGAGAGGTCGCCAGCGTATCACAGGAAAGAGATTAAAGACAAACAACCATTCACTTTCACATTCACACATACTGGTAATGAGAGTCTCCGATTAACCTGCACTTTGTGAGTCCCCGGCTGAACCCAGAACCTTCTTGATGTGAGACGTCACCACCGCTGCTTCTTAGGGGAAAATATTATCAGCTTTTGTTAATATTTTAAGCTGTTATATTTAGATTAATGCATAAAATCAACACGTTGTGATTCATTCCTCATATTGTAAACATGTTGAATTAGGACTCTGATGCTAACATGCAATTTAGTCTAAGTAGCAACATTTCATATCATATCAGTTTTACAAATTGTAAATTACATTTCACAATGGTTTCACCAGCCTCTGCCAAGGTTATGTGTTTAGTTAAAGTCATGTGCCTGTCTGTAGTTGTTTTCTTTCTTCCTTTTAACATACATTATTTTAATTATAAAACCAATAAAACACAATTAATAATGATTTATACTGAATAAATGTTTTCAATTCTGATTCATTTTAAGATTTGTGTGGCTTTTTTTCTGCTATTATATGAACTTCTTTGCTTCCCTGCTATGTTCACTGCTGCATTTCATTTACTTTTCCTCAATAAATGTGTCGGCGTCATGATATTTGTATATTGACTTTTGAGACAATTTTGTCTGTTTGGAAATAAAATTCCTATTCTAATTTCCCGTTATGAACTGAACGAGGACGCTCTTCAAGTGAACCTTAATGTTTGGGAAACAGCATGTGATCAGCCTCTTTTTTTTCTCCTTTCCCCACCAGACGTGTTCTTCTTGTCACCGGCCGGGTGCTACTATCGGCTGCGACGTGAAGACCTGTCGGAGGACGTATCACTATTACTGTGCCCTAAAGGACAAAGCTCAAATCAACGAGAATCCCTCACAAGGGACTTACATGTAAGTCAATCTGTGATTGGACCCTCAATCAATCATGACGTGAAGAAAGATATTTTTAATCTGTTAATTTTATTCTCATTTCTTTGCATCTGTGTGTTGGTAGTGTTTACTGTCGCAAACACCGAGATGATTCTCTGGACGACATTGAAGGTAGAGTTCACTCAAACATGTCTTAGGATAAGAATGTTATTATTAGATCTATTTTCCTTTTCAGTTACAGGACATATTACACACATTATTAACGCTAAAATCTGATAAATTAGGATTGTTTCAAATGTTATTTACCATAAGTTATTTCTATTGTCTTGTTTAAATCGTAGTGATTTGTGTTGCAGTAATATATAACAACAATACCATAAAATAAGCTCTTACAGCGATAAGTAGAAGCAGACTGATATGAATTTTGAGGCGGCAAAACTAATATATCGAACGATTTTTGGATGAAAAACGATAAAATTGCCACGACAAGATTAATTTATGACAAAATTAAATATTCAAGGCTTGATATTTAAGTCTGAAAATAAGCACTTATAAATGAAGAGAACACAAATGCAACCAAATGTATAAAATTTAATGAAAAAATGGGAATTTTCAAATTTGTGCATATTAGAAAAGATTAACAGTGATGTCAAATTTGTCGTGAATAACATCAACTTTACTTTGATACATTTTAGTTTGGTTAAATTTGGTGGTTGGTTTGTCAGCAGATGAAGAGGGAGGTGTGGCCAATGAGTCGGACTCGTCACCTCCACAGAGCAGAGGCAGAGGAAGGTTTGAGAAGGTGAGAGCCAGGTCGGGCTCTCGTGGCCAATCAGAAGACACCCGCTCCACCTCCTCGCAGGCTGCAGACGAGGAGAGCTCCTCCCATGTAAGGCAGCCCGCTCGTTCTTCGAAGCACTCTGGGAAATTCACCTGTTTGGTGTGTTGGCTGTATTGTACTGAGTTTTGCTCTGTCTGTTGTAGCGGGACAGGTCACCTCTCCGGACCAGCCAAGGAGATGGCGGCCAGCGCTGTGGCTTTTGTCATGCTGGAGAGGAAGAGAACGCAACGAGGGGCATGCTTCACACCGATAACTCCAAGAAAGTGGCTGCACACTACAAGTGCATGGTAAGATGAAGTTTGGAAGAGCGTGTGTTTGTGTCACACTCACACACTGTCCATAAATTTGCACATCTATCAACTTTACTCTAATCTCCGATCCCTGGCAGCTTTTTTCATCGGGGACAGTCCAGCTGACGACATCATCGCGCGCTGAGTTTGGAAACTTTGAAGTTAAAACAGTCATCCAGGAAATCAAGCGAGGGAAAAGAATGGTAGGACAATTTTTTTGAAAGATGCTTTGAAATGTAGTTTCTTCATTAAAGTTAATTGGTTGGTTTGTTTTTCCAGAAATGTACTCTGTGCACTCAGCTGGGAGCCACCATTGGCTGTGAAATCAAAGCTTGTGTGAAGACCTACCACTATCACTGCGGCCTGCAGGACAAAGCCAAGTACATCGAAAACATGGCCCGCGGCATCTACAAGTGAGCTCAGCCTCTACAGACAAACACTTTCACTTCACTATAAAAACATTAATTTACGGTATAAGCTATTTTAACATTCAGACTTTTCTCTTTATATATCCTGTAACTGCTGCAACACAGTTGCTTGATATTTAGATTTGCATGTAATCATCAACTAGTGTTCACTTCGTCAGCTCTTTCAAGTCCGGGTTATTTTTATGTAGTTTTATTTAGATACAACCTTTTTAGTCTTTAGAAATCAGTAGTCTTGTCATTGTCAAAGAAAAACATTAAGTTGATTAAAACTTGTTATAATTTAAGTTTTTTCAAACTTACACAAACCTGCTTTCAAATGAGATTTACTTCAATAGATTTGAACAATTTAGTCAGGAAAGATGTAACAATATTTCAAATATCATAGCATCTTAACTCTTGAAAAACCACCCAATCAGAACAAAGAGAATCCTTCACCATTAAAAATCATCTTAAAATGGGGCGACCCTTTAGCTGTATGGTAAGGACACTTGTTCCTTAAGCAGAAGGTCCCTGTTTAGCCTTCTGGACGCCCAGAACCTTTACAGTGTCCCTCCCCAACACTCTCACCCAGTTTCCTGTTTGTCCTTCACTATGTTTATCAAAATAATGACAAAATATACATATACTTAAGAAACCATCTTCTACTTTGTATGCTGTACATGTTCACCTGTAGATGGCAGAAATAGACTACATTTATCTTTCACAGACCAGTTCCTAAAATGCTCTGGCCAAAGTCCAGATCTAATTCTCTCTGGAGGTCCCCCAGAGGACATGTCTGAAAACGTCTATTAAAACATTGTGTAAATACTTCATAGATTACCTTTAATACCAATTCTGCACCACTTCACAGAAACGCATCAGAAACTACAACTAATCTCTTTGTATTGCTGTGTTTTGTGTGTGTGTGTGTGTGTGTGTGTGTGTGTGTGTGTGTGTGTGTGTGTGTGTGTGTGTGTGTGTGTGTGTGTGTGTGTGTGTGTGTGTGTGTGTGTGTGTGTGTGTGTGTGTGTGTGTGTGTGTGTGTGTGTGTGTGTGTGTGTGTGGTGTGTGTGTGTGTGTGTGTGTGTGTGTGTGTGTGTGTGTGTGTGTGTGTGTGTGTGTGTGTGTGTGTGTGTGTGTGTGTGTGTGTGTGTGTGTGTGTGTGTGTGTGGTGTGTGTGTGTGTGTGTGTGTGTGTGTGTGTGTGTGTGTGTGTGTGTGTGTGTGTGTGTGTGTGTGTGTGTGTGTGTGTGTGTGTGTGTGTGTGTTTTAGACTGTACTGTAAGAACCACAGTGGGAATGAGGAGAGGGATGAGGAAGATGAGGAACGAGAGAATCGCAGCAGAGAGAGGGCAGCTATCGACCGTGGAGGAACACCGGCAACGCAAGTGAACGGCAATTAGGTTGTTACACAAAAGCTGTTATTAAGATGCTTGAATTATCCTTATGTGAAATATGAGGATAAATAAAAACAGATTCTTAAAGTTTTTGTCATGTGTTTTTTTACAGGTAGTTCTGATGGATGTGATGTTTGGAGAAAACTGCAGAACTCATAAGCGAGGGAGAGATATTTTTTATACTGAATCTTAGCCTACTCACAAAGTCGTGGTCTTCAGCTCCCACGAGTCCTTCACACAATTTCTTCCAGTAAACGGACTCGATGTCCCCAGCGTGCAACAGACGTGTTCTTTGTGAAATCCTGTTTTGAGTTGTCTCAATGGAGAGCTGGTGGATCATGAAACGCCATGGCTAAACTTTAGCGAGAGTATAATGGACTCAGTCTCAAAAACGCAAACAATTGCAGTGAATAAGAGCTGAAGTTTTGATTGTCACCCAGTGCCCATATCCCCACTGATTACATGACCCACACTTACTGAAAGTGGACACATTCTTCCTATTCCTTAGCTTCTGAAGGACTTCCTTTTAAGAGGGGTCTGTTTGTTACTAGTCTCACTATGAAGTTGTGCCGTTTGATTACCTTGTTTCTGTAATCATGTCTTAAGAATACTCTTCATGTTAGCCTTTCTTTCTTGATATGTAATATTTTGCTACTGTATTGTTATCATCATGAGTCATATTGGATATCTGGATTTCGGACAGTCACTATTACAAGTTTTGCCAGCATGCACTTGGATTTACCCACTGTTAAAGGTGGCATTTTTTTATTTAGCTGTTAAAGGGCAAAGTAGAGCTCTTTAGAAGAGTTGGCTTGACTTTGTTTGATGTACTGTTGACTTGTATCTCTACAAATGTATCCATGAATGATTGGAAATAGAAAATATTTTTATTTTACACATTTACTGAGTGAGTCTCTCATTTCATTTGAAAGTGTGTCCATAGAGTACACCGAAAAGAAAGCAGTCCTCTGGCAGGTTGAGGTTCGAAGAGGAAAGTCATGGGCTATAAGGTCATGAAGTGAGACCGTGCAGTCAGGCAAGACTACCTCTGCTCTACTCTCCATTTATGGTAAAAGCCTCTTATGCAGCCATTTGGAATATTAACTCAGCAGTTATTTTACTTGGTGTACATTTAATTTTGTATTTTGTACAATAAATACAAAGAAAAGTAGAACAACTTTATTCAGTGGATTTCATACCTGCCATGGCCCAACATTCCCTTAATGAAATAAGACATTTAAATTCACTACATCCAGATTTTTGATTTTTGATGAGCTTCGCCTAATTGCACCCTATCATAAATATCAGACCCCTAAACAGGCCTTTTTCTTTTTGCCCCAAATATCTATGAATTATTCTCTGAAGAAAAATTTAAATTTTGAAATACACCCCTCTATCGATGTTAAAGAAAGTGAAAAAGTGATCTATTCCCCGATCCCCATTAAAATGTCTCATTTACTCATGTGACAATGAGTTGATGTTACAAGGTCCCCAAATATGAAGCATCTAAAAGGAATTTAAATTTTCTTGGATAATTATGTATCTTTAAACATATTCAAGTGGTGATCAAAGTACACTGTTTTGTGCTGAGAGGAGGTGATGCAATATCACCAGCTTTAGAGTGCCACTGTCAATTTAACTTAACAAAGATAAAGCAGAATGTATTTTAAATTATTTAATACTCTGTCCTGAGGTTTTACAAGATCTTGTTACATCTCCTCATGACTTGTCTGGAGTGGAGTCATTCAATTGTTTTTATCTTTGTATGGACCACATTTTAGCATGGTGTTTTCCTGTAATGACAATTTACAATGGCTGATAGGCAGAGCCATAGCCCCACACCAGCCCAAAACACCAACCTTCTTTAACATTCTGATGAGCTTAACTATCCAACTATTTTGAAGCAGTTACTGTCAGAAATATCAAAACATCTACCGGTATTTACTTTACAAATCAAGATTAGTATAGTGACAATAAAGACCTTGAATTCTATTTTATATGAAATCGATTCACTACAACATAGGTCTAGGTCCTCTGCATCAAAGTTTTCAGACTCAGAATCTAGACTAACAATTTGCCTCCTCATTATCCTCACCCTGGTCTTCATACAGCATCTCTAGACCAATAAAAGTCTGACATGATTGCAACCACCCACACTAACACTCTGGATGTAGAAAATCAAAAACATATTTTCAAATGCATATAAATGAGTCTATTATGTATATACTTATATTTAGAGTTTTATTTAGTTGATCTAGCTATGGTTAGCTAGCCAGAAAAGAAGCTAGCTAGCTGACAGTTAGTTAGTATTGTACATATTTCTTTCTTCGCACTAGTAAGCCATGTAAAATAAAACTTGCATGCATCAGATGTGGAAAAAGAAGCAGTGTGAAATGAATGGTAGGTGTTCGCTAGTGAAAACATACTGTGTGTGTCATTTTTTACCAATGTGTGTAAAAGTGATGTAAAAAAGCTACATTTACATTTGCTTATAAAGTAGGAAAGAAAAATAATGATTTGTATTAATCAAAAATTTATGAAAACTTAGAATATTAAATGATCAAATGTATTTATTTCAAACATATAGCAAAGAAACACACATGCATGAAATAACACAGTAAGTAAATACAGGTCATTTTTGACCCGTGTTGTGCATTAGAAGGGTAGTGATACAAAAATGACTTTTATTCAAAAAGTAAACAAGGAAACAATTTAATAAGGATCTGTGATGTGCAAACACAATTTAATTGGGAAAAACCTGAAATACTGAATACCCCTTAGCAAAGCTAGGTCAAAGGTCAAAGAGCTGACTGCACTTTATTGGAAGGGGTACCTTAAAGGTTCAGTGTGTAGAATTTAGTGACATCTAGTGGTGAAGTATTATGTTGCAGCTGAATACCCCTCACCTCACCCTCCCCTTCCAAACATGATAGAGAACCTTTGAAAACCTTCAGTTACTCAAAAGGACTTTAGTTTGTCATGTTGGACTACTGTAAAAAATCGTAGAGAGGACTCGCTCCTGATGTAAATAAAAAACTATTTAAATATAAAGGTCCAATTTCACGGTAAAGATAACAACAATTTGTACAATTTAGGTGAAACTAGTGAAACCACTTTATACAGACTAATAGATCTGTTCAGGTCAAAAACACTCTTTTCTCTCTTCAGATTGTATACATATTTAACCTTTGCATCTAAGACATCAAAGGCACTCTAACATCACTGACACAGTGACATTAAAGGAAACTGACACCAAAGAAGGAATTGCTTGCTGAATCCTTTGAAGTGTTATTTTATATTATATTGCTGTGAAACAAGAAGTACTTTGTAAACCCACTCTGCATATCCATGCAGACCCAAAATTCTTACCTATGATAAGCATCCTGACCGGAAGTTCTCCATATATAAATTATTGTCATAGCGCCACGTACTAACTTTACCCTTTTTACCCGTCCGCTCCAACAGCGGTGGCTCTGGACGATTTTAATCTTCCCCTCTTGAATTCAGATTAATTCTAACCTCCCACCGCTGCAGAAGAGGATGTTTCCCGGTGCATTCTCAGCGTGGAGAACCGCCTCTGTGTCCTTCAAGCCTACTAAAATTCCTGGAGTAGAATTCCAAGATGTAGAAATGACCCCAATTGAAGAGGTCAGGCAAATAATAATGTACTGATGCACTGATTATTTATTAATTTCTATAACATTATTTATCATCTATATCATAACTCTTTGTGTTAAGTTTATAGTTGACTATTAAGAAGAGGAATCACCTTTGTTAATTATGATTTTCATCTTCCCCTCTTGAATTCAGATGGATCCTAACTTTCAAGATGTAGAAATGACCCCAATTGAAGAGGTCAGACAAATAATAATGCGTTTCTGTCAACAACATGTACTGATGCACTGATTAGTTATTCATTTCTTTAACATTATTTATCATCTATATCTTAACTCTTTGTGCTAAGTTTATAGTTGACTGTTAAGAAGTGGAATCACCTTTGGTAATTATGATTTTCATTTTCCCCTCTTGAATTCAGATGGATCCTAACTTCCAAGATGTAGAAATGACCCCAATTGAAGAGGTCAGACAAATAATAATGTGTTTCTGTCAACAACATGTTCTGATTCACTGATTATTTATTAATTTCTATAACATTATTTATCATCTATATCTTAACTCTTTGTGCTAAGTTTATAGTTGACTATTAAGAAGAGGAATCACCTTTGGTAATTATGATTTTCATCTTCCCCTCTTGAATTCAGATGGATTCTAACTTCCAAGATGTAGAAATGACCCCAATTGAAGAGGTCAGGCAAATAATAATGCGTTTCTGTCAACAACATTGTTCCTACATGATAAAATTAACTAATTTGTGTCTAACGCATTCTCTGATGCTAATTATGTTCTTGTTTTATTCCAACAGCCCACAGGACAATCACCTCAACTACTTAGTGCAACCCTAGGTGTATCTCGCAGCCGTCGCTCTCGAAGGAGATGAGGCGACAGAGGACCACTAAACGTGCCTCTAAAAAACGCCCCAGGGAGGATGAGGTAAAGAAACCATGTCTCTGTTTCCACGATTAGTTATTAATTTCTATTACATTATAAATTATCTATATCTTAACTCTCAATTAGTTTTCCAGTGTTTATCAGTTTTATACACAGTTATACAATATACTTTTATACCGGGGATTATTTTCAGATCAAGTAAAAAGTCATAAATACAGATGAGATAATCATATATGATTTTTTCTGTCACTCCTGGTGTGGCTGTGAGATTACACACGCATAGACATTATGCCTATTTTAATATTTATTTCCAGGAACCAAGGCCGAGGACGCAAAGTGTGTCGCTTGCACAACTACCAAACCAGTTAATCAGAGCATGACCATGGTTTCGTAATTTGGTATTTTGAAGTTCTCAGTCTTTGGTTTTGAATGTGTAAATACAAATGAGCTGTGTCATTGACTATTAAAATGTTTCGTTTGAATACATTTTGTGCCAATCATACGCCTCCCTGATGGTATTGCATGATGGATAAGTATCAGCCTGTATTTCTCAGCATTGAGGATACCATTAATCCTGACCAAATCTTCAACTCCATTTGCAGAAATGCAGCCCCAAACGTGCAAGGAACCTCCAGCATACTTCACTGTTGCCTGCAGACAATCATTAGTGTACCGCTCTCCAGCCCTTCGGTGAACAAACTGCCTTCTTCTACAGCCAAATATTTCAAGTTTTGACTCATCAGTCAAGAGCACCTGCTGCCATTTTTCTGCACCTCAGTTCCTATGTTTTCGTGCATAGTTGAGTCGCTTGGCCTTGTTTCCATGTCGGAGGTATGGCTTTTTGGCTACAACTCTTCCATGAAGACCACTTCTGATCAGACTTCTCTGGAGAGTAGATGGATGTTAATGGGTCTCACTGGTCTCTGCCAGTTCTGAGCTGATGGCACTGCTGGACATCTTCAGATTTCGAAGGGAAATAAGCTTGATGTATTTTTCATCTGCTGCACTAAGATTCCTTGGCCGACCACTGCGTCTATGATCCTCAATGTTGCCTGTTTCTTTGTGCTTCTTCAAAAGAGCTTGAAGAGCACATCTGGAAACCCCAGTCTGCTATGAAATATTTGTCTGGGAGAGACCTTGCTGATGCAGTATAACTACTGTGTGTTTGTTGCTGTGCTCAGTCTTGCCATGGTGTATGACCTGTGACCTCAAACTGTCTTTCACAACCTCACATTGGTAGCAGAGTTTGACGGTTCCTCACCCAGTGTTTAGCCTCCTACACAGCAGTTTCTGTTTCAGTTAATGACTATGTTTCAACCAACATGTGAAATTGATGATCATTAGCACCTGTTTGGTATAATTGGTTGATCATACACTTTGTAATCCTACAAAATCCCTGTGTTTTTTTGCAAGTGTACCTACAAGGATTGATGCTGGTTTGAAGGCAAAGGGTAGTATCACCAAATGTTGATTTGATTTTGAATTTTCTTTTGTTAGCTCACTTTGCATTTTGTTAATTGATGAAAATAAACTGTTAACACTTGCATTTTTGAAAGCATTCTTAGTTTACAGCATTTTTTCTCACCTGCCTAAAACTTTTGCACAGTACTGTATATATAATACAGTGTCAATAATATCTCTAATATCATATATCATGTCATATTGTATCATATCTTATCATCATATCATATCATATCATTTCATATATCATACATTGCATCGCTTCCTTACGCTCCCAAATTTGTCGTATTATTTTACTGAACACTTAATCGCTTTTTGAAAGGATGTTTGTTGACATACAAAAGGAGTCCACAACTCCAGCTTGATCCTTTTTATGATCGATTGAAAAATCAGTGGCAAGTACTGTATTAATAAATTTAGGTCATTTTCATGTCAAAAAGAATAACAAGCGGTAAATCGAAAAATAGTCGGATTAAGCCATAGAGAAAAAAACCTTTAGTTGAAGATAATCAAATAATGGTAAATTTTCTCACAGAGCAGCCATGAAAACTGCATATTCATTGTGCTCTGTCACCAAATGATCACATGCACAGCTATGTTCAGAGGACTGTTTCAGAGTAGGTTGAGTGGCCTCTCCCTTCTTTGGTTTCAAATTAACAGTTCTGCTTCGCTCTGAGTCAGTTATTATGGCCACAGCTAAACTGCTTGTGGGCAGGTTTTCTTTCTCCTTCTCCTAAGCTGAAACCTTCACATATAAGGATGTATCTGACTAGGTGTGTCCTCTCAGTCACACACATACTATGCTACCATCTTTTCAGATTGACTCATCTCGTATCAAAGACAATATCCTTTGTCGCTCCTTTATTTCCTGCTGGTCTGAATACAGTTTAACACACAACTCACTGAATGGGATTTTTAGTTTCCTCTCTTCAAGTACACATAGGAAGGGGTGTTTCATGGGACGTTGGGAGCCCCAGGAAAGAGGGATCTGAGGGGCCCTAACTTGAACCGAACTGAAATCTTCGACCAAAAGTCTAAAATTATGACTCTTTTGGTAGAAAGCTAGCAGCATAGGGGCTTGTTAAGGGGGTTTCCAACCACGGTGTTGTTGCAGTCTCCTGAAAATAGCAGATTATACAATTTAAGGAGATTCTCAAAACTTGTGGATGCAAACAACTGTATCATAAATAGTTTAGAAGTTAGATGAAGAAGTTATAAGGGCCATCTCTTCAGCCTCGGTTTATTTGATTGGCTACAATGAAACAATGGTCACATATGTCATGAACGATTGTGGCGTTGTTGCTTTATTTAGTATTTTCTTTACCTTCTTCGCCATTTTATTCAGTCTGTGGGTGACACTCACAGGCAGGCAGCGCCTCGAGGCACGGAGGGGCGGGGCTAACCCGGCTCTTTCACCTTTGATTTGCCCGCCGCTCTCCTACGTCACAACCTACACACACACACACACACACACACATTCCGGAACAAGACAGAAAAAATCCTTTGTGACGACTCAGCGCTGCACCTCTATGTGTGTGTGAGTGTGTGTGTGCTCCTGTCACAAGGGGGACATCGTGGAGAACATCGCAGTCTTCCTCATCTGACCGCGTATAGCTGAGCGACAGGGAGTGACCCGGACATGGCGACATCCAGCTCCTGCGTGGTGGTGAGTCTCCTCCGCAGTGACCGGAACATTAAGAGCACAAGGTGGAACGAGCTTCCTCAGAGAACAACGCGCTATTTACTGGAAAGCCACGCGTGATACAAAAAATTACAGCCTCCACTGTTTTCTGTCGGTTATGAATCAGTAGCGTGCGTGTGTCGCCTGGGCGGAAAATAAATGTGCGTTTTTCACATGTAGCGTGGCCCGCGGCTGTGGAGACCGTCACAGACACGCGCCCTCCATGATCAGTGTCCGTGACGCAGAAGACGCCTGTCACGGAAACATGTGCGGGTTATATGCGAGCATTATTACACGTTGATACACACATTACTAACACATTATTACACAGGAAGACAACGAACGAGCTGCTAACCAGGGGGCGCCATGCAGTCTCCCTGCTTTACAGTGCTCAGCTTCATGTTGATTCATAACCATGGAAGTAACAGAGGTTTTCAGAGTGGGGGGGGCAGTTCACCTCTGTGACTGCCACTGAACAAATATCACACAGTGATCAAAAGGAGTTAACCCAACATTGGGTTATGTTTGCTCGGTGGTTGTGTGTCTGTTGGATCAACTGACACGATCTCACAGGAATTTTGTGAAAATGTGGAGTATCTCTCTCGAAGCTTTCTTCAAGGCGAGGTTCATAGTCTCACATTTGTAACCTCCATGTCTTATCTGATCGTCAGTTTTTAACACCACTGTGGTTAACGTTAGATTTAGGCAACATCCGCTTTTTGGCCTTTGCTGCGTATTTCCCTTGCAGAACAGAAAAGTCCACCAATGAGAGGCAGTTTATTTAATCCAGTTATAGACTACTGTATAAGTCTATAGTTTGTAGATGTTTGCGTTTTAAATGAGGGGTGAGATAAGTTATCTATTTAAAAAAAACGATTGTCCACATTGAAATTTCACATGACTCCTCCAAAGGCCCAGATGTGCTTGTTTTCTCCCAGTATCCAAACGCAGCATGTGTTTGTGGATATTTGGAGACCTTGAAAAGACTCTCACAGTCACAACTCCACAAGCAAATGTAAACTGACTCATGTTTAACAAGCGATCTTCACATGCACAATTCACAGGCAGTACAAAATGTGTGAAACTGTTTCACACAGTGTCAGAGCTTATTTTTAGCTGTAGCTCATTTATTGCACATTTGTAAAAATTTCCATCCCAGTTTTCTCCATATTAGGAGTTTTTCAGAGGACATGATAATTGGATTGCATCATGACTGCCAGGGGATAACAGAGATTTACTGTAGCTGTGCTCAGTCTATCATAATTTACTTAATGAGTAACTTAATGGTATGTTGAAGCAGATTCTTCATACATTCCTCACAAAACTCTTGTTTTTCTTAATTGTCCCAAACTGAACATGAATTCCTACACTTCAAGAACAGAAGTGTATACATGTACAGTATGTGTGTCAGCTGGTCAGCTCAGTTTTGAGTGAGAGCACTAGGTCATGTGTGCATTGTGTACCATGTATTATAGATAAGACATAGAGTCACTAACCAGTGATGGCCTCTATTAATTAATAACCTATGCTCTATTTTTCAGGACATTTCCAGAACTTGAAATCCAATGTTTCATCGTCATTATGTCTGAACTTCAGACTGACTGACACAGATGATGAAACACACCTTTAGCTAAAAAAAACAGCAGTGAAAGACAGTGAAACATCCTGTATCAACTTTTAAATGAGATTAGCTGAGCAGAGCCTTGTCACCAAACATGGACTTTGTCAGCAAAATCATTGATCTCAGAGTAGTTCATTGTGTTCTTTATCATGTTTTTGGTTCAAACCTTAAATAACAGGCAACAATCATGTGACTAACGGCGAACACGGGGACATCTGGTTGGTATCAGTCTCTATTATTTGTAACTGAATGGATGAAGCCCTAACAGATGGACCTGTTGTTTTCCCTTTGAGAAGACATAAGTCGAAACACTTTATTCTGCTTTAACCTCATGTAATGAGAGGATGGACACTTTGCAACTTCGATAAGCAAAGCAACAAGACTTTGTGGACTTGTGAATTTGCCTGTGGTCACTCACATTATTTATTCCCACAGCATGTCCAGCTCTGCACCAGCTTCCCGAAGTCACATGATACCAGTTATGCCGACTGGGTTCATGTGGCCGGAGCGGAAAATTCGATTTTTACAAAAAAAGCACAGGAAAATTAATATTTACAGAGTTAGGCTAGGTGTGAAATTACTGGAGAGACATGTAATTAGAAGGAGATTATCTGTTGTGGTGAAGGGAGATTTTAATCATGACCGGGTATAATGGAAAGATTCCTCTCTGTAAGAATCTTAAGTTTGTATCTACTGCCACAGTGTAGATCTGGGTGGAGATCCTGGATTTATTCTGCAAAATCACACACTGTCCTTTAACTGTGAAACATATGGTGGGAGTTGAACATAGATCACTACTGTCTCCCCCCACTGCCCCCTCGTACTACCCTGTATCAGATGACTGCGCCTTGTCCCATGTTAGGTAATACTAGGGTTGCAAAATTCCGGGAATATTCAAAGCTGGAAACTTTCCATGGGAATTATCGGGAATATACGGGAATATACGGGAATTAACGGGAATTAACAGGAATAAACTGGAAATTATGTGGGTAATTTATACTAACTGTATTTACCTTGTCATATACAGACCCTGAGGAAGCTTTGGGCACTTGACTATATGCTTCTGGATCTTTGTGTCACACGTGGCATCTATTGCACTTCTGTCCGTCCTGGGAGAGGGATCCCTCACATGTGGCTCTCTGAGGTTTCTACTTATTTTTACCCTGTTAAAAGGGTTTTTAGTAGTTTGTCCTCACTCTTGCTGAGGGTTAAGGACAGAGGATGCCACACCCTGTTAAAGCCCTATGAGATGAATGTAATTTGTGAATATGGGCTATACAAATACAATTTGATTGATTGATCTTAACATAGGTCTTTGCACAGTATTTGCAAATGTACAAAGCCTTTCCTTCTACATTGGCTGGGGTGAAATGTCTCCACACATGAGATAGTGCACGTAGCATTGCTCTGTAGAATAAGATGAGAAAAAATCTTTGTAAAAAAACACTAAAGCAATGCCAGAGATATAAATAGTTGGCCAATTGGAATCATCCTTAAAAATATTTTACAATTGATGGATAAATTAATAGAAATAGGCTAGATGGACAGATGAACAATCCTCAATCAGCATGCTAACATATTTTCCCCAGTAATATCATCGAAACTTACCTGACTAGTCCTGCACACTACAGCAGGCCTCAATAGCCCTGCTGTAATGTGCAGGATGCTGGCAATTATCTGTGCATGTGATGGAGAAATGCACAGTGCAGGGTTGAAATTCAACGTGCAGCTTGTGCTGCATTCCATACGTCTTTAAAATAGAGTTTTGAATGATTTTTTTAGTGCTCAGCGTTTAATTTGTGTATATTTTCTTTTCAAAATTCCCCAAAATTCCCGAGCTGAATATTCCCATGGAAACTTTCCGGAAATTTTCCGGAAATTTTCCGGAAATTTTCCGCCCCTTTGCAACCCTAGGTAATACTCCCAGAGATTTTCTTTAACCCCTTTGTGTGGTGTTTTATTTCAGATCAGTGATGACGAGCAGGGCTATGACCTGGACCTTTTCTGCATACCAAAGCACTATGCCTCTGACCTGGAGAGGGTCTACATCCCACATGGACTCATCTTGGACAGGTGGGGGTTAGCATTTTTAGCAGCTTGTAGCGGAGCTTTCAAAAATGTGATTAATTCTCAGGATCAAATAAAACTTAGGTATTTTGAATGATTGGTTCTGTTGATTAACTCCAAGCCATATGTTCAGTAACAGATGGGTTACTGAAGTACATGTTATTTCCCCCCCTACCTTTATTCAAGATTGTGGTCTTACAGTTGGCGAGGAGGACTTATTGATTTCACATTCAGATTTCCTAATACTTTGTAATTACACTACCAATAGAATACCAGGCGAAGACAAATTAAATATCCCTCCTTATTGGCCTAATGCTAGACAGACACAAAAATGAAAAAAACTAAAAGAAAACAAATGCCTGATAAAACAAACTAAAAACAGTGTCATACATGTAGAAGACACTGGCAATAAGAGCCGACACTGGTTTCTGTGTTTTCCCAAAAATCCCATGATCTCCGCTGCTGAATTGATACGTAAATTCTGTCTATGCCTGCTGTACCTTGCTGCTCAACCTCTCGCCTGAATAATGCAGAGGATTTTTTCTGTGAATGTCCTGCTGCACTGTGCATGTATGAAAAGCAAACAGCGGGTAAAGTCCAGACTCAATTCTTCAGACTTTATCCCAAGATCATGTTAAAAAACGTCTCTGTTCTCAAACTATATGTTAATAAGTTTTCTCTCATCTCATCATCTTTTTCTTTTTTTCTGTGGTAATTTCTGTTACCCGGATCTCTATGGTCATTGTTCTTTGGAGTGTTTAGTAATAACAGCTATGTCTGCCGACACAAATGGTGAGGAAATGGAAACTGCTGCTGACAGTAGCAGAAAACTGAGCTGACTTTCATCCCCGCCCCCATCTCTCTCTTTCTCTCTTTCTCTCTGTCTCTTACTATCTCTCTGTCTGTTTTCCTCTCCCTCCCACGTGACCCCAGGACGGAGAGACTGGCCAGAGAGATCATGAAAGAAATGGGGGGCCATCACATTGTGGCCCTCTGTGTGCTCAAAGGGGGCTACAAGTTCTTTGCAGACCTGCTGGACTATATCAAGGCCCTGAACAGGAACAGCGACCGCTCCATCCCAATGACAGTTGACTTCATTCGCCTCAAGAGCTACTGTGTAAACCAACAATATTAATCTTTTTTTGTAACAACAATTTCACTTTTCTTCAAAAGAAGTTCAAAACCTGTAGTGTAAGCACACCTGGGGGTAAAATAGAAAAAAAAATTAACAAAATATGGACAACAGAAAACTTTACACATCTTTAAGTGGAGTTGGAACATTTCTCCTTCAAAAGACTTTAAATGAAACATTTTGACATGTCAAATAAGACATGTCAATATATTAAAATAGTAATTCAGACACAATAGTTTCCACTCAAAAAGGCAATTATAGAACTGAAAGCCTGATAAAAAACTGACAAAAGCACATAATAGTTTCTCTATTTATTTAAGAAAATCTGCTTTGTTGATGTTTTCTAAGGACTGAAATATATAAATAACAGAATTATGCAATATGCAACAGACATAGCCTCTTTTTGTGTGGTTTGGTCTTTGATGCACATGCATATGTACAAGTCTCATTGTGAAGTCGGTAGCACTTTATTGTTGTCCTCACATTATTCTTGTCTCTACAGAATGACCAGTCGACAGGTGAAATCAAAGTTATTGGTGGAGATGACTTGTCTACACTGACGGGCAAGGTAAGACGTATGGAGGGACGCATTAAAATTGTATAAACTTTAAAAATAAATCAAACTTTACTGCATGTGTTCCATCCTGACTAATGCTGCTGAAAGGCACTTCATAATTTTGGAAACAAGTTTTAATTTGACTATAGACATGTTAATGGTGATATTTGATGATAATGACTGTGCTACAGTGAAGCAGAGCTAAACAGATTTGTTTTGTTGGTCAGCTGCCAGTTACACTATTGATTGTTTCCCTTCTAACACTCTTTAAATACAGACAATGGGTCAATCGCACATGAGGGTGTCATGTGCTGCTCCTCTCCTAAATAATGTTTTTTTTTCTTTCCTCTTTACACAGAATGTCCTGATCGTGGAGGTAAGCGCTGTTTCATTATATTGAAGTAGAAAACGTTGAATTCCAGCTCCACTAAAATGCTCTTCTTTTGGTTTCAAGGACATTATCGACACAGGGAAGACGATGAAGACGTTGTTAGAGCTCCTCAAGCAGTACAAACCCAAAATGGTTAAAGTAGCAAGGTAACTTCATCTGCTCATAACTCCCCTAAAAATACTAACTACTGCATCTTATGCGACAAAATGAATCATGTTTCTTGTCAGTGCTTCATGCAGCTATAAAGAATTTTCATAAGATTTTTAATCAACCTGGATTCTGTCTTAGTTTGTTGGTGAAGAGAACTCCGAGAAGTGTTGGCTACCGACCAGACTGTGAGTTCATGTCCAATGTTTTCTGTTACAATTCTACAGTTGCTTTTTCATGACTATATGTAACAGTGTATTTGCCACAAAGCAGATGAGAAAGAGATGCATTCACCTGTTTTCTTTGTAGTTGTTGGATTCGAGGTCCCTGACAAATTTGTGGTGGGATACGCTCTAGACTACAACGAGTACTTTAGAGATCTAAATGTAAGTATTTGAGATACACAAAGAAACATAATTACTCAAGTCTCTCATAATTCATGCTAATGAATGTCTTTTTACATATATGATAATTATGACCAGTCTAAGATAATCTAATGTTTAATGTAAATCAATAATATTCTGCGGTACTAAATTAATCTTTTTCTGTTTCAGCATATCTGCGTCATTAGTGAAACAGGGAAGGAGAAGTACAAGGCATGAAGAGCACTTCAAAACAAATTGAATGTATGGTTATATATTTTTCTTTTGCGGCCCGTTTTTAATTGTTATTACTTCACATTTGTGTCAGCAAAAAGACTCGGGTCTCTGCGGACTCACAGCATTTTTTCTATTTTCAGCCAACACACACTGAATGCATCCTTAGACTGATTGCCTTTGAAAGAACTGCAAACGCATCAAACAGCATAAAGCCCATCTTTGTCCCCACACTGATTATTTTTCTAAGCGATTGATTCATTTATTCAAAGCAATACTGCTAATTTTAAGTACAGTATCACAACTGTTGTAGTACCATAACATTTCCAAGATTACCTTTATTCTATTTTATAATGTATTGCTTTTTGTTTTAATTATGTTTTTACCAGTGGGCATCTGTTTGTATATTTTGGGACTAAATCCTTTTCTATGTAACTGTTTTTCAGTTTCTTAAGATTCAGTTAAGAAAAGTAACACAGATGTAATCCTTTGTCTGTGTTAAAACACATTGGCATGCTTTAAGATTCTAAATTAACGCCAATGCATCCAATGTATGAGTAATTGTGTTTAAGGTAAAAACAGAAATCCATTTATGCTGGAAATTATTTTTTTATTTTTGAGATTTGTATAGGGGCACTCAAAAATCACTTACTCATCAAATAATTAATCTACATGTACCTATCTTCGAATTAAACTTTTGTTAATTCAACCATATCATGTGTTCTGTGATGCCATGTTTACTGAAGTTTGCCATACAATGTTGACACTTCTCCCCTCTCCTGTGACCTGTGGATTGTACTGAAAAAGCTTTTTATACAACTTAAAACCAACTACTTTGAACGTTGAAATAATATCTGGGAAAAAGTGGGAATGCTGCAATGTGTGATTAGGCACAAAGAGTACATGTTGATGATTGTATCTGCATTACCTAATGCTCAAGGAAAATGACACATATAACTGGGGAATTTTTTTTAATGCTGAGCATTTTTGTGTCTTCATATGAGCTTATTTTCAAATTGTTTGATACGTTTCCTTGATTATTTTATTTTGAGGAGGAATTGCAAATCAAAACTTTGAATAAGGAATTGCAATTTCTTTAGTTTCAATTCTATGCTTTTATAAGTTAAATAGTTAATCAAACTGCCTTTAACTGTCAAATGTTGATCAAAACGTATATTTCTCGTATTGTAACAAATAATCACACCCTTCTTTGTGAAGGTTGAATAGATGTTCTAGCAAACATCACATTGAAGACTACTGTGATGTTGTAAGCAGTCAGTATTACAAAATGGTCAGTGAGCTGTTTGGCTGCTCATGTCTGAGTAACCATCAACCCATCATCCTCATCCACTCTCTGCACAGGACAGATGTCAATGAACAAGGTAAGTGAATTCAAACCTGCCTTTTCAAGCAAGGTTTCTCGGATCAGGAGTAAGGAGAGCTTTCACCATTCATACATTACATGCACGGTGAAAGAGAGGAGCCTACCCAGGAACCAGAGGCTGCAGGCCGCCACATCCCGCCTGAGCACGCCGGTAGATCAGGGGTTTGATTGGACAGGTCTGCCCTCGTTAAAAGGGGCGTGACGTTTACTGCTAACATAGCTAGCTGCTCTGTGATCATCTGGGATCCAGCTCACTCCTGGTGGCGCCCTGCAGAAACGAAAATAACAAACTATAGAACGTGTCCTACTGGGAAGAGACTGGTTTTTAAAAGTCTGCTTGCCGAGCCAGCTAACGGGCTGATGCGACAGGAGCGTGTTTTGATATGCTGACCCGGCCTCTCTTTGGATATGGCATTGTGGCCATTAGCGTTAACGCTAATTTAGCTAGTTAGCTCAGCAGGCTAGGTTGCTGGGCGGTTGGCTGCATAGATGGTTGGCTGTAACATCGACTAGCTTAAGCTAGCTTGCTCAGCTGTGTTAGCCAGAGGATAGACTCGCACTTATGGGGACGAGTGTAGCAGCAGCTGGAGCGTCGCTTCACTAACTACGTTAGTCTTGTGACGAACATTCATTTTGTTTTTAAGAGAAACGGAGGGGCTAGTTTGACTATCGTTAGCTCACTGAGCGCGCTATCATGCTGTAGCAGCTGAGCGGGGTTTGAGTCGCCAGCCTCTGCCGCCTCGCTCCAGCGCTCCCACGGGTCGGTAGTTAGCTGTTACCGGGCATTGTGCGGTATGTAGCTATGGCATGCTAACCATCCATCAGGAAAGTTCATGACTGGTCAAACCATCGCAGACAATGTTGGTAGTGGAGACTGACCATGCAGCCGGTGTATGATGACGTGTAGTGATAGCGTTATGGTGGTTAACAGCCAGTGTTAACCTCCTTCATACAGACGACGGGGCCTTGCTGTGGCTTATCTGCTCCACACCTCGTTAGCTAGTTGCTCTCACGTCCGCTCTGTCGCCTGATTCCTGATGTTACCTCTTCAACTGTAAAGTTAACGAAGTTTGCAGAGCAACAATGTGACGTGGCCGAGCTGATTGAGCATTTTGCTGACTTGTTGACGGGCATTGTTAGCTAGCAAGAGGAACAACTCGGCAGGCATGGCCCAGGAGAAGATGGAGCTGGATCTGGAAATCCCATCTTCGTTAGCTCAGACCGATGGCCACCTGAGGAGATCCAACAGTGCACCCATGATCAATGGCTTAAGGTTTTACATGATCACATAGCTGATATAATTTACTGCAGTATCCTTTTCATTCACACTGCAGCAAATGCATCACCCCTGTCCTCAAAAGTAAGAGATTGATGACATCAGGTTGGTGTGTACATGTGTCCTTGCAGTGATAACTCCCAAGTGTTCCAGAGAGAGGTCCTGCGCAGCCGGAGAAACAGCACTACAGTTGTAAACAGGCCCAACATGGTATATATTACTCTTCTTAGAATGCATGGTAACACAATTAATGAATGTATGAATAATTCAGTATTGAATGGTCTCCCCTCCGCTCACGTCCTTCTCTACAGGTCCCTTCATCGCCTATCCGTGTCCCCAGCACCAGACTTCACCAGATCAAACAAGTAAGAAAAGACACTGATTCTAGGGTGTGTTTCATTTTGAGATGGAGCATGTGAGGCCACCGTCTCCTTCTGAAGCCATAGGGAAAGACTGTGATTAAAAAACATGCCAGAGCACCAATGTTTGGATTTCACAGGGCTGATCAACGGGTAGTATCAGGCTCCAACAGAGGAACTGGTCCAGGTTGTAATCTTCCGTCTTCTCCATACGTGAAGTGCAAAAAGTTTGATTTACCTTTGAGTCTGAATTAGTTTGATTGCAGCAACTTGAGTGATCACTGTTCATAGAAATGTTCCGATGCAATATTCCCTGTATAGTAGCATCTGTATGCTACTGACCCTGTAAAGTAAATCCTTTAAGTAGCTGTTAAAGTGCAGCCACAATTTATTTTATATTTTTAGATTATTTCAGACTTACCTCAATTATGATTAATGAACAATTATTTTGGGGTTAGTTTGCAGGCATTTTAATGAGTTCTGTTTAATGCTACACTCTACTGTATCTTCCCACTGCATGTTTTGGCCTCAGGCCATGGTCAGCCTCTCTGTTTACCGTAGAGTGGACTTTCACAAACATGCTAGAGAAACACTTCAAACGTACGGGAGTTAACAGGGCCACCAGTCCTTCAAGGTCAGACTGAGTTGGTAGTATAAGACTCCCACATTCTTAATGATTTTTACAACCTTACTATATATAACTAGTTTTAAATTGAGAAAAGATTAACGTATGCAGTGATGGTGTTTTCAGAGTGACAATGATTTGGAGAAGTCAGTATCATCGTCTCCAAAGCGCATCGAATTCGGGCCTGAATTAGTTTGATGGCAGCGACTTGAGAGTGATCACTGTTCATAGTAGAAATGTTCCAATGCCATATTCCCTGTATAGTAGCAGCTGTATGCTACTAACCCTGTAAGGTAAACCCTTTGAGTAGCTGTTAAAGTGCCGCCACAATTTATAAATATTATTGCTTTTTTGAGGGGTGAGTGACATGACCTAAAATCAATATCATGATTATTTCAGACTTACCTCTTATGATTAATGAACAATTATTTTAGGGTTAGTTTGCAGACATTTTAATAAGTTCTGGTTAATGTTACACTACCAGGATTTACTTTGTCACGGCTCTATAAACAGTTCTTGCTGATTGCAGTACATTACACCTGCTGCTTTGAGGTGGCAACGAAGTGATTCCAGCGATAAGAAAAAATATGCAGTTTTATAAGGGGAAAACTATTATATTTTAAAGATATAGTATTAGATGAGATCGTTGCATAGAACTGCACACTTGACGATGCCCGGCCAAATAGTTTCCAGGGCATTTTACTGATGTTGGTATTGGAACATATCAACTGTTAAATGGATGTTGTTTAGTATTCAGAGTTCAAATGATAAACTCAGACTTTGTAGCCCATAACCCTCTTGTGTGCTCTTGCAGGAAGAGGGTGTAGATGTGATGAACAGAGAATTTGCTCACGAGCGGTAAGTTCATTATTTATCTGTGCAGTTGGTGGATGGATCGATTGTTTTCCTTTTTAAAATGCTATGCCGTTGTAGTTAAATTGCTAAGTCATAATCAAATTCCTTGTTTTATGTCTTTGTGCACGCAGGGAGATTCAAAGTGCCATGCAGATCAGCCAGTCCTGGGAAGAAAGCCTTAGTCTGGTAAAAACAACTCTTCATAACAGCTTGTCCAACCCCCATTAGTGTTGTTTATGTTCTTTTGATGCGGATCCTTGAAAGCCGCCTCTACTGTATCTTCCCACTGCATGTTTTGGCCTCAGGCCATGGTCAGCCTCTCTGTTTACCATAGAGTGGACTTTCACAAACATGCTAGATAAACACTGCAAACGCACAGGAGTTAACAGGGCCACCAGCCTTCAAGGTCAGACTGAGTTGGTAGTATAAGACTCCCACATTCTTAATGATTTTACAACTTAACTCTATATAACTGTAGTTTTAAATTGAGAAAAGATAAACCTATGCAGTGATATTGTGTTTTCAGAGTGACAATGATTTGGAGAAGTCGGTATCATCGTCTCCAAAGCGCATCGACTTTGTGCCCGTGTCGCCGGCCCCATCCCCAACCAGAGGGCTTGGAAAAAAGGTACATCTGACTTCAGTATGTTTACATGCGCACCCTAACCTGATTATTCAGTGAAGGAAAAAAGTTAAAGTACTTTCACGGTCTGTGGTAACCTGATTGTCAGAACACGATGCAATCAGGCTAATGAATGGAAGTCTGTGCCTGGTAGCCTGCAGGAAGCAATTTATTGGAAACTCAAAAAAACAAAGGAACTTTATTCCTATTGGATATGAGTAATTTGATTTCTTACAGTTTGCTGTTGCCTCAATAATATTAGTTTTTTTTAATTTTGAGTTACTTCATTGTTCTCTAGATATACTTGGCAGCTTCTATTTGTTTTGCTGTGTTTTTTAGGGAAATGTTTATAGATGTCACAGAACTTCAAATGATTAACAAATAACCTGTATGTTCATTTGGTGTAAAGGGCATTAACTATAATAACAAACAATCTTATCTCCTTAATCTGGATCAAATTAAATTAATAAAATGCATCTGTTCAGTTTGATGTGTTAATGCTGGTATATTTTGTCTTCTGTTTCCCTTCCCTCCGAGCAGCAGTGTTTCTCTCCTTCATTACAAATCCTTGTAAGCAGCAATGGCTTAACACCAAGCCCAATACCCAGCCCAACAAGACGCTTCAGGTGAGGACCAAGTTATTAAGTTAACAACTTCATAATCACTATAGTTTAAGTCCTTTTTCTAATTTTGATAAATTTTGGTTTTCTGTGGCTCAGTACTGTAACCAGCTGGATCCGGTACAACTGTAATTTCCCCCCTCTTGCACTAAAATGGATTCTTAGTAGAAAATGATACAATGTCTGCACTTTAAGAATTTATTTCAATAATTTGTACATGTGTCTTAGTAAACTATAAATATATCCGTATGATACATCTGAAGATGACAGATTATTTTCTTGGGCCCTGTGTAACTTTACTGATCGCCACTGATTGTGTCTATTACAAAAAATATACTGGTTTGACAACATGCAAGTTTGTGTCTTCATCAGCCGACGCAGTCAAAGCCCAATCAACTGCATCAGAGCCAGCATACTGGGACCAATGAAACGCAAAGGTGAGATACCTGACATGCTTCTAGAGTCACACATCATGTTCAGGATAATTTGTTTGTAGGTAAAAGAATATTGCTCAAATTATGTAAATGTTGTTTTTGCTATGCACAGAACCAATAAGGCATTACATTTTGTGAAATTAATGAACAACTTTTAGGGACCATCTTAAAACCTTTAACCTACACAAAGCTTTTAAAGTTGCAGAGTTATTAAATAATGATTAAAATGTTCAAATATTCTAAATTGCTTTTCTTTAATAGTTCACTTATTTCTTGTCTTATTTAAGATTTAGAGACTGAAATAGCTCACTGACCGTCATCTGATAAGATCTGTGCTTTATATTGAATCAGATTATGTGGCTTTCAGACTCACCACAGTGTGTGCACATTACTTTCTAAATGTAAGTCTCTGTTGACTCAGGAGGTGAGATGGAGACGGAAAGTCAACCCAAGAGGCTCTTCCAGGGCACCACCACCATGCTGTCCTCCGACATCTCCAACCTGTCAGATCTGAGTTCTTGGTAAGACTCAAGTTGCTTTCAGACTTGCAATGCAGTTTTCTGGAGGGGCTGTGTAGAACAAACATGTACAATTCAGTTGTTCCGGCCAACCCCCTAGTAACATGTCAGTGAGCAACTTTAAGAATATAGTAGAAAATTCACAGTGAGTGAGTTGGTGACATTTATTACGCGAAACAGTCGCAAAACTGGAGGAATACAAATATCTTAGGATCATACACGTAGAAGACGACAATGAAGAACCTGCAAAGGCGACATGATTTGACAGCTTTTTCACAAAAGCCGTTGCCAGTTTCTATGTGCTGTAAATAAAATGTAGGCAACCTACGTAACTTAAGGAGTTATGGTTAAAATGAATTTGTAGGATTTGTGTAAGTAACTTTGAATTAAAGATTTCAATTTGTGGAAATAACTACTCTCCACTGGGTTCTTAGATGTGTTGCAACTATATTTGCTTTTTCCCTTATTGCACACCTGCCCTTTTAAACAGTGCATACTTACTACTGTGCAAAATGTCTTTTGTATTTTTTACCCAGTTGTGAATATGACCTTTTTAAGTACATTGCATACAGTCAACAGGCTTGTTTTTGATCATGTATGGGCATATAATATGAAATGAGTAGGTCTGCTGTTGGAGCTCATTTTTTGTTTATGTAAAATGCTCATTTAAATGTAGTAACTCATTCTGGAGAGTTCAGTTTATGTCAGCATAGTTTTTAAGTTATCACATAAATTGGAAAAGGAACAAAGTGTCCAAAAATTTCCAAACAAGACTTCTTTCGTTTCAGTCACTCTCCAGATTTACTGGATGTCAGTCTCAGCAGCGTCGGCTCCTCCACCGACTCCCCGGGCAAAATGGAGGGGGTGTCTCCCTCCTCATCCAGCAACTCGCCCTTCGCTTCCCTCCAGGATTTGTCCCCAAAATGAGACGGGGTTGGAAAAAGACACTAAAAAGGACTGGCATAGAGGGGGGGGAAGCCCCCCTCTCCCCAGGGTACCAGTTTCCTTTTCAGACCCTCCACCTCACCATCGGCTAGATTTAGTATAATGTTCCCTGAGTTTGCTTCTGGGCGACTGTTTTTCATGGCTGCTCTGTGGAGGGTCTAGATATGTTTGAATTAAGGAAATGAAAGCCATGGATGAGGTTTGGTGTTTACAGAGGTTGAGCCTAGTGAAACTGGGGATGACCGAAGTCACAGAGCATCAGCTGCTAGTTGAGGATCTTGGATGGTGCTTGGCTGTGATAGTGATATTGTATTTTTATTTTTTTGAGTGGCTATCCTGTAAAACTGTCCCACCAGTTCCCCTCACTGGAAAGAGACATTGAGCACTGGACAAAAAGAAAAGAGACTATTCGGATGTGTACATTTCTCCATATCTCTTGTGCTGGAGAACTTGTCTTCAGGCCTTTGTATGTAGACCGTCTGCAGATTTTGTAAGAAAAGATTTAACTTATTGTTTTTCCTGCTTTGTTTGTAATTATGTACATATTAACCTTGTCAGATGTCGTACATGGTTTTAGATTTGGCTGTTGGGTGAATGTTGGCTCACAACAGCGAAGGTGTTCTTTGTTAAAAGAACGTAAAATACTTCTGGGGTTCAGCAGATTCAAAATATTTTTATGAGACAGGCTGTGACCTGGTGAAATTCTCAGTTGGGCTTTTTTGTGGGCGTCGCTGTTCGTTACTGGAACTTAACAGCTCAGTGGATGGAAGGACATGATCTGTCAACACTAACAGTTCCTCTGTATCCTGTGTTCTTTTCAGGATGGACATGATTTTTTTTGTTTATGGAGAAAACAGTTTATATGAATTGGATGGTGATAGGTTTCTATCACAGTAAAAAAATAAATGACCCATTGTGTTGTCATTTACACCAAATCAGCTGACTGCCTAAATTAATTGGCAGTAAAATCAAAATGGCACCATAGTGAGTGAAGAGACTGCTGTTTCTGCTGTGTTGTTAAATTTATTAAAAGCTTTTTTTTGTTGCACAGGACCCTCCATCCTGTTGTGTTCCCAGCCTGTGTGTAAGTCTTACAAAGGGAAGACATGACCCTGAAACATTAGATTTCTGTTGAAGAGCCCAAGAAATGCTGCGTAATGAGGTTCAACCTGTACTTCCCTTCATTCATATCTCTTGTGTAACTTAAACGGCTCGACCCCATCGCCTTCCATGTTTGTACAAAAGGAAGTGATTGTAAATCATTTTATGGAAGTGTGCCCTTTTCAATTTAAGGAAAAGTTTTGGTTGCAGTCCTACTGAATGTTTATTTTTTTATTTCTACAATTGAGAAAATGAGCAGGGGAGAAGCAGTTGGCTTGCCCTGCTGCCAACAAGGTATTTGAGATAAACCTTGTCATCTGAAGAAGCATTGAGGGCACGAATCTAGCAGATATTCCTATTCTACACTGCGTCTGTGATGGAAAGGCTGTATTCTTTCAAGCTGGCCAACATCTCGCCTACGCTTGTGTCTTTTGTGATCGCAATTGTAGCGAACATCAAAACAAAATAAATTATTTCTTTATGATCTTTGTGTAAGTGTTTTTAAGTATATCAACCTTATTTTGTTATGACCAGAGTATGAACATAATATGGTCATTCTGTAAGGTCTATGCCCAAAATGGTCCTCACGAAGTTTTAAGTACAACTTCACACATGTACTGATATGAAATATCAACCATTCACTTGTGGCCACAGTAAGATCATCTCAGTCTCAAGCGTATCTACTACTCTGTAAACAAAGACTCTTCTCCGAGGTCAAACCTGATTACACTGGGATAAGGGATTGTTTTCACTACCTCATATTACAAAGTTGACGAGATGTAATTGTCACTCTTTGTACTCCGGACCAACCCTTCAAAAATGTCAAAGGAAAAACCCTGATTTGATCTATGCACATTATACCAGACAGATGTATGGAGACTTTATTAAACGTGATGTAGCATTGACATAATAGGGCAATCAAAAGAAAAAATATTTTCCTTTGACATGTAAAAGTATCATACTGCATAAAAATAACTCACTCAGATAAGGTATCAATGCTTGCAAACTGCATGACGTCTACACTGAAAATGCTTCAAAACATTGAATATAATAATGGTTACAGGTGACTACCATAACAAAACTTGAATGGCTTTATATACATGGTATCATGTTCGCATGTGGATTCCTTCGAACTAATATTGACCACAGAAATACAGACACAGGCAATATGAGGCCACAAGACAACTCTGGGCAAGTGGCTTCATGATTCTTCACAGACCCTATCCAGGGACGGCTCCTCTCACAACAACACTCCGGAGGTTTCTCCTGTTTGCATCAGTTCAGTGTTGTGTAAATGTTTGTATTAACACAATACATGTGTGGATTTAAAAATGAGTATGCTAAAAAAAATGTATGTATGAGGGGACGAGGCGGTTTAGAATAATAATAGACCCCGTCCCCTGCTGTCAGCTCTACACACTGAGGCGTAGTAGTGCCTCTGGTGTGAGAATGTTTTGTTTAGTCTTTTGGATCATTTTCGTCCCTCATCCTCCTCCTCAGCTCCCAGCGCTTCATGTGCGTAGGATGACCATGGTAAGAAGACCTATAATAAGATACGAGACAACACAGACACACAATGTCATTTCATATTAACAAAGTATACAATAAAATCTGCGTAGATCCAATCTAAATGCAACCTCATTCTGTCCTAGTGAGTAGCTAGGCTGTTAGCTAGAACTAAGGGATTTTAAACATTGATTACTTCTAAGGCTCTTCATGGCCTGACCCCAGGTTATAGCTCTGACCTTTTAATTCCTCATCTACCTTTGCATAGCTTGTAATTTTCAAGCATGGGTTTGCTGTCACTTCCTGGATCTAGGCAGGAAACTAGGGGTGACAGAGCTTTTCCCATAAGGGCTCTGGAATGAATTGTGTTAGGAAATAAAGCCGACTGAGCTGTGTCTTGTTTAGGTCTCGTAAAAAAAAATAGCAATATTCCTAAATTAACTTGGGGTTTCCATTATTATTTATGTACTTCCTTCTGTATTCTATTCGGTTTTTTTTTGGTTGGTCAGCACTTTATAAGCGCTCAATAAATAAAGTTATTAACTCACCGAGAACATAAGCAGCTACAAGTTTCTTGTTAACACTTAAGTGGAGGTAGAGAGGCACAGTGGAGTCTTGCTCCCCCAGCGTCGGGAGCATCAGGGCGGCCATACACACCAGCCCCAGCAGCACCGTCAGCAAACTGGGTCCTCCGGCAACAGGACGGCTCTCTACCATGCACACACAACACAGGGATACACTGTGATCAGATTCATCATTTAGAAAAGTTCACAAAATTATTCTAAGGGTGTAAAAATAAATCCTATGAAAAGACCCAAACCAACAACATGGTACTGTGTCTTACTTTCAGATATCCCCCGCTGGTCTGTGGCTCTTGGCCTGTAGCTCACTGTTTGATGTTTATTCATAGACCTATTTAAAAAAAACACTGCAATGTGCTTCACATAGGGCACTAAATTAAAACATAACTAGGGAAATAATTAGATAAAAAGAATCCAGTGTCAGATAACGTAAAAATACATAAATATCTGAAATAAATGATAAATAAACTATTCGTATAATTTAAAGGGCTACTTAAAAGGTTCGGTTGGTAAGATTTAGGTGATAGGGATCTATCGACAGAAATTTAAAATATCAAATAATCCTGGTGATGTTTTGACTATTGGGTTTCATCTAAATGGACCAATTGTTTTCTTTACCCTAGAATGGGCCCTCTATATTTAAATACTTTATAGCGGGGTCCACTCTAAGGAGGCTGGCATGTTTTTTTTTACAGTAGCCCAAAATGAGGGTTTCCACAGGTTCTCTTCCATGTTAGGAAGTTAGGTGAGGGGTATACAGCTGCAACATGCAGACTAGATGTCGCTATATTCTATTAACTGTACTTTTAACTTTAGCAAACATTACTCAAACAGGATTAAATAGCGTATTTGCATATGGAAAGTATTTTCTAGCACACATTTGGTGCTATAGTCTGCTGAGTATTTCCAGCAGCAGCTCAGTGTGTGGGAATGACTCAAAATAAACTAGACCCACGCTCATGGTAATGCATGAGGAGGATGCCCAGTGCAAAGGTGCGGCTCACTGATGTGCTTTTAATAGTGTTTAGACAACATTGGAGGAGGCGGAGAGAAACAGGACACAGTGTTGGATCAGAGTTTGGATTCACAGACAGGGCTTGTTAGTGGGATCATGTCATTGCTGCTTAATATACGAGATATATAAACTCTTCACCAGACTTATTTACCTTAAACAGATTTTGTGGCAAAGAAAAGCCAAGCTTATTTTCATTCTAGTCAAAGAGAGGGTTCTAGACCTCAAAGAATGTTGTAGCTACAGAATAAGATCAGACAGGGTTTATGAAACTACAACTGTTGACTTAACAGTATAACTACAATATGTACTCAGATTAGCAACACATAGCAGTGAACAGTGATAGGATTGCCAAACTGGTAAATGCAGTTACAGCATTGACTCATAATGAAGATCAACTATATTGCTTAGCACTGAGGCTTTGTCCAATCAGAGAGCTAAATCTCCCTAAAGGCTAACTCCCCATTTTGCCACGCTAAAGGAAATGGGGGAAAAAACCCTGAATGCACCCCCCACCTTCCACTCCAGAAATGAATGGGTTCTCCCTTAGCCCATACCCCATCCTTCTCCCATTTGTTATACTAATATATATGCGAGAATATGAACAGGAAACAGGTTAACATGGTGTAGGAGGAAAATAAGACACTGCATATTCACCTACTTGTCTGGTAACAAATGTGAATTAGAAGATAATTACATCCTGTGCATGATAATATTATTACTAACAGAGTGCGTCTATGAAGTGAGACAGATCCATTTTAAGTTAGTAGGTATATATTTATAGGGGTATGTTCATATGCCCAAAAACATGTATGTTCTATCTGGTGAATGGTGAGAAATTCCCATATTTGCACATCTTTTGTAATCATTTGGCGCCATCTAGTGACAGCACCACGCAACAGTCATCTCTACTCACCTGTCTGAAATGCAGTCTGTTCAAAAAACTCGCTTTCTGCAAACTGCTCTTTGATTCTGCGCTCGTCATCTAGGGGCCGGGGGCTGGGCAGCTCCTGCGAGGCAGAGGGGCGGAGTGTCGCCGTCACCTCTTTGCGACCCAGAGCTTTCCTCTGACTCTGCTCCGACACCTGCAGTCGGAACTTGTCGTACACCCCATAATGGCAGGCCCGCACATCTCTGTGTCTGATGACTCTGTGTGGACACATAGTCTTTATTTAACAAGGTGGGAAGGTCAGCTGTATAAACAACCCAAACTGACAGGAGATATAAAGTCAACGCTGCCTTGCAAACCTAATATTTTAAAGAAATCAATGAACAACAAAGACATGGGCATGAATAACAACTTTAGAGATGTTTGGTGGCGTACCACTTCATGAAAAATAAATGTCCTACACACAAAAACAAACTCACATGTCAACGCAACATTGTGGCTTGACGGCACCGGTGGCATCCACCACAGTGTACTTGTTTGGCGCTGTGCAGAGCACTGACAAAAATCAACAAGTGCACAAGTTACCAATCTATTCAGACACAATTCCCAAATGTGATACAGTGTACACAGAAACATGAGGTAAATTGTGTTTTCCCTGCCCACTCACCTTTAAACTTGAGGGCGAACTCATAGGGATTGTAGAGGGTGAGCACCTGCTTGTGGGATGTCTGGTCATCTGCGTAGAAGATGAGCTCAGTGGGGAACACGAACACGGGAAGGTTTCCTTCCACCAGCTCAGGCTGTCGATGCTGCTGCTGCATTGGCTCCAGCTGAGCTCTTCCCCTTCCCCGTCCACGGTCTGCCTGCTGGGCCCCCCACCCTTCTCTACCCACTATCAAGCTGTGAAAACTCCCTTTTGGTGGAAAAGGCACTTCCCGCCCTCAGCTTCTTAGCGACATGACATGACACTGTGAAGTGACAAAGTAGGATAATAAAGTACAGTTACTCAATGACACATATATTCAATCTGTGACACACTGTTTTTGTTTGACTACATTTTATAGTTACTTCCGCCAAGAAGGTAATCTGTTTGTTAGTACGTTTGAAAGACAAGGTTTTCCAAAAACTTGGTTGAAGACTCCATTAACTATGATGCAGATCTGGATCAAGCGGCAGGTCCAAGAGATTTGGTCACTTTCTTTAAAATGGCAAGATAAGGCATTTTTCCACAAAAACTAAAATAATCAGGCACTTACGGAATTGATATGTGTGGGACATTTAGTGCAGCTTGTGTGAATTTAAGAGGAGTCTTGGGCCTTGAAGGAGGCATATGTTTTACAGAGTGACGTGTTTTTCCATGCATTCATCTGCTGTTTTTAGTTTTTTTGCACATCAATATTCTGTTGTGGCTAATACACTAAAGCTTGAAATGTACGATGCACTACCAAGGTTTGATCTACAACTAAATTAATTGTGGATTCTTTAGGCAAGAGGTAACGTTGGAGAAAAAGAAAGAAAAGAAAAACAATATATCAGCTTGGCCCAAAGATACACTGCCAACCTGTTATGAGGTGCCACTGCTTCAGCTGACATGAAGCAGTGGCACCTTGCTATTTTAATACAGTTTACACAAGCTAATTCATCAATACTCTCAAAGGCATCAGTGTACACTTATTTGCTAGTGCTAAAATTATTTATCTAACTGCAGTATAACAGGGCACATCTGTTTTAACTACCGATAAACACATGTTTTGCCTTTTCCTCATCACTTTTTCAACATGAAAAACATGAACCTTAATCAAGTTAGGCTCAGACAAACAGGAGCTAGGCCTGTCCGGTCACGTGTCTCCGTGTTTACATGGTTACGGAGCACCTCGAGGAACCAGGGGCTCGTGGTGTCGCAATCCAAGCGGCGATCAACACGTTTGTTTTCCACGTACACGTGAACCTCCCGATACAGTCCCCTCCATGTCCACTAAGCTCTGCTGAACTGGATCATCACTTCCTAAGGCGTCTTATGTTGTGGTTCGTCTTATTCACATTTAAAGACTGTATCTAAAGACTGTTTTTAAAGACTGTATTTAAAGCACCTACTGTAGCCTGTTTTTAAAGTGCAGCGTAATCGTGAGTGACAGCGAAAACAGACGCCAAATATAAGGTCCTCACGCTCCAGTGTTTATTATGAATAGAAATAGAAAGAACACATCATGCTAACGGCCGCACTCGCTCGCCGTGTCCCTGTAGTTAACACATCGTTACGGTGTAATGCTAACCGCCGTACAGTGCTGGTGACGTTAGCTAGCATTAGCCTGCTAGTCCGAGCCCAGGTGATGGCTGATCGCCACTAAAGGCTGCCTGTGCGCGGTGTCATTACACAAGACACAACCGAGAGAGGTCTCACATGAAGACAACAAGCCGGAGGAGGGTGTTACCTTGTTGTCAGCACACAGGTCAGAGTATCCGCGGTCTGTGTGTGTGTGATCGCGCCCTGTTGTTGTTCCCCTCCAGCCTCGTCTCTTTGTCAATAATATGCTGCAGAGCTCGCGGTGAATGCTGGGAAGGCACAGTACGTGTGAGACGTCAACAAAGCGGAAGAAGTAACTAACTCGTAAATAAGAGACCCAGTGGATGTCGTTTAAAGGCTCGTTAATCACGTTATGATATGGAATATAAATGCCCACATGATACCACTGCATTTGTGTAATTGATCATTATTAAAGAATAAAAGATTCCCTCTGCGACCGTGACACTTTATTATTTGTAAAAAATAAAAATTAAATTAAAAGAATTTATCCAACCTGTTTTAAGGGAAGCAAATTAAACCACAAATGCAATTGTATACAGTTTGCAGTATGCTGTCAAAGTGACTGTAATCAACCAACTACTTCTTATTACATTGTGTCTGTGTTTGGTTCGCCATGACTTTCCACTGACCTTTAAGTCTATGGAGTGTATGTATTTTTTTTTAAATCTCTTTTGATGTAATCTTTTTTCATGTAGCAGCGATGTCGCCTTCATGGGGTGTCGGAGAGAACGTGGAACAGAGATGACTGATGATGATGAGGGCTCTGGTGAAAGTGACTTCATATATGTCTGTTGTAATTGTGTCTAAACGAATTGTGCATTTTCTCTCTCTAGTCTGCGTCCTAACCCTGCTGCTAACCCTAACCCTAACCCTAGGTACAAACATTATGACAACCCACTGATATACTTACAGCATGTTCAACTTAAATACATATCAAGCCAGTTGGATGGGTGGAGCTTGTGAGGGGCCATGAACGCAGCAAAAGAGTGACAAGGGAGACAATCAGAGGTGATGTGCTTGTGTGTGTGTGTTTGTTTGAGGGTTAAGACTTGGTTTTAGATTTAGAATTAGGTTTAGAGTTAAAATTGGGTTAGGGTTAGAATTAGGTTTAGGTTAGAGTAAGGTTAAAGTTAGGGTTATAATGAGTTTAAGGTAAGAATTAGGCTTCGGTTAAACTTAGCTTTGGGTTAGGGTTAGACATAGGTTTAGGTTATATAAGGTTTAGGTTAGAATTAGGTTTAGGTTTAGGTAAGGGGCTGGGGAATGTATTATGCCAATGAATGTCCTCAGAGCTATAGAGAAACAAGATAGTATGTGTGTGTGCTTGTTTCTGCCCTCTCTGGGGACTTTTCTCAGCAGAAACACTGACCTTGTCAGGACCAGTGAACCTCATGGGGACTAAACAAAGCCTTGTCATGATGAGACAAAACCTCTTTTCTGAGCTCAAGTGTACAGTCAATGGAACCATGTGAAGGGTGGTCAGGTTCGGGCTCTGGTTGTCCATGGATTGGTCTTAGGTAAGGTTAGGGAGGAGGTTTTTGTTAGGGCGTACACAATGAGTTGAAACCAATGCAAAGTCCCAATAAGGAAAACTATGCAAACGTGTGTGTGGTGGTGATGGAGGTTGTGGATGTGGCAGGAACATTGAATGTGATCTGAACAGCTCCAGATTCCAGTTGTCTCACTTTAAACCCAGCAGGTCACTTAGTGGTATCGATCGTATTATACACACTCACAATTTAACATACACACAGGAGTATAAAGAAGGAGGTATCTGCAGACCAGCCATGGCGTCCTCGTTATATATTAATATATGGGAAGGGGCGTGGTCGGTGGAAAAGGGGCTCAGCCAGTGGCGCCGCGGCTGAGCTGGCGGGGCGTTCCCGTGGGTCCGGAGCAGGAGTGGAACAGCGCGAGGCAGCTCAGAGCTGTCGAGAGGCGGACAGAGCGAGGCCACAGGCAGCGGCCCTCTGCTGGAGGGGGCGCTTATCCGAACAAATACACACACATGTGTGAGCTGCTTGGCCGCACGATAGCTCCTATGTGGACCTCAGTTCTTTTAGAAAAAAGCATACCACCGCGGCTCGCCATTTAAAATGCCTATCTTACTTTTCCTGTTAGACACGTCCGCCTCTATGAATCAGCGCACTTATTTGGGTACGACATATCTGGACGTTGCTAAAGGCGCGGTTGAGGTCTTTATGAAGGTAAAGAACGATTTCACCCCGACTCTTTTTAGCAAATGTGCAGCTTTGGTGAGCTTCGGGTTCCTTGGGCAAGGTCGTTCGAAATTAATATATGTTGTTTTGGTTTTCCTTTTTCTGACAGCTGCGTGCCCGAGACCCGGCTAGTAGAGGCGACAGGTACATGCTAGTTACATTCGATGATCCACCATACGGAGTGAAGGTAATTAGCAGTTGATAACCCTTTTTTTTTACATTTGTCAAGACCAAGGTGTTTTTCTGTCAGTCGGATTTTATTGTCCGTCTGGGATGGAGTCAGTGCTGGGCGGCCTCCCCGTGGAGAAAAACGGCTTTTTTTGTCTGCTCCAAAAACCCGCAGCCCCGGAGATGCACTGCCACATCCAGCGGACATTTTGCTTTTGTGTTGAGAAAAGTCTCGGGCGTTGAGATGGAGGCGGAGAGATGTGTTATTGCCTGTGACGTCGCTCTTTTTTTCACCGTACCGCGTTAAGATTGGCCAAACGGCCTGCCAATCGTTTTTTACCCCGCCTCTTGCCTCATCCGCGCATTACCATTGGCCAATCTTGTCTGAAAGTTGATAAACCCCCTTCACCGTGACGTTTTTATTTTTTTTATTTTTTTATCTTTAATCTTTATGCGGGGTCGGTAGAAGAAATTGATCTGTGTTAATGAGATCATTATTTATCATGAGCATTATGGGCTCAGAAAACAAACCCTAGCTGCAACGCACACCCATCCGGATCTGTGAAGTGGTCTCATCTCAGCACAGCCATCTTCACCACTCATCTGATGACATGTTTTATGACCTGGCTTACATCTCCTCCTCTGAGCTCCTGCTGCCCAATAAAAACACATTATAACGACTCGCAGCACCTGAACTCCCTGATCTGCATCAGTGACTGGTGTATTACAAATCTCTTTGCTAACACTGTCTACAAATAACACTCCGGCACTTCTGTCAACACAATATGCTCTGCTCCTTACTTTGTCCCACGCCAGTAATGCCTGGAGACCCACACAAAAGTTTGTTTTATATTGTTTGCATTCATCATGACCCAAATAGATAATGCTAAGGAAAGTAAATAATAATGCAATCTTGGAGTTGCCAGAATGAGGGTTAGAATATCGATACAGAGGAATATGGAGCAAAATACAGTGCAGGTAAAATGTAATAACCAGTTTATAAGCTCTCGGTTTTACAATACTTTTCAAAGTTCCGTTTTGCATTACTTTACTAACAATATTGCAGTCAAATATCACAGTAATTTATGACACCACTATAATGTAGTATTATTTTATATGCTGTTCATTTATATGCCTTTTCAGTAGGGATGCACTCTTATTTTATCTTACAAGAAACAAACATGTAATTGAGAATTAAACAATTAAATGTGCAGCTCAAGTCATTTGAGAAAGAGAGCTGGTAAAATATGAATTTGTGCAAGTTACATAATTTTTGGATTTTAGATCCGTCACTTTGATTTATGTAGTTAATAATGATTTTAAATTGTATATTATTAGTGTTTCTCACTTCTAGGGCTTCTTACATTTTTACACTGAATAACTAATTATGCTCAATATCTGAAAACCATATGAGTAGTATGTAAATTAATCTATAATGAATGCTTTTTTCTAATATTAATTTAATATATGTCCGAGTTTGATTCATAAACCGAGCTAATTTGTAAGAGTAACCACTTGTCTTTACTCAAACATCATATTTAGTGCATGGCCACACTCCATTCTACAGACCATAACTGTTTATTTCAATATATCTACAACTGTGAAGAATAGAAATAATGTTTGGTATTTCATCTTTTAACTAATGTACAGCTTTGCTCAGTGCTAATGCTTAAAGCTGCGCAAGCCTTAAAATAACACAGGCTATATCTGGCTCTTTATTGACCTCCATATTGAAAAGGGAAAAAGGATCATTCTCAGCTCACAGCCTCAGTACTTGAAACATTACTACAACATTTTGATTTACGTTATTATGGGCTGGGATCACAACAAATTGCATTGTTGCTGTCATTAATGATACCTAAAATGTTTCTACTCTAGTCATTGCAGTATACATAAATCCAAATTATAGAAAAATGCATTCAATTGTTATCTCAGCCAAATAATCCAAGATCTAATTCTCCTCCCTCACATGAAACCATCCAGGTGCTGCTACTGCTTCACCCATGTTGTAGAGTCCATCATCAACTTATCTTCTTATCTTTATCTTCAGTGCCTTCTGCTTTGTTGTCTTCTGCCTGCTGTGTATACAGAGGTTTATGATGAAAGGACAAGGTTATGCTGAATGGCGATACTCTGATTGCACAGTTACAGAGGAAATAAATTGTTCATGTAGAGGGGGAGAGAGGAGGTTGGGCAGGAAGAAAATAGAAATATTCTATCGTCTGAATTATTGAGTGCAAGCCAAGCCTTACATTTCTGATTGCCTACAGAAGAGTCTGTTTGGTTGGTTTCTTTGCTTCTGCCACTGTGAATGTGTGCTTTCACTTTAATTGTACTCATACAAGCAACCCAGTGAGGTTGCTTGTATGAGTGCCCAGCATTTATCTAACATCATTTATGTAATGCTCTGCCCTTTTCTGGAAATTCCACCCAAATCAATGTTATGATCAATGATATCCCATGATAATCCAAAAATCGACCCACTGCTCTGATTCAGAGCATACATGTTGATACACTTCAACACTTTTTCTCCACCTCTCTCTGTGGACGTCCTTAGCTCCCTCTGTCCTCTCCCATTAAAGGAGGTGGTAAGCTTGCAGGTCATCCTTAGATTAAGCATGAAGCGACAGCAATAAGGTTCTTGACCTCCCTGGAGAAAAGTCCAAGAGCAGTCACACGGCCACATCCTGCCCTGTGGGAGTGGATCTCCGTCACAGAGGACAAGGCAGCAGTAGGGAGTGTATTTTGGGATGCTTGTCATCTATGAAATTAGACTCCTTTTTTTGAAACAGCACCATCCAGCTCAAATGTGGGTCTGAATTTCCACAATATTATCATCTATTTCTAGAGCTTCACATGACCTGATCTGATTTTATGGTAACTCATATGTAATTAAAAGTTTTAAACTTAACAAAGGTGACAGTCAAATGCTCAACATGAATGGGTTTGTGATGGTCCCTGAACAGAATTTGTTCTGTTTGTAATTACAAAGTCTGGATATCTGGGTTTGGATCTATTTCTGTGTATGGCTGCTCACTATGCACTCTAACTCCAGGCCTACTCTGCTGCACTGTCAGGTTTCCTGCTGTGCAGTGAATTTAGCCCACTGTTGATGTTTGTATTTCAGGCAGGCTGGAAGGAGAACCATGCGACCTTCATGTGCGAGCTGAAGAACCTGCAGGCGTCTGGGCTGACCACACTAGGTCACGCTCTACGCACAGCCTTTGACCTGCTTAACCTCAACCGCCTTGTCTCAGGCATCGACAACTATGGACAGGTATTTTACACCAAGATCCTTTAACGCATATGTATTTGGCAGCAGATTCATGTGTTGCTACAAGTGAATCGTAGAACTATTCCTCCTTCTTCCATGCTTTAATGTTTATTTAAGTTTTCAGAGTTATTTCCCTTTTTGCTAAGTTGCAGATCAGTTATTATTTAGCAAGTTTGAATTATTATTCCCTGGCAAATTGGCGAAAATATCCTGTCTCGCAATGTTAAATATGATTTGTGAAAATCTGTAGTTTTTGCATAATCATGCTGAGAAGCAAACAAGCAAACATCTAGAAAGCGGTAAAAACATAATCTCCTTGACAGATGTAATAATTTTGCGTATTGATAATGGTAGTAAACATAACAACTGTATACTGTTAATGTGATATAATTCTGTGGTTTTATTTTAAATGTGAATTGGAGGTTTCCCTATTGTGCATGACATTTAAATTGATTGTTAGAGGCACTTAAAAAAATATCCGGACGGAATTATCAGGACAGTTTCTGGAGCTTATATCTGGCAACAGCATATGTGAATTTTTGGGAAGTTTTTAATGATTACTCTACCTGGAGACTAAGACTGATGAATCTTATTGTAGTTTAATCCACTCTGTCTGTCCTCAGTCATCAATGTCATCCGCTCCTCACACTGTCTTTTCTCCAAAGCTCGACTTGAATGCAGATATGAATAAACTAGTTTGAATCAGGAGTTCATACACCTACTATGTCAATGTTTGTGTATTTTTATTGATCCAGTCTGACCCCTACAGCTCACAGTGGTAGAAGCCTCCATCTGTAACGTGTAACACAAGGACACTGTTTTAGATGCATCATGACACAAAGCAAAGAAAACAAGTTTTAACACAGTTCATACAAGGGGCTTATCAGGGGTGTGATTCTAATACCAAACCAATTACTATGTTTAAATCTAACCTCTGTTTAAAGAGTATACCTACAGTGTATTTTACCATCACTGTGACATGAGAGACCAATTTTGAGGAGATGTGAATTTTTTTTAAGTCACAGCTCAAAAGAGTAAATTTGGTCTGGAAAATGAGGAAATGAAGTCAGGCTTGTTGGAATAAATGGGGTCACCGTTTGGCTAAACTGGGATTTAATTGCTGAATGTTGTCATTTCACTCTCAGGGACGAAACCCTTTCTTCCTCGAGCCATCTGTGATCATCACTATCACCGATGGGAACAAGCTTACGCACAGCTCTGGGGTGCCAGATGAGGTGAGATTAAGATCATAAAAAATGTGGCCGAACCACTATGCGCTGCACCCACTGATACTGTCAGATGTTTTGAAAAATCGTTATGTAATCATTTTCAGTTTTTTAATGACAAAGTGTAAAGTTGTATAACAGTGGAACTGGTTGTCTTTTACTAATTTCCTCTCTTATGTGTCTCACCTAAACCCGGCGTGCCGTCTAGCTGCACCTGCCTCTGAACTCTCCTCTGGCTGGCAGTGAACTGACCAAAGAGCCCTTTCGGTGGGACCAGCGTCTGTTTGCGTTGGTGCTGAGGCTGCCGGGAGCAGCAACACCAGACAACGAGCAGCTCGGTAGCGTCCCCACAGATGAGTCCTCAATCACCCAGATGTGTGAAGTTACTGGAGGTTCGGCATTTTCTTTTACTTTGGCATGTGGAGTCATTCATTGTGTGTGTCTGTGCTCTTTTTGGCACCACTTAATAAATCGTTCTATAATATGTTATGATCATTGTGTGTTTTCTCTTCTCAGGGCGATCATACTGTGTACGGACTCAGAGGATGTTGAACCAGTGTCTGGAATCTTTGGTCCAAAAGGTCCAAAGTGGAGTTGTCATTAATTTTGAGAAGACGGGGCCAGATCCCATTGGGGAAGGTGAGTTTTCATTCACTGCCTTGTCTTGTCTGAACAGCTTGGTATACACAACATTTTAAATGGCTCAAAAGCACAGTCAAAACATGAATCAACTGGATTCTAAAAGAAGTGCAGGACATTTACTAAGCACATTATTTCATCAAAGATAGATGGAGCAAAGACACTGAGCAGTAAAACAGGTGAAAGTAGAGGAGAATCTTTATTTGTGGATCATCACATTGTACTTTTACACTGAAAGGAGAACTGAGTGCATTTTCTAGATCACCCAAATACAGAGGAATATAAGCAACTTCTTTCAGACTGAGGTAACTTGATTTGGGGCGTTCTCAAACCTAAAAGTTCAAACCATGATCTGAACCAAGGTCTTTGTTACATTGTTTAATTTGATCCAGTTACCGGTAGTTTTGGTTTCACAATTAAATTCAGGAGTGCACCAAGACTTTTGTAGGAAATATGTATGTCCTGTCGCCTTCACCTACGTGAGCTGTGTCTACCTATACTTGAAATTGATTAGTTTGTAGACAGACTTCTTAGTGGTCTAGGTATAGATAGAAATTTGTGTAGTTTAGATCTTATAATTGGTGAATTAGTGGTACTTATTCACTCTCAAAAAAAAACTCTGGAAAAACTCTCAAATTCCCATTAATTGCTTGTAATTGTTTGCATTTGACTGAGAAATGTTTCTGTCTAATGTCATACAATCCTTTGTTTTACAGATATCTCTGTGGATTCAAGTCGTCCTGTGTCGTCCTTCAGTCCTCAGCTGTGGCACAGTTGCCACAAACTCATATATGTGCGGCCGAACCCAAAGACAGGCGTGCCAGTCGGGCATTGGCCCATACCAGAGTCCTTCTGGCCGGACCAGAATTCTCCCACGCTTGTGAGTTGAGACACACTCAGAAATATCTCAGTGGCACCTTTGACAGAACACTGTTATTCACATGCTATTCTTTTTAGAGCTGAAAAATATTCAAATCAAATTTACCGTCATCTCGATAACAACATGCAAACTACAAAACATAAATTTTTTATGAAATTTTTGTATGAAAATTCCCAAATTATCACTTTTAGCAGACTTTCTGCATAGGCTACTCACTGACTGTACGTGGTCGATTTTAGCAGCGAACCCAAAGCAGGAAGACTAAAACACTATATACTCAAGCATTTGTTTATTTATCGCAAGTCATATCTTCATCGCAGCATTCAACGTTATCGCATGTTTCCCTAATATCATGTTGCCCCAATTCATATTGTCTGTGTCTCTAAATGTACATCTCCCAGCACATTTACCCACAAACCTGCTCTTTTACTTTCAATCTTATCTTCCTGTCTATCTCTCTTTTATTGGCAGTAGTGTTTTTCAGAGTCTATAACTTTGACTCATAGCCAATATCATCCAGTCTCCAACTTGTTCTATGATTTCCATTGTCTTTAAATCTTCAGTGTTCTGTTGATGTTGCGAAGATGTCACATGGCTCCAAATCACAGATAATAACAATTTCTTCATCTGTCTCCATCTCCTGTTCTCAGCCTCCTCGCTCTGCTCACCCCATGGTGCGTTTCTCATGTGTCGACTGTGAGCCCATGGTGATTGACAAACTTCCGTTTGACAAGTATGAACTGGAGCCCTCTCCACTCACCCAGTACATTCTGGAACGGAAATCTCCACACATGTGCTGGCAGGTACTGTACATATTGACACACCAATCAATTCTGATTAGTTGCTTCTTTTCTCTCTCCTGTTGGCTATTCTAAGAAACAGCGAAGTACCAAAGAAATAGTAACTACAAACATTTACAATCTTGTTGTCTCAGGTGTTTGTGAACAGCAGTGGGAAGCCGAATGATCTGGGACAGCCGTTTGGCTACCTTAAAGCCAGCACCACTCTTACCTGTGTCAACCTATTCGTCATGCCTTACAACTTCCCAGTCCTTCTCCCACTTCTCGGTAAGATGTGTGACAGTTAACTGTGTCGTTAAATTGGCCTCAAACATTCTGGGTCATCGAGCCAGAGCTGAAAATGAATGTAAAAAGGACTTTTTTCCTGGAGCACTTCTGCGTACATCTTTAGTTTTAAACATAATCACAAATGACAAGGTTCTATCAGAGCAAATAAACTTTTAATCTTTAATAACATTTGACAACTCTGTGTTAGCCCCCACCCAGACTGCTAGGAACCTGGGTGTGACACTCGACAGTCAACTCTCCCTTACTGCCAACATTACTGTAACAACAAGTACCTGTAGATTCATGCTGCACAACATCAGGAGAATTCTTCCCCTTCTCACTCAGAAGGCGGTGCAGGTTCTGGTCCAGGCTCTGGTCATCTCACGCTGAGACTACCGCAGCTCCCTCCTGACAGGTCGACCTGCTAGCACCATCCAACCTTTGCAGCTCATCCAGAATGCAGCAGCTCGACTGGTATCAACCTTCCTAAGTTGTCTCACACGACTCCGTTCCTCCGCTCCCTTCACTGGTTAACAGCGGCTGCCCGAATCCGTTTCATGACACTAGTCCTTGCGTTCCGTGGTGTGAATGGATCGGGTCCAGTCTACATGCAGGACATGGTCAAACCTTACTCCCCAGCCCTTTCACTCAGCTCTTCATCTGCCAATCGGCTTCTTGCTCCCTCACTCCGAGCTAAACACTCAACAAAATGTTTGCAATCCTCGCTCCAAATGGTGGAATGAGCTCCCCATTGACATCAGAACAGCAGAAAGTCTACACATCTTTCACCGCACACTAAAAACGAATATATTCCGACTATATCTTGGATACATTTAAAAAAAAATTATATGCCACTTACTTATAGCTCTTTGTAGTTTGGCTTTCTTGAAGAAAATTGTACTTTCTTTATTCTTGTTGTTGAGATTTTTACCCTCATTGAATGCACTTATTGTAAGTCTCTTTGGATAAAAGCGTCAGCTAAATGAAACATACATTTTATAGATGATGTGGTTTTAAGATGGATAAAAAGGTAGTGTGTGTTTTAATGGTGGTTTTAGGCTCCCCGCATAAATATTGTGTGTACAGCAGCAGGAGGAGCTGCAGGTGGACGACTGACTGGTCACTGACCCAGAACAGCAAAACCTTTCTTTTTCTCAGACAGCCCTCTCTTCTTTTTCTACTTTCAGATGATTTGTTTAAAGTGCACAAACTAAAACCAAACCTCAAGTGGCGTCAGGCCTTAGAGATTTACCTGAAGACGATGCCTCCATACTACGTCATGGTAAGCTGATGCTATGTCACTTACTTTGATAATTCATTAATCCATTGATTAACTATGTTTTTGCTCATAAACTAATTTCCAAAAACTGTTTCCCCACAAATATCCAACAGCCCTTAAAAAAAGCGTTGAGGATGATGGGTGCACCTAATCTGATAGCAGACACGATGGACTGCGGCCTGAGTTACAGTGTCATCTCTTATCTGAAGAAGCTCAGTCAGCAGGTAACGACTCCTCACTCACAGCCTCCATTAACATGAGTGCGACAGATACAGTAGGAGTGGAGAAAAAAGCCAAAGCTTGGATACACAGCTACTGTGTTAGTCAATTGTCAAAGTGCCCTTCAACTGAAAATCATCTTCTCTCTGAAAGGAAATTCTCAGTTCCAAGATTGACAGGTTGAAGTATAAAGTCTACCTCAATACCACAACCTAAGGAATTTGTTATTTATTATACTGATGCCGTAAGGGTTTCATTCATTCAGTAACATTCAGTAACATTTATAAGCACATAGTAAATATATAAATCGAATTAAATCAATCTCTAGTATAGTGTGAATATGACTGCAAGTTTAAATGTTTAAAAACCACAGATTGAGCCTTTAAATTGAATCCTTAAATGTGTCTGTGCTACGATCAGTACTGTTAACCAACATTTCATTTAAGTGTGGATTTTATCATCTGGAAAGACAGTAAAATGTTGTTGTTCTTTTATTGATCCAAAGGCAAAGATTGAGTCCGATCGTTTAATCGTGTCCGTGGGGAAGAAAGCTCCTCAAGAAACTGGCATCAAGGTGAAGAACCACTCCAGCTCTCTATCGCTAGCCCACCGACGAGACTTCAAGCAGCTGCTGCAGGGAATCACTGGGGAGGGGCCTATTCGACTAGCGGACATCAACTTCAAAGAGTTTGCTGGCTTCCAGATCGCTCTGCCAAACAAGGTAGATTTAGAACAGCGAGGAGATTTCTGAAGAGTGTGACACACTTTAAGTTACAGGAAAAACAGGGGACATGCACAGTTTGGTGGGTTTTCTCTGACTAGATTTACTTACGTGTTCACAGGATTTAAAACCTCAGGCTTATCGAAATGCCTTCGACATCCCCAGACGGAACCTTCTAGACCAGGTCACCCGAATGCGCTCCAATTTGCTGCGGACATCACAGAAACTGATCAGAGGGCAAGATGAAGGTATGTGAGGTTGCTTCTTTGAATAGTCATATCTCTTGTGTTTGCAACAGTTACATAAGAACATTTAATACATTCACATCACCGACTGCAACAACATCTATTTTTAATGCTATTGATGACCCAAACCACCACATACCCAAAACATCAAAACAAAAGTTCTATAGGAAATCCTGTGTATTTCGTTTAGTATTATATTCATGCTAATAAAACTCCTTGTGGTTGTTAGACTATCTGCACAGTATTCCAGTGGCTCAGATGGGAAACTATCAGGAGTACCTGAAAATGATGCCGTCTCCTCTGAGAGAGATTGACCCCGACCAACCAAAACGTCTTCACACTTTTGGGAATCCTTTCAAACAGGATAAGAAGGTAAAGATATGTCGACATAACTTGCTTTCAGACGTGCACCAAACTCCGCAGTTCCTCCGTATTGGAGGAGGAGGTGTGTGAGTGAACACAAATGTCCAGATGAGACACTTTCTCTAACTGACCTCATTTTCCACTAACCTCTATGCCGATGGAGGGGTGGGTGAAGTGTATGAGTCCACAAAACACAGAATCTCAGGGGTAAACATTGTTGCAGTAAATGGGATCCCTTCTTCAGACGTTGTTATTGCGTCTGAAGAGGTCACTTTGGCTGCAACACTGTTTAGGCCAGTGTCTCCTAAAGTGTTTTGTGGATTCAGACACTTCACCCACACCTGTATTGGCCTAGTGGGGATTACATAATGAGTTAATTTTCTATTTTCTGTGAACCCTCTCTTTTAATGTTTTTTTTTCATACAATATTTAGTACCTTTCATGTTTAATTGTTCTGTTCTCTGAAATCTCTATCTCAGGGCATGATGATCGATGAGGCAGATGAGTTTGTCGCAGGCCCTCAAAGTAAGAAAAGAGGAAATTCCAATGACTCCAACTCGAGTGCTACTGTGAAGAGAAGGCGAAGTATGTCCCCATTGCTGCGGCGGCCGCAGACTCCACCAGCAAACACCAACCATGTGGTGGTGGGAAAGACTCCGGTGGTGGTTCAAGAGCAGCAGAATCTCATCAAACCCATCCCACAGCACAAAGGTAAGACTATCTATAAACAAATTGGAAGTGATGGTACATTACTGCTTGAAAGTCACTGAGAGAGTAAGTGTTAACAATTCTTTGTCACTCCTGCAGGAGTGGATGGCAACAACTTCGTGGTACCTGAGAGTAATGGCGATGGAGGCCTTGGGCCGGAGTCGGGGGAGATCTGGCCTGCTGAGTTGGACCCTGTAGTAGAAAACTCACCTGCACTGATCCTTGAGGAGAAGTCCAGGGTGGTAGCAGCTGATCAGGAAGAGGACATCGACTTGGTGGAGGAGAGACTAGTGGAGGAGAGACTAGTGGAGGAGAGACTAGTGGAGGAGAAACTAGTGGAGGAGAAACTAGTGGAGGAGAGACTAGTTGAGGAGAGACTAGTAGGGGATAGACTAGTGGAGGAGAGACTAGTGGAGGATTGTCTAGATGAGCAGCCTCTGGAGGATAAACACAACTGTGAACAACTGAGCCCGCACAGCGAGCTCGACGACTCTGACGATGATCCGGTAATGCTGGAGACCATTTTCATAGCCCCACTAGACGGAAGCCAAGCAGAGCTGCGGACGCGGGTCATAAAGGAAGTCCGCAAGCCTGGACGAAGTGAGTAAGAGCAGTAGAGTCAGTAGTGTAGTGCAGGGTATACGCAGGTATGCTGTGTATACCCACTTACCCAGTTCTAAACCTCCTGTTGTGCGACTCATTCATTTGTGTACTGTAAGTGGTAAGTTAGGATAAGAATATTAGAATAAGCCAATCAGAGGCCGAGTCGGGCGGGTCACATCTGTGTTTGTCTTCCTGGTAAAAAATACCACCATCATCAACTCCTGATTAACCCAACTCATTCTAAAAAACAACTAAATTAGTCCTCGAAGGAAAAAACACATGACGCAAACTAACCAAACAAGTAGTGATGGTAATTCAGCGGTACACTGATGCACAATACGTTCCCACTTCCCCTACATTACTGTGATTACGTTACAATTTGCCCATTTCTAGGTGAGCTAAAAAGGCAAAAGTAGTCTTACATATCACTGTTTTTAACACTGTTTAATTCCTTTGCTGGATGGGCTGATTGTACCCACTTCTCCAGAGGTAGATTTTTAGCTACTGAGCTTAAGGTTTTATTTTATTTTCAAAGGTTTTGTTATACGAGTTAATACTTAAACTGTTAAATAGCAAGCCTCAAATACATTTCTATTTCATTAGGGTAAGATGAATGCATGTCAGGAATAATTGCCCAACATTTTTCTTTTTTTAATATATATATATAGAAATACGCAGATGCCATGTTTGGAGCTTTTAAACAGTTTCTTCATCCTTGTCTTTCTCTGTACTTTTTCTCAGACTACGATGCAATAGAGTCCCTCCTGCAGCAGGTGAAAGGCCCTTTTAATGTTCAGAGGTACTTCATCCAGCACGCCATCAAAGAGGCCATCAGGTAAGAGTGACTCGCTTTTTTAATCATAGGATTAAGTGGAAGAGTTTTTGCTCAGTTTAAAGCATGGCAGCACACAACACATATGTTCAACAACGTGTCATCAAAACCTGTCTAAATATTTTCATTGCATTTCAGAGCAACTTAACCTTAAATAATCTATCTGGCTTATTTCTAGAGGGTTTCTAACTTCCTTGACTTAAAATTTGCAGTATAATTACAGTTTACAGTAATTGGCAGTATAATAACTGTTTCCATGTGTATTTCAATGCATCTCCTCACTTTGTTCACCAGGTTCAAGAAGCGGGTTCTGATCCAGCAGCTGGAGTTGATCCTTGCTGAGTTGGAGGAGAAGCATGCAGCGTCCTTGCTGCTTTCCAACGACAATGGCAGATAGTGATGAAGCCATCTCTGGTTTTGTTACTGAAGTATGTTTTGTTCACGGTTGAATATCACCACCATCGAAGAGACGTCCTCATTGACTTGCCTCATAAAGACTGAGAAGCTGGGGGCGTAAAAAGGACAAATGCACTGAGAGCTGCCGCTCCTACTGTCCATGTGCTGTTACATCACATCCTGTTAGAGGTGGAAGGTCAGGGGTTTAGCTGGAGAACGGGCCTCCAGCACAGATCCACTGAGGATGACTAAAGAGACTTTAAATATAATCCTCTTTATATTGACAGATGCCTTAAACATCCATACGGCTTTTGTCTGTATCAGCACATTGTTCAGATACACACACACACACACAAACACACACACTCCGTTAGACAGACACAGTAAGCCCACAGATCCTTCATCGGCAGAGCGTCGACAGGACGGATTATTTCTGTTATTGTTATTTTATTTTTTAAAACACCTTTCTTCAGCTGGTCTGAAAAGTGTTAGTAAGACTGTGACCAGTTTTTCTAGAGTAATTAATATCTTGTAGCTGTATGAACGACAGGAGGAATCTGAACCCATTGGGTCTCCCTCATGTTTCCAGTGTTAATATCTGATGTTGATACTGGTACTGAACATCTTCACTTGGAGAAAAATCATTTGATGATCTTGACATGCATTAACATTAAGGGTGGGCAATATGGATCAAAGAATGATGATGTGATTTTATGTTGCCTTAGCAATATATACTGAAGTATAGCGTCACTTTACAGAAACTTCAATTGATAAACTCAAAATGTCCCCTGACGGCCTTGAAATGGCTAAAATGTAACACTAATATGGCCCTGCCCCCGCTCCCTGTCTCCCAACTGTCACAGTGACACCTGCAGTTAAGGAGCCGTTTCAAGATTCATAGCCCCACCCACAAGTTGACAGATTTGTTTGTCATTATGTTTGTTACTTTACAATCCCCTGGTTTCTTCCGATTGGCATTTGTTTACTGCAGTGTTGAGGAAATACTCCGAAAATCTTCTTCTTACATAAAAGGCACGAGAATGACCTTTTAACATGTTTAAAAACATGAATTTCAGTGAAGGGGGACTTCAACGATAAAATACCCCGACGGAAATGTGTATTGTTGGTCAATCTAGTCAGTGACCTTAATTGAATCAGGCACGTCATTAAAAACTAATTCTTATTCACGATGGCAACCTGGCAAAGGGCAAAACGCTAAAACGACAGAAGCTCACACCTTCAAAAATGTTTCGGCACACTCATCACCAATACACACCAAAACAGCACAACATGTGACAACAGGCATTACTTGATTTACATACTACAACAGAACAAGAGTAGCATGCACCAGCTGCAAGACAAACAGGCAAAGCACAAACAGCAGCAGCTGTAGAACCACAATACGAAAGTACACCTTGGACACAACATCAGACAGACAGACAGACGAGGAGGGTTTGTTGATCCTAGTGAGTCAAAAAGTAGCTGCCAATAAAAATGTCTTTAATAGAGTCCTAAAAAAGTAACTGAGTTCAAATTGTCCAGGTTTTGTGTTTTTGGATGCAGCAGCCGGAAGTGACGATAAACCCAACCGTATTTGCTCTGGATACTTTTAACAGAATAAGATGATACAAAAATACACATTCAATAGTAAAATATGTAGCAGGTGAAACTATTTATCTTTTTCTGGAATCTTGTGGTTACTCATTACTAACTTATTTGTAAAAGATAATTTACTACAAATTCATATGGATCTGTATCGACTTCAGATGGTCGATATAGCGGTTTCACCGTGGTGGATAGTATTCAGCTAATCAAATTTTATTTTCCTCTTGGAATTTATGGAGACAAACGATTATCATAAGCAAAAATAATTTCCTGCAGATCAGTAACTTGTTCCCATGAGATATTTTTCATTTGTTATGATTAATATGTGCGCACAAGTAACACAAGATAAAATCACCTGTTGTGACTTTGGGGCCTCCATACTAAAGAGATAGTTACATCTATAAATGATAAAGCTAAATGTTGAATAGTAGACACATTTCTCTCCTCTCAGAGTCCATATTGCCAACTCTAGTGTCAACAAGGTGTAACTTCAAACATTTCTCTCTTAAGGTCATTTAGTCACTAAAGGTCCAAACTGGGTCCAATATGTTACTAAAAGTCAGTTGTACTGACTCGCTCCTGAAAACAAACGTCATACAATAGTCTAGAATCTAGAAGTATCAGTTGTTGTTTTTTTTTACACATTAGTGAGTTGTACTGAGCACGGACCAAACACAAGACCAATTTACTGATGGAGCATTGGTGTTGTCCTACCTGCCATTACAGCAACACAACATTGGTTCAGTGAATGCAGCTGTTGGTATCCATTAAGAGGTGGTACCCTCACCACACACACAAACACACACACACAGCTCAGCACAACAAACACTCCATTGATTCCCAGAATTACTACTTTAGTCAGAGGAATCTGTGCACGTGTGCTCAGTGGATGATCATCTGTTGTTGAACAGCTGGTTATCTGCCCTCTGCTGCTTTTCACACAAACCACAGTCAGCACTCCTCCTTGGTTCTCCTCATTTTTACCACAGTTGTACAGTACTTTTTAATGTTCATAAGGAATATAGATTATTTTTGTGAATTTGTTTATTTCAGAGTATATAAACTATTTTGAAAGGAAATGTTTAAAAGCCAATTTTGTAAACTGTTAAATGCATATACAAAAGTGTAAAGTTTTATGAACATGCTCCATTTTTTTAAGAAAATAAACCACAAGTAGAATGGTTTTTACTGTCAGTGTGTGAATTTGTGTCCATTTTTCCCAAAACACATCCACAGGTTTTATTTTCTCCGTCTATGAGGTTATATTTTCTTTGCCACTATCTCTGAACAGCTGCTGCAGATCCAGAGACTGAAGTGAGTGTATCCACAATATGGTGGCCCAGTGGCCAATCAGCCGTAGGGGAAGTATCTGCTCTTCCAGAGCCCTTTTAGTTTACAGATGGGATCCGTGAATCTGACCCACGTTCTCAGGGCGTAGAAAAATGATAAACACGACTCAGCCTCTTATCAGCTGCAGTGTGAGTATGTTCTTTTATGTTTGACACCTGAAGGGGTTCGTCATGTGATTACTGGCACTATTAAGTTTAACCTAAGGGTATTTCCCCCAGCATCCTTTTAAGGCCTGAAGTGAAAACAAATTCACATGAGAAAACAAACAAGTTTTCCTGCTTCCCTGTCTTGTTTAATCATCATTTGACCCCGTGATCTACTGGAAGCACACAACCAATTTCCTCAAAGTTCAAGAAAACCATCTGAAATAACATTAATATTAACTGGCACTAACCACAACTATGTTCTATCAGAGAAACCATTCAGCTGAAAATAGATATTTCAGTTTGAGAAGTTTCTTTGGTAACTTTGAGACTCTGCTGACACCTACAGGCCAACATGAACAACTGCACATCTTTGAATGAGGTCGAATTTTTACCTGATGCAGCAAACCAGCTGCAAGGTCACCCTTATGGCCCTCCTCTGCACGCTGTCATTATAAGCATTATGATCTCATGAGAGATTTACTTACTCTGGAGAAAAGCAACTTCACAGCCTCTGAATATGAGCACACGCAAATCTACAAAATAAATTGAGACACCCCAGGTAAAATCAGTACGCCTTTTTATTAAATTAAAAACAATCTGTTGAATCTTAACAAAATGTAAAATGAAGGAATAATAAACTTCACCCAAATGAATGTACCATGACTTTCTTTCTACTTTGCCTTATTGTTCACAGTATCTTTAGAACAGTCATCTGATGTTGTCTCAGCTTACGCTGATTTCCTGTGGCATCAATCAAACCTCTTTATTGCATACAGGATGTACAGATGAGCCTTTAAGCTTCAAGGAAATCATCAGGGAAATAAAGGGTCCTCGGTTCATACAACACATTTCAGTTAACAAAAAAAGACAAATCTGCCCAGCTCAAGACTTATGTGCGGTTGAAAATAAACAGGAACCCAACAAGTGCTTTTATGCCCCTCACACAAAGGATATACAAAGTACGGCAATATCCCACTTCAGTTCAGAAGGGACAGGAGGGGGGAGATGTCACGGTATCTTAAGACTCCAAAGCATTTACATACTGTATATACAAACAAAATCTGCTCGAAGAACTGAAGGGTTGGCACAGTCAGTGTTGAATAAGGAAGTGACCACTTCTATGGACTGATGACAGCTTGGACAGCATATTAGTTATATTATAAAAGTAGAAGGAAGATGAACTCTCACTTTGCCCTCCCTCTGTCTAACGAAAACAAATCTTATCTGACGTAGATGATGTTACAGGCAGGAACAAAAGGCCAGTCTCAGTTCAAATGCTCCAGCTTGCGTAGTCGTATGGGGTTGGGAATAGCTTGCTGGCTGCACGCAGAGGAGGGCTCCTCTTCCGGCGAGCGGTAAAGCACCCGGCCCCGGTGATTGAAAAGGTAAAAGGATGGATGGTTCCTCAGTGTATCAAAAGTTCTGGAGGAAGAAACAGATTTTAGATATGAAAGCTGGAGCTGCACAGATGTTGATGAACAGGGGGTTATGCACATGTTGGAAACTGACTTCAGCTGATGTTATAAACAAATAAAAAGGTGTAATCTGCATTCATTTGAATATTAATGGTTCCACATGGAACCCATTTAAAAAAAAATGTAAACAAATATTTAATTGGTTTGACAGATAGAAAATGGTTCAGGCCTTTGAGGATTTACCATAACAGAGTTCCTGCAGGTTTTAACAAGATAAATCTAAGACTATTTAAGAGCGTAATGAATGAAATTTAAGATCTAGGTCTAAAAATGACAGATTGAAGCATTATTGAAGCACCAGAATTTCTTATTTAATAATTTCTTACAGCGGGCTCCTATCTGTATCATAGGGAAATACCAGCAACACACTGAAGCGTCACAAACTATGCATCATGCAAAAAACTTCTCTTTATGGTTATCAATGCCTTAAGTTCTGATTATTTAAAAGTATACTTTTTAAGACCCTTGTAGAAACCCTGCATAAAGAAAAACTTTAAAAAAAATGTCAAAAGAAAAGTATTCCTTTTTTTGTGCTATTAACTGGGATGATTCTTTAATGAAAACAATAGATACATGGCCTACTGAAAATGTATTTGATTCAACTTCTAAAAATATAATATAATCATAAGTTGCATTTCCTTTGTCATATAAGGGCAGCTAATTGAGTTTCTCTACTTCAGGTGCCAAAGGGACCAAGAGCAACAACCTGCATTTGCATCCATGTGTGTTAGTGATGGGTGACAGAGGCAGTGTGTGTGAATGGCAAAACTGCACTGTAAAGCATTCTGCGTGGCCATACAGGCTAGAAAAACCTATATAAATAAAGAGCATTTACCATTCACTGCTGTGGCCTCAGAAACTGTCAACGCTATATCCCCTGTTTTTTCCTCAATTTTTTTATAGACTTAGTGTTTAATCAATGAAGCTAAACTATAATTATCCGTTCAAACAATAACAAAAACACAATGTTTAACACTAATGAGCTACACAGGACCTTCAAAACACAGACCACAGTGTAACACAGCTGCAGCTGCTAAGGGACGTGTGTGTCTCTGTGGGACCTGATTCAAAGTAACGATGCTATAAAAATCGTGCAGGTGGTGACGTGCACGTGTCCCCTGTGGCACAGGACAACAACACCTCCAGCACACCGGGGGGGTGAGCTGCTACAGGGGCAAAAGGAACCTACTTGTTTTTCAGCTCTGAGGAGGCATCCATTTCCCTGAACTCTCCAGCGATGTGGACGATCCCATAACAGGTCATCACAAACGACAACAGGGTCTGTAGTACAATCTGCAACGGGACAGAGGGGCATTAGTGAACAGAGGGGACATCTGTAGGGTGGGTTGTACACTGCAGGTGGAAATGTCCTATCTGGAGGATGACAGTCACTCACATCAATTGGTAGTGTCTCGTTTTCCTTCTCTGTGAGTCGCATGTATGACCGATCTGTTGACAAAAAATGATGGATAGATTTGAAACAAGTCGTCTTTAAAACGGAGGATCACACAGTTCACACGAACCGTAACGTGTCACTGACTGTGGTGGTTTATTGTGAACAACAGATGTAAATGTATCTTTGTCTGATTCTGGGCTGAGCTGTGCAGCGTTAGCATCTAGTTAGCCAGCTAGCCGTGAGGCCCGTGCTGCTGTTTTATCAACCAAGCCGGGGAACAACCGAGCCCGCCGGCCTGGAGCAGACACACACCCACAGACCGTCCTTCCATCCCCCGCCCTGATACTCACGCTGTGCCGCTGAGAAGGCTGCGTGGGCTAAGGCAAAAAGTCCGACACCGACGACACCTTTCCAAAACGACGAGGCCATCTTGAACCAGGGCGACTAGAAGCTGAGCGCACTGTCGTAAAACAGTGTCGTAAAGAGCCGCAGCAGGGACGCTGTCAAAATAAATTCACAAACTGAAAAAACAAGCAACGAGAAAAACGTGTAGATCAAATCAAATATCAAAAACACGTTTATTATTCTTTTTGTTTTTTATATGCAGTGCAATTGCCCGAGTTTATATGTTATGAACTTTGGTGATAAGTAAGGGCTCTTACTTTGAAGACACGACTTGACTTCCGCTATAGCTACCGCTCCTGCCTCTTCCTGTTAGCTACCGCTGCTCCTTCGTGTCATACCACATTGAGCCATCCACTACTTCTTAGATACAGTTCACCCGGTGTTTATTTAAACAAACACAAACATGGCAGACACCATTCAAAAGAAGATAAAAGCGGAAATAGAAATATATACCCAGATGCAGAAAGGTGGGTCATTTTCCTTACACACATCGAGCCATGTTGTAGCGAACAAGCTAACTGGCCATATTAGGACAGTTAGCCCCACATGAAATACGCTAGTTAAACATTTCATACACATTTAATCAAGTAATTAAGCTAAGATATATGTAAAGTGTATTGTTGAAACATGTGATCAATAACTACGCTCATCGGCCAATGTCTGTCTGTCAATCAGATGTCAGCAAGAGCGTGTCAGCCAGACAGAAGCTGGAGGCGCAGCTAACGGAGAACAACTTTGTCAAAGAGGTAACGCTTGTCCTTCTAATGTATTATGTTTCATTAATGGAGTTCACGTTGTTGGTCATTGTCATTTATTTATTTGTGTGACAGGGACAATGCTCAGTGTGCAAAATTACTATCAATGAGACAGAGTTAGCATAACAGGCTAGTTTTCATCTGTTCCCTGGACAGTTTCTTAAAATGGCAACCTAAAACTAAGATAAAATGACTTGTTATAGGCAACACATACAAGCAACACATTCAGACAGGGGCCATGCATGACACTAAGTAACAGCACAGCATGTGAAACAAAGCACAGCAGGTAAATACCAACAAAGACCAACTGCAGGCAGGCAGCTACAGTCAGCAGTTATTGTAATGTGCAAATTTCTGATGATCAATAAGCCATTTCTTATCTGACCAGTATAAGAGCATTAAGTATTTACTTCTCTTATCTGCTTTGGGAACAAGTGATCATTATTTAAGCTGTCATCTCTCTCTCTCTTTCTTTCCAGGAGCTGGATCTGCTGAACAGCACAAACACAGTTTATAAACTTATTGGTCCTGTATTAGTGGTGCAAGATCAGGACGAGGCCAAAGCCACAGTCGCAAAAAGGCTGGAGTATATAAAAGGAGAAATGTGAGTCACTGAAGTTTGGTTCATGCTTGTGGTGCTACAGAGCACATAAATGCCTGGTATATACAAAAGACATGTAGTTCAGTTAGGACTGGGCGATAAAACGGTATAGATAATTATCGCAATATAATATTCCTCGATAGATATTTAAGACCTGGTCGATAGAACTCGAACAGCCAATAAAAACGAGCATCACACCGAACCAATGATGTGGCTGGAATGTAGGAGGAGCAGCAGCACATGTACTCATGTTTGGGCGCCTGCACAGAGGTGGAAGACTCTGCATCGATGCAGTGACTGAACATAATAATAATTTTTCGCTAAGCTAACTCCCACTGCTGAATACCATAGTCAGAGTTTGTGACTCCTCCCCACTCGCTCTCTGACCTGTGCTCACTGATGATGTTTATTGTTACACTTTAACAATTAACATCACTGATCAAAAGTTATTAGGACACGAACAGGACTGATGTTTACTTTGTGTTTGTTTTATTCAGTCTTGAGTTTATGAGACACATGTTTAAACCTGCTACACAACAGTGGTGTTTTAACTTCTTTGTTCCAGAAACATAAATATGAATTCATCAGGTTTGTTTTAAGATCAGCTCTAAATGTGATGATTAGAAAACATCAGAGGAGCAGTGTCACCTGTTTACCTTCAGAGTAATGAGCCTCAGTTATATCTATAAATTATATCTTAAATAATTTACATATATCCTCTGTCAGATAACACCATGGTGGTTTTATAAACACACCTCATCCCCTTGAACCTCTCTTCATATTCAAAGAAACAGATAGTAGATCATATATCCCCATGTGTTGTCAGAGCTGTATGTTTAGTTGTGTGAGGAGGTGTCTCAGATGAGCATTTGTGTCTGTGTGTTCTGAAAAGCTTCCTCTTATTAAATGGATAGTTTTGTAGTGCTAGCAGGATCTTCTTTACCTAAGTTCAAACAAGTATGCTTACCATAGCTGTGTGTCGAAACAGGAAATAACATACATAGCTGTGAGCAGCATGTTTCATGTGAGTGCAATCAGTTTATACAACTGATCTCAAAAGGGTGTTTTCTGGTGTTTCTTTAGTATTGTAACATTTATGTTTTTTTCTTTCCCCTCTGTGTTTTCTCTTCCTGGCACAGTCAACGGTACGAAGCACTCCTGAAAGACATGGAGAAGAAATCGGACCAGCACCGAGAAGTCCTGTCCAGTTTACAGCAGGACTATCAGAAAGCTCAAGGCCTCGCTGTGGGCAAAGCCTGATCGAGTGGAGAGGCTGCACGCCCACACACACACACGTACACACACTGTACAGTGTGTAGTGTCGGCACAGTTGATCCCAAATGAAATGGTCGCACGTTGCATCCTCCTTAGAATTTGTTGATTTCTTTGCGCAGAGCCACGCCCATGACAGCCATGCCCCCCCATTCATTCGGTCATGCAATGTAAATCTACTACATGAGGTTGAGTCACTTCTGCTTGTATCCTGTCTTTTACTGTGACTATTCTCTTGTTTGCTAATAAACATGTTTTTCATTGAAGGTCATATCGTTTTCTCAAGTTAAAATTTTCTTCGCATTAGTATGTGTGTGTTTGTGTGTCTGAGTGGTCTGTTTAGCATTTGCTGTAATTACAGAGGCAGGCCTGTGGCCACCAGAGCAGCTGTTGTCCAGTCACTGACCCTCCCCTCAGCTCAGCCGTGAATAAAGACACAGCGGTGGAGCATTGTTCACCTTAATTAATGAATTTCCCTGCTGTTGACCACCAGCAGAGGATTTAGGCAACATGAATAACCAAAACCAAAGTCTTCTACAGATTTGACTGTGTAAATGCCCTCAACAGAAACCACAGATTAAAAAAACATTTGGGAGTTCTTGTGTGAATTTACATTTATGGTTGGGAGTAGCTTACACAACTCTTTGATGATGACTCTTTAGGGTGCTGTAGACTATACATATACACATTTATCAATCCAATTTTATAGTTTCATAGCATAATGTATGTAATATCTTAATATCTAAACTTCCTGTTACTGCGTTCACTTTATGTTAATGCCCCTTCAACTTTTATCAAGTGATCCGAAATAATTTGCCGTAATTTGTTGCCTAATATTTCCACAGTAGCCGTCAGCCTAGAAGTTAATGTGTCTAGACACAAAGCACACAGTGTGTGTTGAGGAATTTTTGACCGTCCTCACACTGTACTGTATTTGCCACTATATATTAATGTATATTGAATATTACATTATATCTGTAATATCTGTACGGGAGAATAGTGCCTGTCTAGATTCCACAGATACTCCCTTCTCTCTCTAAACAGGACCCATGGTCAGGTTATAGATAAAGGGCCAACCACCAGTACATTAGTGTCTACGCTGAGGGACTTTCATATCTAACTCAGATGTGCCAGACAGGGAGACACCAACTTTAACTCTTTTATGTATTTCACCAGTGGCAAGATGCAAGGACGCAATGGGATTTAGGAATACATACTTTATACTTAACTATCAGATAGGATGCAAACACCTACATGTACCATAGAGAGTGACAGCAGTTGTAGTCTTACATGGATGTGCTGTTAGAATGGGTGACAAAGGGGTGAGGGAGATATACTGGGATGCTGTGGGAGACATCTTCAGACTTGCTCATGTGACTCTGTCAGCGTTTGTATATTGTTTCACCTTCTGGTCTCCTTGATGCATCAAGTCTTCATTAAAATCTTCTGCATAAGATGTCTGAGTTATCTTCTCACCAGCTTCTAGAAAATGTCCATAATAGTGTGTAAGTAAGCAAACACGTGTGTAACATGAGTGTTCACTGCAGGGGTTAAAGCTTGGAGATGAATACGTTTTTACTGTTCAGCAGCTTCACATCGCTTCCTCCTTCTGACCCTGATTTGTGACTGAATGAACCAATCAGAATGTATAAACTTTACACTATCACAAAAGTAGGATACAGCAGAATATTATTGGTTTTAAAGTGGCAGATGTTAGATGTTACTTTAAAATATGTAACATCTAACATCATAAGCATATCTTTTTAGTAATTCAACTTAAATATGTTCATTTACTCGAACCTCTGAACCTTAGATGTTTTTTGAAATCACTCAACATACCGACATTTGATTGAAATGTTCAGAATAAAGCAGCACAACCCAAATTTTATGAAAGTTACTTTTAGTTGTCTGATCTAAATCCTGTATTTAGTGATTTTTTTCAGGGCTGCAAGGGGACATATACATGTTTCAAAGCGTGTGGGCAAAACAAATAACAACAAAACCTGCAACAACAACAAGACAGGTCACAGAGCGGTGTCCGTGCACGAGCTCGTCACCTCCGACGCGTGGGTGCTAGCAAACCCATTGACACCCTGAGGTGCTGTGTTTTCATAATGTCCAAACTGCGGCTGTAAAGCTGCAGACACGTGTCCGCGGGTGAAAATACAGACCCACACATTCTCAAAATCCTGGATTAGAATATATATTAATGGGTAGATTTTGTGGGAGTCTTTAGAACTGATATTATTTATATAGTTTATTTTATGATGGTTTTATTCAAGCCGTGACACATGAAGGTCTCTGATATAAACCAAGATCGGATTTACACATCGTTTAAATAAATCCAGAATATGTACAGGTGCCTTTGTACTATGCCAATATGTGCTCTACGTGTAAATCTGTATATCGATATTCAAGCGTTCTGGCTCGTGGGAACTGAAGGCGTCAAATGGTTCGTGGATGAGGCCAAACGGTGTTTTATCACTTTGCGTTTATTGTGTTCGCGCTGATGTGGTAAAAACCAACACGTTCAGTGGTTTCTGTTGAGGTCATTCTTCAGTCACTGGGACACATTTCTTCTTCTGGTCCAAAGTCAACAAACTGGAAACCTTATCATAAACATCTCATAATAAGGCTGATAGCCCACATCCGAGCCGGACTAATCTGATCCATTTTACTCAGACAATATACCAGGCCTTGTTTAAACCTCATTCAGACAGATGCTCCTCAAATGAAACTCTAATCTGATTACAGCTTTAATTGATTTACTTCAGTGATGTGAGCGTTTCACCAAGGAGCTGAAGCTTTGAGGTGCACAAAGGAGCATCCTGTCCACAGATCAGCGCAGCGGGACTAACACCTCCTTTCATATGAGAGGTTTCCAAACAGGCTGCGAGGGAATGCGTGCATGCGCACTGCAACATTGGACCAGGCATAAGGATAGGAAAGCTACACAGCTTGAACTTTGGGCATCTTAAATTGATAAATAGAATGAACTAAACTAAAAGGAAAATAGATGGTGATTTAACATGACAAACCCACGTCTATTATCCAGTTTAAACGCACATACTTCAATCAGTGAATTATAATTCCTCTCTCCAGGTAATCAAAACTACAAGAACCACCAGGTCACAGGAGTCAAAGATTAAAATCTGTACTTGGAGGTGGACTCTTCATTTCCATGCGCTCAGGGAGGGGTCTTTACTGGGCAGTTAGCACGCACCTTACCCGGGATAGGGAACAGTTAGGAAACCATCAAGCGTGCATTCATATGTTGATATGCGGGGCTGCTGCTTTTAGTGCACTATTCAAAGTTAGAGAAGCACACGACAGTGGACACACTGTGTGAGCATCTGCATCATGCGGGTACAATCCAACGAACCAAACCCATAGTCCCAGATTCTGAACAACAACAAAACTGTTTGTCGCTGAAACGTTTCAAAACATCAAAAATCTGGGCCACGGTGAACCACTTCAGCTTGATGTATGAAGTTATTGTTGACACAATTATTTTATATGCACTGAAATGACCAATAAATGTTCTCAGAATGTTTAATCTGCAACATCACATCCTATTCTACCATGTTGTGTTATTTTTTAATGCCAAGCTAATATTCAAGATGCGGAAAGGTCTAAAGAAGTGGAAATGGAAACCGAATCTGTTGGTTGCAGCCTCACTCATGATCTTTCATCATAGTAAAGCGAATGTGGGCTCATTAACATATGTTCTTGGAGAAATGGAGAGTTGTTTATAAAGTTCGGATGGTGTATAGGCATATTAAACCCACTCCAACTAGCTGAGGTATGTTCTCGCATTGTTTTCGACGTCTGGGTTTTTGTAGATTGAACAGTTTCAGACCAGAAGCAGTCTGGACCCCGAGCAGTGTGAAGGAGCACTCTGCTTTGAAAACCATCAACATTTCAATAGACAAGATGTGTCATAACTGTTGTGTCCAGCCTGGATAAAGTATGTGTTAACTGCAACCTTTTCTTCTTCAGCAGCAGCTGGATAGTCGACTCAAGTACAAGCTTTTGACGCAGCAAATAGGCCACTCCAGTAAACTGTGAATTATCAGGAAACTGTACTTTTATTGTAGATAGGTCAGATACAAGTTCAGCTTCAGAAGAACAGTTTCAACAACCGTATATATCTCGCAGTGCAAATAGGGAAAAAATCAGCGCCCCCGATCGAGCTGCAAAAGTAAAAGCAGATTTTACGCACGGTGTACAACATTTTACGCACGCGTAAAAGCGCCTCAAAAAATATATTTAGCTGGTGTTAAAATAACACCAGTCTGCAGACATCCCCGTCTGAAAAAAAATATCATATGTACAGATCAAATATAAAAAAGGACGATATTTGCACACGAGGATGCCAGAATGCCAAAAATAAATGCCACAAACTGTGGGAAAAAAATCATATCATAGTGTCATAGAAAATGTCTAAACTGTACAGGGATTCATAGCTGTACAATAAAATAGATATTTTCTGTCATATACAGTCAGCTTCATAGTCGCAAATAAAATCTTTGTCCCAAGTGTCTGTTACTGAGGCCAGGGCCTCCACACGGGACCTGTGATGTTCGTGCACGCTGCGTTGGGGGAAAACGACGTCCTGCTCTCGCAGTGGAGGCCGGTGAGGTACGGATGAGAGATTCCGTGCTTGCTGTGATGGCGGGCCACAAGGGGAGCCAGAGAAGACGAGTCACCAGCGGGTACCAATGTCTTGTGGATGTGTTCAGATGGGGAAGCGTGAATCTGCTCCTCTGGAGAAGCCTGACTTGCATCTCCACTGGCTTCTTCTACCTCCTGGTTCTTGGTGGCTATGAAGCGGCTGACCCGGAGCAGGCAGGACCTCATCCCGTCACTGTAGTTGTGCTGGCGGGCTGAGCAGGCCTTGTTCTTCGACATGACTCTGTCCTCATCCCTCTCTGTCCTCAAGAAGTCGACAACGCTCTCCAGAATCTCTGCTTTCTCCACTTTTGGATTCTTCAGTTTCTAAACCAAGAAACCCACAGCACAAATTAGCCACTAAATAAATTCATACATTCAGAAGAACAGGAATCATGAAAACTGTAACAAAACCATGACGCGCAGACGAACCTCATTTTGTGTGCCCTCCAGCATCAGAAGTCTTATAGTCTCCAGACTGTGGTTGATTCGCTCACGTCTGCGCTTCTCCATCAGAGGTTTGGGCACCTGGAGGGAAACGCACAACATTAGACTGATAAGCTATTAATTCAAAATGAGATATTCTCTTTAACAGCCGGAGTTCAGCAGCTTACCCTTCTCATGCTCCTCGGCCTGGAAGACTCGGGTGAAGATAAAGCCTTCATTCTCAGAGAGGTGTCGGTTCAGTCGATCTAAAACGAAATGCGCACTTCTTGGGTCTTCGTTGGAATTTGTTGATTTATTTAATCACAGCCGCGCCCCTGACACGCCCCCCACACTCATTCAGCAGCTTTGACGTTGAATAGAACTGAAATTACATCACCAGAAAACGAGGGGCCTTAAGTGTGCCGTGTTACCACCCCCCCCACACACACACACTGGTTTCAAGGGATAATTCATCTGTTTGTCAGTTCGCTCAAATGTTTAAACTTTATTTGTTTTACTCAAGTTTGTGTTTTTATCAAGTCATTCGATCTGTCGTGTAATTATTTACCTTCCCTCACTCATGAAGCCCAATTAAAGTAACAATTTCCCAATGTCCCTCTGTATTCAGGACAAGAGGGAAACTCATTCTTTATTTCTTTCTTTTTGCTGCAGTTATATTTCACATCAGCAGATTTTTCACCACACGTTTCAACAGCTTTACGCATGCGTAACAGCATCACCAAATATATTTGTTACAATAAAATGAGCCCGCAGACACTTTTTGACTGAAAGATAATGCAGATAGCTGTGAGTAAAGCCACTTCTGTTTATCAACCCCCCTGCCACCCCCCAGTCCCACACACACTTACACACCCATCAGCCAAATTGCCCTGCTTCACACCTTTGCGCTCGTGTGTGTGTCTGTGAAGCAGTTGTGTTTATCTACGGAGGGTGTGGTTGGTGTGAGGCCTTGACGCATGAACAACCCGTTGTTGCATGCTCACTTTAAAGATGTGTGGGGTTTAGGGTGAGAGTGGGATTTAGGCTTTTTTGGGGGGCAGCTTCTTCGGCACTGGATTTCTGCTGACCACTGATCCCCATAATTGGCTAAAGTCTGGAGATAACACAGGGATGATCGGATCACGGAGAGATTAAGAGGCTTTTCAGAGGCAATGATACTTCCGTTTAAAATCAAAGAAAGGGCGATCAGTGGAGGCTCAGGGGTCGCTCCTGGTAACCATGACAATGGAGAACTATATGGAGGCTCAACTTACTATATCGAGTTAAACATAGTGTACATTTTGCACGAAATTATGATAATTATATGATAAAGTCTATAGCTAAACATAAAAAATACTCTCTCTCACAAATGTAGCATTTGGATATTCATTCTCTCTCTCTGTATGAGTCTGTATAGGGCACGTGGACCCGCCCCATAAATAAGTCCCATACTTCCTTCTACTGAGCCTGTGAAGGAAACTAATGAGTTTTAAACGTCTTTGGTTCTGGAGAGACGAGCCGTTCGCTCCTAATATCATGACTCCTCGAGTGAATCAGCCACACACTCACAAAAGAGAGTGTGTGAATCCGAATGTCGGGTCAGGTATGAAGCTTCGCACACTTAACACTCATGTGTAATAATCACCCTCACACTCCATCATCACCATGTGACCTGGTGTGCTCCCTTTTGCCCACTGTTCCCGCACATCCCTTGGCCGCCACGTTCATAATAGTCTATCATTTAGATTAATTCAGTTTTCTTAATCCACATGCAGAGCTCCAAATACATAAATAGATGCAGGAATGTGGCGCGTAATAGTGGCACTTCTTGATTCGCACCATCAGTCTCGTAACGCGCTCTCATTTGGTCTTTTCCATCACTTAGTGCAAAGTGCTGATGTCTCACACTTCATAAAAACTCGGAGCTGCTCACTCTCTCACTTCAGTTCTGTTCCCACGACCAGAAATCGCCGAGGTTCCCATGGTCTCACTTCGCCGAGGCCTTAGAGACAAAGTGTCACATCTACTAATACAATTAGTGGAGCAGAGGAGTGTGAATCGAGAACGTGGCTGATGTTACACAATGTTTGCCATCTACTCTATGTGTGCTACTAAAACGCTTTTATTTGTAATGTACAGCTCTGTGTGTGGCAGACCTTTTATTCCAGTGCCTTTTGGAATTTGGGATTAAAGTTAATTAGTCAGTAATTAAAAGAATAGAGACAAAAATATTAATTTTATTCTAACACATAGCTCCAGTATATATATATAGCTTTCCCCAGAGCGGTTCATTAAGAATGTCATACATAATGACAACGTTAATAAAAACTTTATTCAGAAGCCAAATGATTTCGTTTAAAAAGCTTTTATTTTTGATATATATTTATATATATATAAAGCCATTCAGACATGGTAAAGCCATTCAAACATGACAAATAAAGACAACTCTTTTGATCTTCTGTCAGATAAAAGAGCATCTGACTTTAACTGTGATTTTATCTTAATTTCTCATCATTAGCCAGCACGTTAGGTTATTAGTTTTGATCTTATCCAGCCCCATAGACGTGATACAACCACTCTCTGTTCAAGTGCCGTCACTGACACCTGTCAGCCAATCAGAGGCAGCACCTCGCCCAGTTAAACCCACCCACAGGGAGCAGGAGCCTTTATGAGCAGCCGCAGTTCTCAGTCTTGACATTTGGACCAAACACATCAACATGACCAGAAAACTGCAAAACCCCAGTGAGGAGGATGGCAGGAGCAGGAAAAGGGTAAGAATCTATTCATTCTTTCATTTCTCTGGGGACACCTGCTCACTGTACCTATAAGTTAACACATTTATTTATGAGAACAAATGATGGAGTAACACTCTGTAGATTAGGGAGAGTTTTAGGTTAACATACAGGTTGAGGAAAATCCCTTCCTGGCTGCATCATGGTGTTTATCTGTCGCTTTGCCTTTAAGTCATCAGGAGGAATCAGTGGAGGAAAACCCAAACTATGGATTTTAACTGTGAAGACTCACATTATGATCACTTTACCAGCAATTACAATCAACACAATTCTTTTTTACAATCCAAGAACCCAAAACTGGTTCTTATGTTCTCTTCATTGTTTTTTCATTTAGCTTTAGATGTATTACCAAAGACAAGCTTGTTTTTTTATCATATCACAGCAAAAAAGGTTGCATATTTCATGGTATACGAATTGTAGATTTCAAGTTTTGTATCTGTCATGTAAAATCAAATTTTTAGTTTTTTTTAAGTGAATCCACCTAGACCAGTTATTTATTCACCTCGGTGCATTTTTGGCAGTATGTCGACCTCTCCATCGTATAAAATTGATGCATGCTTATCCAGTCCTCAGTTGAGGGAGCTTTGGGTTTCACACACTTACAACTTGGTATATCACATGCCCTCAGCATAATTTTCATAAGGGCTCCGTCTTTTGAGTGTAAGTGTTTTGGATAAATGAATCATCATTGCACATTAATTTCATGACCTCAACTTAACTCTCTCATAATCTCTTTCCAGATCCTGAAGCCAGTTGTTGAAAAGAAGAGAAGAGATCGAATAAACCAAAGCCTCTCTGAGCTGAGGAGTTTGCTGTTGACTCACACATCGGATCCAGTGAGTCAAGTCAAAAGATGCTGCACGTATTTACAAAAAAAAACTTTCATTACAATTCTGAAAACTAATTTTTTTCCCCATGTTTGCGTGTTATCGCTCACAGCGACTACAGAATCCTAAAATAGAGAAAGCAGAGATTCTGGACCTGGTTGTGGAGTATCTCCAGAAGTGGACAGATGGAAAGAAAATGAGCAATGGTTAGTCAAATGTAATGATTCATCAGCCCCATGAAATGTACTTGTAATGTAAATCAGTATTGTCATCTTACACCCCTGTTTTCCCTCTCTCCTCCGTGTCTTGTCACTTGTTGCAGATTCTCCTAATGGTCCAACGAAGACTCGTGCACCTGCGTTGAGCCTTCATCACCCAGAGTCCAGTCTTCCTCCACTCTTCAGCATCCAGAGTGCAGGTTTCCAGCAGTGCATGTCCCAGCTGAGCAGCTACATGAGCAGAGTAACACCGGCACAGAGAACGAGCCTGATCGCGGGGCTGAAGCATCAAACAGAGAAGAGGCCAGACTTCAACCAGAATACGTCCGAGCTGCAACAGGAAGCCACGCCTGCGGACGAGCCTTCCAGGACGCAGCTTCCGTCCCCCTCTCAGTTTCAGCCCCACTCTTGCTCCACGCCATCCCACGACTACCTCTCACCCCCCTCCTCCCCCTGGTTCTCCCCTTCTTTTTCCACATATGCCACCTCTCCTCCGTTCCCGTCGTTCTCCTCTCACTTCTCCTTCCCCCCTAGCCTGTCACCTCCATCTTCCAACACCTCCATCTTCAGTTTCTCGCCCACGGCCCCTCACACCAGCCCTGCTGGCACCCACTTCCCACCACCCTGGGCCCCGAGACCCTCTCCACACCTTGTGCCGAGGGAGGGGTCAACACCGAACTCTTCTTCTTACGTGTGGAGACCCTGGTTTTGAGGAGGAGGTGCAGAAACTGACAATCTGAGAACAACAGAGTTCAACTTGAATGTGTGGATGAGAAGATGAACTACTCTTCTTCAATGTACAGTGTATATATTGTCCAAATGTTATATAATTTATATTTCTCTCGTGAATAAAACTTGTTTCTGAATCTTACAAAGTCTCATTTTCTTCATGTATTTATGTCACATATATATGCAAACATATGAACACATTGTAGGTTTAATGATCACGCCCTCACCACATGACTGTCCACGGGACTACATTGACATTTATGATTGGGAATAATTCTGTTTGAAGCCCACAGATAAGTATTCAACAAGGTCGGACACAATCCATTTTCACTAATATTAAATATGTTAGCCAGTAGATGGTTTGAACCTCAGTCCAGATACCTATCCAGTCAGTCCTTGTTTGATGCTCATTACATCTTTCTTACTGGCTGCCAATAAAACAAACATTTGTTTTGTACCAATAAATGAGCTGCAATGTTGCCAAGTAAATTGTAAAAGAGCAGTCACTTCCATCAGCAAAGATGTACTGAATTATTCGCGCGACCTCAGTGCGACAAAATTACTTGACAGCTCGAAAATACATAGAAGGTCGATCAATCAATAAATACAATTTATTTGTATAGCCCATATTAACAAATAACAGTGTGTTTCATAGACAAAAACAAACTTTTAACAGCGGGAAAAATGTAGAAACCGCAGACAAGAGAAAAGACAATTCTTAATATATTTAATCTTTAGGTTTCCTAGCTTAAAAACAACAGATAAAAGCAATAACTCTGTGGCTCCGCTCATTCACATCCCATTGCTCTGGGTCTGATGGCCAATTTATAACTAGTAAAATATATGGATAAACAATTAAAAGACATTTAAAATAAACAAAATGAAAATTTTAAATAACTTTAATCCCTTGGTGGTTTGGCGATACACATCTCATCTTAGAGTCTTATGTGGAGAAGCTGGCCAGTAATGTGTTATGAAGAGCTCAGGCACTGAAGGGAAACTCCAGCTAATTTACACATCAGAGTCTGTTTACAGGTGTTAAAGACTTCTGCTGCATATGTGGGAAAAGGTTTTGTAAAGCTGTTCTAGGTCTGATGAACTACCCCGCTCAAGGCTCCATTTGCTGCTCCAGGGACAACATGCCTGATTTTCATACCCAAATTTCAGCAGTCGAGTAAATCCAGAATGAACCACAGATAATGACAGTCTTTAACGGCCACACATTTTCTTCATTGCCAAAATGTGCTGCCAATAATTGCTTTCCAGGTTCTAGAGCAGCTTTAAAAAAAAAGCAGTCACCTATATCACTGAAAACATCAAGGGCTTATGGCAAAGGTTAGCTGTTCAGGTCAAGTGAGAAAATATTCCATTGTTCCACAAACATTTTGGGTATCTCTTGATAAATTCATATTTATTTTTTATTTCAAATCTAAAATACGTGGCATGTGCAGAAGTTTGCCCACGCATTAATGTCAGCATGTCAGTCTACAAAATCATTTGTAAAAGCTTTCATAAAATGATTCAAGAAGGGAATTAAAGAAAAGCTTGATAATTTGTCCTTCTAAATTCAACAGGGAGTGAATTCTACAAGGTGAGAGCTGGGGGTGACCAGCAGGGCTCTGTCGGCAGATCAATGCGTTTAAAAGTTATTTGTGTGCAAGGTCATTTAAGGTATTTTCACAACAATCCAATTTCCCCTTAGTCAAATGTAATCTTTATCAAAGGTTTCCATTGAAGGTGTCCTAAAACTTTGGGCAGGATTTAGATCTGTCTTCATCTCCGAAAGTTCAAGAGTAGTTTTGAACCAGTCAGAATTAAAGTGTTGTAGTTGGCCTACAAATCTACAAAAATATTTTTTTAAAAGCTGCAAAATACACATATCTCTAAAAACATACCAATTGAACAAACTTAAAACCATACAAAGCGGCGAAAAATAAATAAATAGGTAAAAAATGAATGGCCTAATTAAAAACCAACATAAATGGGGAGGCCTTCTCCGAGTGAGTAAATTAGGGCCCTTTACCCTGTGTGTGTCAACTGTAGTGAGAAGTTTACAATAAACATAACTGTTTTACAATGGAATTCATTGGATACAAGTCAGTGATAAACATTACCTAAAGGCTTTTATTTGCAGAAAATGATGTGAGAATCATAAAACGTGAAAGTAGTTCATGGTTGTTGAGATATTTTCACCTAGGTGACCAACAGAGGGCAGCATTGACACAGTGTAGACTGGTGTAGCGATCTCCAGCCCTCAATGACCTCTCACTGTGAGTAGAATAGAGGGTGGGTGGCGGGGGGGGACTACACAGAGGATGTCATTGAGCTGTTACACCAACGTTAAGCTCAAGATTCACCATCATCATTCTTCTGAGTTTTGAGCTCATATTTATCTCTTGATCACATCTCTATAACGAGCTCTGACCATCTCCAGCACCGGGGCACCAAAGCATTGGGCCTGACAACACAGAACTCAGCACATGATAGAACAAGTCTTTGGATAATGATTACCTCTCTCTTTGCACTGAAGAAGCTCCCTCTCTTTCTCTAACAGTGCCATTAGTTGTGAGGCGGCCATTATTCGTTGTCAGAGAAATGAGAGGGCAGACACATGGGGGGGAAGCTTGATGCCCCACACTGTCTCTGCATGTCCTGATCGCTCTGCACAGACGTATGAAAGCAGAGAAGGTCGCTCCGGCTGCAGAGGACTGCTGCCGCGGCACGCCACATAATTAATAGGGAGAGAGATCACCCCCTTTGGAATGACCTGACAATGGCTGAAAAACTCCTTGGCATTTTCTCAGGACACGCTGATTAGAGCTGATCCTGTTACCCTCTTTAATCACTGTTTTTGTTTGCCATGAATGTGCCCATGCATTCCTGATGGGAGCTTGAAAACCCCGGCATGTTGTTCTGCAGAGATGTCACGGCTTTGACGTGGCCTGCCGAGGCCCTGCAAATTCTTTCGTGCTGGTGCATTTCAAATATCCAAACGCTGAGACGGGGACTGGTGTCAAGCGTTTTTCATCACACATGTGCCCACTTGTACGGGTTTTTAAGTATACACGCCAAACAGCAAGAAGACGTATTGTACTGTGCTGGTATGTTCCACAGGACAAGTGATCATCATGGCTTGTTCCAGACCTTAAAGATCTACTGCTTTACTTACCAGGGCTGGTGCCACTAATCTATCTTATGTGATGTTGTATTTACTTAAAGTATTAAAATAATACTTTTTAGAACCAGCTCTGACCAGGTGGCCTGTGAACATTTATTAATTTAAAGTATTGAAGGGCATAGTGAACACAATGTGAGCAAATATACCAACAAGTTATTTGACTCCCCCCTAACTTTTAAAATACTTGTTTCATCAATACCTAACTTAACATAACTACAGTTACAGATTTAGTTTTACTGATATTTGATTCAGAACTGTTTGATTGTTAGTTTGCAGGATTATGCACGACCCCAGGAAGAACCCATCACATTTTGGTGCAGATCCAGATACATTCTTTTTTTCTCATTCTTTAACATCGCAAGGGGGTGGTTTTCAACATGTTCCGGGATTTCTCTGATAAATTTATAATTATTAGCATTATTGTTATTATTGTATTACAATAAAGGATTTTTACATAAGGAAAACGAGACAGAAAAGGTATTATGTAATAAGTGAACATAAATATTACATATTTTTCTTAACAATAAGAATAATACTAATAATACTACTTCTTCTAATGCTACTAATAATACTAATAATGAATGCACTGTAAGGTTTACAAGTTGGGAAGCAAATGATTTGACATTTCCTCGCTCTTTTCCTCCCTCCTCAGGTCTTATTGATTCGACAGCGTGGATTATTTTGCGCAGAGGGAAGAATTTACCGACTTCTAAACAAACAGCAACTTTACAAGATCATTCCAAACTGATTTAGATAATTTAGATAATTTATCCTTTTTCCTGATGAACTACCCAGAGCGAGATCGAAGAAACTTGTCCACGTTCAGTGTTTGTCTTTACAAAAGCAAATGGCTGTAATCTACTCGAGTGATTTTCTAAACTTTGCACTCAAAGTGTCTCTAACCTGTGTGTTTGTGTTGGAGTGACCGCGCATTCTTCTGGAGTTGAGTCAATTTGTTTGACTAAGCTCTGTTTAGAAAGACAATCCATGGATTCAGTGCTTTCTATCAGTCCGATTGAAGGACTGCTGCAGACTCAGTCAGCATCCCCGGAGAAGCACTCCTCATTCTCATGGCATGACAATACCAAAGAATGTAGATCTGTCACTACCCACAACTAAATATCATTTTTTCCTCTCTTTCATTTCTCTCTATCTCGCTCCCTCTCTTTGGGAGCTGCTTTGAAGTAAACAGGGAAAGGATCCCAGACTGTAGCAAATTACCTGAGGACTGAAACATTTTTGACATAAGTCCTGAGAGACGAGGGCGAGCCACTTTTCCTGGCGGCCTCTTTGGCGTTTTTAATCTGGGGCTGAGGGAGACAGCAGCGCTGACAGAATGATGGGACAGCTGGACAAGCTTCCAGGCAGCGGGCAGGAGAGAAACCGAAGGGCCACTGCAGACGGCTGCAAGCCCAGCAGAGCAGGGCAGCGGACCTGGAGCAGGACGAGCGCTCGCCTCCTCCATCTCAACAGCTCGAATCTCAATCATGGAGCTTGAAATTAAATTTAGAAACGATTTGTTTTAATCTAATTTTAGACACAAGGCCTTGCATCTTCATGATCATCTATTGCAGGTCACGAGGATGAAGGTTTGGTTGTTATCTCCCCCAAGGAGGTTAAGTTGTCATCCCTGTCGTTTGTTTGTTTGTTTGTTGTGAGCAAGATTACACAAAACAGATTTCGATGAAACTTGGAGGGAGGATGTCGTACAGATCGGGAGAGAACCCATAGATCTGGATCAGGGCTTGGATCCAGGATTTGTTTGTTCACTTTCTTTAACATTGCAAGATACCAACAAATTTCACATATTTATAATATTTATTGATCTTGATAAAAAGTATGACATGTTTAGCGGACTGATTTGAGTGCATTCAATTTATTACAGCTTGATTTGATTTAAGTGGCCTGTTGAGTCTTGACAGGTGTTTGACCTCTAGTGAGTTCTAATGGAATTATATTGTTTTACAGGACTCCCTGGATGACAGTGTTGGTAGGTGCACCAAATTGAAATGTTGTATAGGTTTTTTACAGCAGATATTTAGTTTAGAGTACTAATTCCTCCATGGACTTTAAACGACACACATAATGGGGCCTGAGAGGTCATTAAATTCAGCCCCTCTGTGGACAAAGAAATCAGAAAATCCCACAAAATATCTTCCCAGGAGCTTCGTTGCCGTGACCATCGTCCTTAAAGCAGACAGGAAGTAACCTGAGCCGAACAGGAGGGAATCGAATCAGACATTGCAAGCTTGTTTTTCAGGGCAGGACAATTATATTTGACATAAGGCGCTTTTCCCTCATGCATCAGTGCTCTCCACTTTCAGGGGCTGCTATCACGTTGGTCCGGCAGTGTGCTTTTCTTCCTCTCAATTTTACTAAGTCATCTCATCGGAAATGACGAACAATGGCCACCTTTTCAGAGATCCTGTGACCTCTTTCTTCCTCAGGGAGGTCGCTGCAATCAGGTATTCAAGAGCGTATTGTGATTATTGTTCCTTCGCTTCGCCCACGTTGTTAAATTTCTAATCTTTCTGCTTTGCTTCAAGATATGTCTGGATTGCAAAGTGTAGAAATAGGTTCTCTCATGCTTTCATCAAGTTGCTACTTCTTTTAAACCTTTGCTTTGATGAAGGCAACTTTTATATTATTTAACTGAAAGGTTTCGAGAATCACTCTGCTCCTGCGTGTGTTTTCTTATTTTGTGTTTGAGCTCAGGATCTGTCTACTTTGTGTCTGGGAACTGCATCCTCCTCAGCCTGTTCTGACCTTATCGTCCCTCCCCCCATGGGTGGGCTGTGACCCTCGCTAGCCTGCAGCCACCACAGGTTACTGACTCTCACCCTGCAACACTTGTAATCCCTGGGATGTACCTCACTACACACTGTGCTCTTTGCCCTTCTCTAAAATTCAGCAGGACCTCGACAGGTCGCAGGTCATCGCACCAAACAGAAGCTGCAGATAAAAATAGCCACTGATACATATAGGTCATCTAAAAATGGTCGCTCCTGTCCATTCTCATTTGAGAAAATGTTGTCTCGCCAGGAGTCGTTTGGGAACTTTTGACATTTTGGTCCTGATGTCACCAGACACAGGAGTGAGAGGCCGTTTTGTTTCGCAGTGGAGGCTTGATGATGAGGACGTTCGTCTTCCTCATATGTAACCTCATACTGCTGAGAAAATGTCAGAGTGGACATCAGATTCTCTGGGGCCCTTGAGGGGCCCCACGCACTGACAAATAGAGCAGTCTGTCCTTATCTCCACCACGTCAGAATTCCACGTCTGCAGCGTCTGAAAACAAGATTTTTGAACAATGTAGGTTAAAAGTAAGAAAGGTCTAAAATTAGTCTCCTTTGTGATTGTGTTTGACTTTGTCCTCATTTACCCCTAGTTGCAATATATTTAATTAAAGACGTGGGATAAAAGACGACAGGTACTTTTCTTCACTGCATGGATTCCAAATTTACCACGCAGGGAAAAAACAGAAACTGATGTTCCCGGATGAACAAACAAATCAAGCCAGCACACATGTTATTTTTGGATCTATCTCTGAAGCATTACCAGAGTGGAAAATATTTCTTTTTTTTTGCAGCGTCATGAGCTGACACCTGGCAGGCCTGTTGCAGATGAGAATTGTGCTGTGGGTTGGGGAGCCGGGGTTTCCCACTGCAGCTCTGTGCAGGAACAAGCTGTGAACAGGAGCTATAACAGGAAATTACATACCTGCATTGCCAGTACCTGCACCCTTCTGTGCTGGTAGTCACCATTAGGAGCGCTGTGAGGGGTGTGATGATGTCACTCTGAGCAGGGACGAACAACAGAGAACCAACACTTGGTCATGCTTATTCATTTTACTAGGTTGATAATCTTTGTTTTTTCTCTACATGAAAAACCAATTTGGCTCTGAAACAGAGCTCAAATAATGTGTGGCTGCAGAGGGCGCTGTTGCTCAGTTAAAGTTCCATAGTGTTGCATTAATCCTCCAAAACAGCCCCACCCATAGGTACACGGCTTGTATTGCAGGACAATCTGTTTTTGTAACTCATCGTGTAGCCGTAGCTCCAGGCTCAAGCTATAAAAAAGATTTAGCAAAATACAATATTTGTCTGGTGATATTAGAACAATTATAGAAAATCCAAAACACAAATAATAGTAAATAATACACCCATGATCCAGGTAGAGCAGTGAATGTAAGATTGGTTAAAAAATAAGGTCAGTACTTGTTATGTCGAATTACCGAGCCAACCCCACTTGACCCATTGTGCAGAGCTGCTCATGTGAAGACCAGTGGTTGTGATGTTGGTCAGTGGGTTCACGAGCAGACTTGTGTAGTTCCTGTACCCCTCAGGATGTTCTGCTATCTCTTTGCTGACACCTCCATTCTGTCATCTCATAAATCTGGACTAGATTTAAAATGTTCTGCATTTTGGTTTGTGCCGAAAAAAGTCTGCCTCAGTTGCACTTTGTGATCAGCCAAATGAGCCAATGCTTTCATGCTAAGATGCTCAAGCTGGTGACCATGGTAGATATTAAGATTGCTTGTTTTTGTGATCACGATGACAGTCGGACTCAAAGCACCACAGCTCTAGACTGGGCTGCTTTGGTTTAATATTATTTTGATTTGTGCCACAGACAATTCACACCAACTCACATGGATTTTAGATTCATTTAACACTGACAATGCTTTGCAAACTTTCTCTTCAACTCAAGGAAGGCCTGCCCATTCGCTGATGTTAATGTCTCCCTTACTGTCTGTGATGCATATCTAGTGACGTCTGAAACATCATGACGGTGCATGCTGAAGGGCTGTGTGGGCCGAGACAGGAGATGACGCAGTGTGCAGTGCAGGAATCAGCACTTTCGGACAAGAAAGAACCACATCAGTTTATTCCAGGTCACAGTCAGAGATTCACAGAGGTGGACTTATAAGATATAATAAAATATAATGATAGTTTTTGTCTGTAGTTTCGGGAGTGGTTTGTTGCTGTTCACCTGTCTCGGGGTGTTTCCTCCTAGATCTTTGTTGGATCTGTGTGCCATCTCAAAGCCGTGGCTGCATTGAAGGGATGAGCACACTATCACCTCCTGACAAGTGTTGCGTGAGACGGCGTGTGTGTTGTTTATCAGAGCTTTTCTCTACCCTCTTTTCATCCAGCTTCAGATTTGTATGTTCTTCATAAAACACAGATGCCCCCCTCTTGAATAAGACTTATCTGTCATTCAGGCTCCTTCTTCTTTTCCCCCTGTGGTCTAGATGCACGGACCACCAACCTCACCTCCCCACAGGAGTAAAGACGGCGAGATATGATGAAACAGATCAAGTTCAGCTCAGAGCTACGGGACCTGGTGGTACTTTGTCTGGCCCATCTTGATCAGCCTGATAGAACACCACGATAAGTAAGATGAAAGTGCCCTGTCATCAGCTTATTTCTTCTCCTCTTTTCAGCCTCACAACAGGGGTTTCTGACAATAGTTCTGCATGTTTCAGAGGTAAAAGAGAAACATGGTGGCTTTAATGAGGAAGAATGATGTTTGCAGACGTCTACTCCCGTAGTTATCTGCCTCTTTGGCTCATCTGCTTTCTTATCCATAAAAACCATGTGTGTGTGTGTTAGTGTGTCTGTGTGTCCGCATTCACAGTTGCACAGTCCCTGGACACCTCAAAGCTTGTGGATATCAGTGAACTTTTTGATCTGATGCTCTGTCAGATTGCAGCGGGTTCCAGGAGGCCCAGAGTTCCAGTACCATGCCGGCTGTGATTTGTGAGTGAGGCAGTGAAGTCCGGAGCAGCGATGCCAGAATGGTAGATTTACACTCTCCCCCTTAAAACAGCATTTCTTCAAAGTCTTACTTTATGTGTCTGAAGCAATATCAGCAGTTATTGTAAATCTTAGATTCAGTTTGATAAATTATTTGGAAAATGTGTTTTCTTTGAACCCCGGAATATAACAGGAATATGAAATCGTAAAGAATATTTGTTTCATAAGCTTTCTTGAAGTCCACTAAGTGCTCAAACAAGAAACAGTTCTTCTGTGACGTTTTTGTCAATTTGACAAGAAACAGATCTTGTAAAAATGTATATATATATATATATATATGTGTGTGTACAGTGTATATATATATAAAATTTAGTATATTTTATATATTAAAAAAAACGTACAACTTTAGAATGAGGCACCGTTTGGTTTAATATTTGCATGTGTTGTTTACAACTAGTGTTTCCAGTTCACAGCCTGACAGCTTGCTTGTTGACACAGCAGAAGCTGTGGATGAATGTGTAATGTCTGCAGACATTTAAACATGCTCCTATCAATGCTGTTATGATTACACATCTCATCTTTCTGGGTCAGACCAAAGGAATGAGGTTGTCCCTGTGAAAATAAACATTAACTGCACAATGTATTACACACCGACAGTAAAGCGTCCACCTATGACAACATAAACCCTCACCTATCTTCCTCCAGGGCTCGGGATTGTAACGTCTGTTGTGATTGGTCACCACAGGTGAGGCATGTTGGGGATACAGCGTGCCTTTCTACTGCAAGAAAACTGTCTTTGTTTGTCTCTGACAGGGGGAATGTGTGGCTAAGCATCTCTGTGGCACTTTGAGCGCTTGGGATGAGTCCCCTGTATTTTCCTAATGTTCTCAGAGAAGCACTTTGATCTTCCCGAGCAGGTGGGTGTCAACTCTCTGTGAGAAGGGGCTACAGCTCGCCCTGAGTCCTTTCTCTTAAAGGCCACTTCAAGCAACATCCATACTACTGTGTTTTCATTTGAATACAACATTTTCATACTAAAACAATCTCTGTCCACACGAACGGTTTGGCTACGTGTCAGTTTTAATCGCCGTCCACACCCACACACCTAAAAACATATATCAACATACACCACTCAAGCGTACATGGGCATGGGCATGCTGGTGTAAACAGGACACAGGAACTATCGCAGATTTCTAAAATAACAACTCGTCTCCTACACATGAAAACAATTGTATCATTGTACAATGCAGAATTTAACTGCACAACAGCTGTGAGCAAAGACACCGGGTCATCAACGCTTGTAATTGGCTACCAAAATGACTTCTACACTGGTAGCTGTGGCCGAAGACTACATTGTCGCAGAAAAGACCAAATCAGCTGGTATCATTGTTTCCAAACATCTCAGTTTCTGCCCCGTCCAGACTACACAGCAGATTTTCAAAGTAAAACGGGGTCAGCAGCATTTCCAAAACCTCTACGCTATAGAGGCTCTGAACCCCAGACTAGTGTGTGCGCCAGGCATATCTAAAAAAAATGAATCAAAGCAGCCTTTAGGTATTTGTCACATCAAACCATGCAGGACTGAAGCTTAGAGTCAATATTTGATCATCATTTTACTCCTGACTCCAATTTTATAACTATGCGGATACTTTTTACTTCTTTTCTTAATCAAACTGGGTCTAGTCTTTCCCTCACAAATGTTTCTGGTTTCATAACATGGAGCGGTTGAACTGCCTTGATGGCAGCAGGTCTCCTGATCTCCTCACTGATAAATTTGAACCCAGTGAAAACACACCTGGGTTAGTGGAGGACAAGAGCCAAGCAGACAGAATAATGGGAGCGAGCACAGTAAACACCATAGCGAAGAAATAAATGGCTCAGCACTCAAACACTGGAACATCTGACCAACTCCCCAAACTATTCTGTTGGCTCTCCGGGGCTTTGAAGTCTAATTTCTGCCTACTGAAGCAGACAGTGCTGATATCCTCTCGGTCAAAGCATGGGAAATGAACTTGGAAAGCACAGGTGAAACTCTAGAAAGCCTGAATATGATATTTCCTGTGTGTTCAGCCACTCTATTATTGGCCAGATCTGTAGGCTGATTAGTTAGTGGGACGTGGAGAGGTATGCATGAGCGGGAGGAAGAGGAGGAGGACAAAGCATCATCAACCCCCTCCCTGGGTCCAACAAGTGGTAATCTTGTTATAAAAGCCGTTGAATAATGAAAGTTTCTGAATAGACCATTGAGAGAAAGAATAAAGCTTCATTTATGACATAATATTATTATTTCTCTCAATGGCTATTAAATTGATCGCTACAAGTTTGGGGAGGTTGATAAAGCTTCTAACCTGTAACAGACAAAACACAGAAAAAGTTGTCAAGAGAGTTTGTGGGGATAAGAGCACAAACTCTCTTGTGCAAAAGCCTCCCTCTGTGTTGTGCATCTGTCAAAGGCAAGATACGGATAAACTTGAGTGAAGCCGCATCATCTTGATCGCCCCCTTGTGGTGGGCTGCAGTATAGGTTACGAATCCTGTTTTCGTCTTTTACAGTAGGAAGTTCTTATGACACAGATTTTTGATCAAGTTTGGGTTTAATTTGTTATTTGATTCTATAAGAACAGGGTTAAATGTCATGATTGAGCAAAGACTCTGGCTCCAAAATGGTAGCACCTGTATCCGCGATGTTTTAGCTTAATTTTTGTGCGATGGGAGGAAGTGGAGACACATCGTCCATGTTTAATTACAGTGTATGACGTAACCATGTTAGAATGCTGTCATTAGCATGTAGCAGGAAGAAATGTGTCCAAGTTCACTGTCACAGAGCAGCTGGCATGGTTGAAGACTCCTGTTTGGGCTGCTTCTTAATTTCCTTTTTTTATTTGGGACTAAATGCATGTGATAGCTTTATTATTGTGATCTAATAAAATGTAGAGTAACTACTTCAAATAACTGCATTAACAATATAATATTATAACATTTACTTTTGAAGGGTGAAACTTCTTTGTGTTAAATGCTCCTCATAAGTCTCAGCTTATCACCTGCGCTGCTCCTCATGCTCAGGTTTTTTCCCTGGTTCCTTTGATACTGGAGGAAATGCCGGCTTTAGCAAAATAAAGGCCTGCTCCTGGCTGAACGGATTCACCTCTGTGTATGAGATAAGCTAGAGAAATCAGCAGTCACCAGCAGCACCTGGGAAGAGATGTGATTATATGGGTCCGTGAGAAGGTTACTGCAGATTGTAAAGGTTTCTCTTAAACACTCTTACAACCTCTTACACTTAACTTTCATGACTTAATGGCCTGCATGCTCTCTTATAAACACCTTAAGATGTCAAAAATAAAAAAACTGTACACCCTTCGAGTTTATTTTATTGTTTGGATGTTTGTGTTAACACATTAACACACAGTCCATTACTGGAACACTGGTTTTGTACCCTCCAGTCGTCTTATGTGATGTTATTTCTTGGTGAATGCTGTGGCTTGGCTGTGTGAAACCACCCGGCTCGTTGCCTCTGTAGTGGAGTGATGTGTCTTTCCTGGCCAGGGGATTTCCTCCTTCCAGAAGCACTCAAAGTTATTACTGTGGAGGAGGATCTGAGCTCGGCTGCTACGTGTGTTTGAAGTTCCCCACAACATTTCACAGCGCTAACGCTCCCAGAGATCACAGCGGCTGAGCAGCAGCAGTGAGCTCACACTGAAAAGTCGATAGCATCTTTTTACCCTTTATAAATGTCAGATTAAATGTGATCAGAGGTCAGAATCATCACAATAGCTTTATAAACTGTCTGAATTCACTTTCATCCACATTTTATATGATAAACCCATCCACAGTATATGTATAAATTATGTAATTATGGATTGAATGTTGCGTTTAGAGGTCAATAAATTACATGTCCATTGATTCACATTGATTCCTCTGAAGTGGTTTTGTGTGTTGGCTCAGGTTCCCTTCTGTTCTCCAAAACAACTGGAGCTCATGCGGTGCTCTTGGATCACTTGTGCCTTGGAACTCGCCGGGACTTGTTTCTGTTTAGCCCTGTGATTTATACAATTTAACCATGTAAGAGCTACAGATTAATGTACTATCGGGCAAAGCCTTGTTTAAACTCTAGCTGTGTGTTGCTGTCTTAGGAGATTTCCTGTTCACAGTTACTAGTCACACTTAAATGGAAAATTGTTTTTGCATATTTAATTTAAGGATTATTTGACACAAACTGATCTGTGCACCGTGCAAAAGGAATAGCACACTTAGACAATACCAATTTTAATATAATTAATAACACAGGCTTCCAATTGCACATGAAAAACTTAATCCATAAGTTAGAAAGTATCTTAAAACTCTATTTGTATGTGCATGTCACTGACATTTTTATTACAAAATTGAAACAAGAATTAAACACAACATACCTCCCCATAAAACAAATAATTATTTTGCTGCTTGAGATTCATTGATATGATGCAAGAACGGAAAGTTGCTCACCCATGTGCAGCCCCCAAAAAACATTTCTCTCTTTGCTTTGTTGTGTCCATTTCTCTTTGTCCTCTGCTCAGATAATGTTCCAGGAACGTCACACATAAATAAATATAAGAATACATAATACAATGAGTAACTATTGACCTTATTTGCAGTTGTGTCCAGTCAAACACTTTACAGAATAATGTTTTTAATGCTGATCTATGGGGGTTTTGGTTCTGGGGATGTCCGTGTCACTCTGATGATCTGTTGTATGTGTTAGTCAGAATTAACTGTAATGACTCTAGTGATCCTTTTTTTCTCAGCCCCATCATCGGGTCAGAATTTAAATTTGTCCAATAATTTAACTGTGTTCAGACAACTTTGGGCAAACAAGCTTGCATAAAAGTCAATGCAAATATGGGACTTGGTGAAATGAGTAAACAGTCCTGAGGCTTTATATTAATCTGCCAATTTAAAGCTAATGTCCAGTTGGTCAACATATATACAGTGGTTCAATGGTTACTTTTATGTAAAAAATGTGAGGCCAATTTTTTCTTTGCTTGTAGCATAGACTGTATATGAAGACAGACGATGATCCACTTTCTCCCACTATCCAGACATGAAGCCAAAGTAACCTGGATACAGAACCCCATCCTTTACTTTTGAAGCCAGTACTTTGACTGTTTAGTTTTGTCCCATGTCAAATCTGCTAACATGGAGGAGGTGGGATGTAAGACCTAAACAGCAGCCAGCCAACAGGGGGGCGGTCGCGAGGGTTTGGCTTCACTATTGTGGTGCTGTTGTGTCGTCCATCTTTATTGACAGTTTTGTTTAAATTGGTCTGCTCCTTGCTGCACTACTGCAGGTGGCCACAGAGACAAGCTGGCAGCAGAATTGACTTGCTGCATCACACAGCTTCAGTAATCCATCCATATTGAAGTAAATTTAGTCTCCTTTAGCCAAGTTGTGAGTCTTTAAGGTGATTCAAGAAGGATGTGTAGAATGAGGGGAAATTCAACAGTTGCCACTTTTTGGCTAAAGCTAGATACCTTTCTTTTAAAGAAAATAAGGCTTTTATTCTTTAGGCCTTTCGCCTTTATTGATGGGACTGTAAGTGTTAAAAAAGGGAAGAGAGAGTGTGAACATGTAGACATAGACCACGTTTGTGGGGCGCCTGCGCTACCAACAGTTAGCTTAATTTGTCTCACTTTAGGATATATTCAAATTAATGTTTATAATTGGATCTGAATAGTTTGTCTTGCTATTTGAGAGTGTAGTTATATCACTGCACTCTCAAATAGCAAGACAGTTTGGACTATTTGTCTTTAATATTGTTCTCCAATGATCTGCAATAAACACAGAGATCCACTCCAACTTTTAAAACAAGTTGCTGCTGCTTTCAGAATTATTTGGTATCTGTCTTTGGTAATCTTAGTGGACAAGTTTTGTTAAGTTTTTCTGTTGCTACTACAAATCAAGCAGTTGCAGTTTAGGCCGAGGAGATAACAAACAACATCGCTTTGAGCCGTTAAGAATGTTCTGTGGTCGCGGGGGAGCAATAATTAGAGGTATTCTCCGTGTTTGGACGTTGGCCAAAACCTGGCATTTCATCTGCCACTGTGAGTTTAAATGTATATTGGGTTCAAATGAGCTGAAATGGCCAATAGACATGCGAGGGTTTCACGGTACATTCTTCTCACATATCGTTTTTCTCCCCCCTGTCTTTAAGTCGCTCGCTCTAAGCCCTCTTTTCTCTCCTTCTCCCCTTGTTTTGTTATTTTACCTGGAGGTGCAGGTGTGAAAGGGTGAGGCCGTGGAAAAACATTCGATTCCGTAAGCTTGTCATGAAGGAATCTATTGACTGACCTCTGCATCTTGGCACACAATGACAAATGGGTTTGCAATTTTCCGCCTGACTGAGGGGCAACAAAGCACATTTTCACTTTCACCTGTAGGCAGAAAGAGTACAGTCTTTCTCTGTCATGTCATTTAACCAGGCGTTACACAAAGCTGTGGATGAAGAGAGCGAGGCTTGCTTCTACTGTATCAAATTTTCACAAGTCCTCCTTAACTTAGGGAATCTTTGATATTTAGTCGAATATAAACGATGCATTAATTTATTAACCCTTTTGTCGGACTGATTGCCATGAATCTGCATCGTTTGGGTTGTTAAGGTTTAGTTTTAAAGTTGGATCGCTCCACATTTGTGGGAGCCATTGTTTTAATAATTCACTTGATAGGGTTTTGTAGGAAAAACAAATAGGTGAAGGATTCAAACCATGTATAGTCGCAAGCTGTGTTGTCTTTGTGCTTACAACTATGCAACTTATAAACAATGTGAGATAGCTGCTTGTATGGTCAGTTATAGTTTTAACATAATTACTTCCACATAGGAGTTTATATTTTCCACGCTGTTTGTTTGTTTGTAAGCAAGATTTCACATTTTGTGACATTTTGTTTGAAATTTGGTGCAGTTTGAATTTAAGGAGGCTGCTGGGCCTAGGGGGAGGTATACCCTCAATTGAAGGAGATATTTGGTGTTTTCAAGTTTTCATAAATTAGACTTATTTATTTCTGCTTATATGGTTTTATTAAATTCCTTTTTACTATATATTTTCAATATTAACCATTTAACTATCAATGGATAATATGCATGATAAAATGTAATTTCCAAATTCCATGTGTTATAGATCATTATTTTCTTACTCTGTCTTTATAAAGTCAGTTTATGAAATACTGATACAGAAATAAGTTTGTCGTCTTCACAAACAAAACGAAATGTCAGAGAGGTTATTGTAGGACTTTGCAACTCATGAATTATGCATCGATAATATTCAAAGCTTTTTATTCAAGTATTATGTTATATTCTAAATATTTATTTTATGTTTCAGCTTTGAAAGACCTCCAACTCATTTCTCAGCATGCAGAGCTTCACACAGTTTAAGGTGCATGTCTCTGTGGGATACATCCATCTTGTTTATGAGTACATGCTGCATCGTTAACGACGGCGGGTAATTCCACGCCACTAACCAGTGTTTTCGCTGCTGATTGAATTGCTCCCAAAGCCTACAAGAATGTTTAAAGTGGGAGCTATGGAAATTAACCAATTGACCTTTTTTCTGACCCCAAAGATCTCCACGCCCTGTGGGAGCAGAAACTGCCAGGCGGCACCAGAGTCGGGAAATCAAAGGGACCTATGGTGTTATTAGTGCAGCGGCACCCTGAGACCCTCTGCCACTCCTCCACAGCATGACCTCCACTCACACATTGTTGTCACACAGCTTAGATTTCAACACCAGGACTTCATTTTATATTGACCACTGTCAAACTTTTTACAGAGAGACTATGTTGGCTAATTTTGTGGCCTGTTTTGGGTTGATTCTATGCTTGTCTATGTGTGTATGAATGTTTGTGTGTGTGTGTGTTTGTGTGCATGTGTGTGCAGTGGCGGGGCCGTCCAGCCGGGCAGTCCAGCAGGGCGATTATGTCCTGTAGGGATAACTTGTCATGGCGCTGAGAGCATAATTGATGCCTCATGCTTTTCAGGGGGCAATTATGGCGCCCAAATGTCAAGACCTAATTTGTGACTCTGTAATGTGGAGCCGTGGGCCAGAGGATGGGGTGACACGGCCGCTCACACACTGGTTTGGTCAGCAGATGTGAGGGGCTGGTTGGGAGTTGAAACTAGAGGCTGGAAGAGATCGAACTCTCAGGGAAGGAGACTAATAAGCATTTTACCTAAAACTTGAGACAAATTAGTTTGGTTTGTTGAAACAGAGCAAATTTATACAACTTTATGTACTACGCTAATATTGATTGTATATTGACAGATTTACTAAAAAAGTAATCTATACATAAATGTAATCCGAATCAGAAGTATTTTATTGCCAAGTAGGTTTACACCTACAAGGAATTTGCGCTGGTAATTGGTGCATACAATGAACATAGAAACATAAAAACAAGTTTAATATATGAAAGTTATATGAATATATAATATAATATAAGTAAATCTGTTAAAAATGTGGATGAAAGAGTAAAGTATGTACTCTGCATAATGGAGTGAAAGTCAAAAGTAACACATAAGTAAATACTCCAGTAAAATACCTCACAGTTCTATATTTTTGTGCTTTTTATGTATCTTAGATTTTACAAAAATAGTGTAAATATAGTTTTTTTTGCCATTTCATTATCCAAAAACTTTTCAGTGTGTTCAGATCTCTTGAAAACTCTTTTGGATATAAATATATAGAACGTCATACATATTATATAAATGTCTCCATATCACTTCTCACCTCTCGTCGACCTGCTCTCCTGCTCAGTCTCCACTGAGTGTTCAGATCCCTTTTATGAGGCAGGACACCGTCACTGAAGACACACAACAGCAGGCCTCACTGTGCGGGCCTTGTTAGAACCGAGACACTGAACTCTCTAGGAGTGACAGGGCCTCCACTTCTTCTTCTCCTCCGTTGCTTTTCACCACAACACCTAAACACGGTTGTTTCCTGCTAAGGTCTCCATGGAGATGCAAACAGAGGAGCATATTTTCCACTGGAGCTGACAGCCTGTGATGTGGAGTGTCAGTAAATCAGGTATGCTGGTCTAATTGCCGCTTGTGGAGAGCGTACCACAAAATCCTCTTAGCTATGAGACTAAAAATGAGTGAACTCAAACCAGTACAATGCATCAGGTGTGAAAGACTATTTAGCCACAAAACATGGATGATGGATGGACGGATGAGTGGAAGAATAGATGAATGGATGATATTTGAGACCACTGGCTGCACATTCGTCCTCTCTCTCTCCCTCTCTCTCTCTCTCTGGACTCAGATGAAGCCCAAAAGTATCAAGTGGATAACGCTATACTTACACTTCTGCCGTAATCCCCGTAAACACACATGCAGCTCATAATTTGTGCGCACGGCAATTTACTAAGGAATATACAAACAACAAAGAGCCTGAAATCAATAGTTGCAGGATTCAGATGACACAAAGCTGCAGGCACCAGCCCTGCGCAAACACACTCTTAGAAGTGGCCACAGCTTTAGAGCAACAGGTGAGCTCCTCGGCACCTCCCTCGTCTTCTGCGATGCAGCCTTCTAAATATAGAAATTATGCTCTCTGATAATTGGGGGCAGACAACAAAGCCGGCTGCATTTCCACCCTCCTCCTCCTCGTCCTCCTCCTGCTGCTAAGTTACATCCCCAGCTGACAAACAGCAGGCCTGAGATCAGAGTGTGTGAGCTGAGGGAACACCTGCGCTGTCTGACTGGACCGTGAGGATAGACATGGAAGATCAGTGACTTCCACACCTGCCCGTGGATCCATGCCACACACAGACACACAAACACACACACACACACAGACACGCACACACTTGATTGGGTTTCCTCGAGAGCCCTTTATGGTTGCTGCTGCTGCTGAGGAGGTGGTGAAAGTCAGGGAGTGTCCATTAAACGTGTCAGGCGGCCCTCCAGAGTGGGTTCGGATGAGGGGTTTAAGTGTTTTCAGCAAGGGGGCCGCAGACCACCTGGAGGACACCGGGTAGCCGGAACAAAAGCGTGTGTCTGAGGGCCCGGCGGACAAAAAAACTTCGGTTAAACAAGTGCCAAAGAGCACTTCTGGGCATCAGGTATCACAGGGCCAGGATTTCCAGTGTGTTTAGACACATGACCTTGAAAATGTCAAGGGGGGAGCGGAGGAGGTTACGCTCTTAGATCTACACAAAGTCGGCTTTTCATGTCTACAAAGGCAACAGGGATGAAACTTTAGTCTTTTAAAAAGTATTGCAAAAAAAAAGGAAAAACCTTAAAACTATTATGGCAACACATTCTTTATCTGAGAGAGATGGGACGAGACAGGAATGAAGCACACCCCGTCCGTCACTTTCATGCATGTTAACTTTTCTGAGAAGCTAAAGAAAGACGAGCAGTGACAGTATCCTTTAAAAACAAACAAACATCAGAACCTTTTTTTCATGTTGTAATAGGCTTGCGTGTGTTTACCTAGTGGACAGGGGATGTCCATGTGGGCGCGGCTTATAATACACTCATGGATACGGTCATTAATCGACGACAGAAGTGAGTTGATGTTCAAGGTGTGCAGGTGGGAAAGTCCCGACGTATCGTGCTGCAGACGGGGAGAGAGTTGGCAGCAGGGTTGACTCCCCGTATCCAGACGCCCCCCCAACTGGCTCACCATCACACACACCAGCCAAGATCACAGGCTGCAGCCTTCATGCTTCAACACAGATCTGCTCCCAACCGTGGAGGAAACTGTGCACAGACACATGAGATAGTGGCTTTTGGAAAATACATTTCAAATTCAGCGGCTTTGTGGCTCTTACATTAAAACAACCTTTGTATTCAACAATCTAACAAAAGCCTGGAAATGTCTGGACATAACAGAATAAGACTCATCTACCTATGAATTCCACAAACGTCTGTCTGTATGTTTGACGTATATTTCATGAACTCTTCACCTTATCGCCTTCACACTTGATATGTGCAAATAATAACATTTGGTGGGATTTGAACAAGCAATACATTCTATATTAATAAAAATGTAGTGAACAGGCAAACTCCGTAACACTCAGTGGGGGCCACGCAGAGTTGAACATTTATTTTTCTAAGTCTTTGGGTAAACTACAGCAGTGGTTGGCAACTGGTTCAAACCGCCAGTCAAAATCACTGCAAGATCATTTAGAATTTTTTTTAATTCATCATATCAAATGACTGTCGCTGGTGACCTCCGTCATGAGACCAATCACTTCCTCTATAGCGATTTATCTGCAAAGTAAAAGCACAATGTTCGTTTTGTTGCCGTAATGCTTTATATCGACCTGAGAGCTTTTATTTTGAAAATAAGTGAAGTTGGATCTGAAGATTGTAATAACAGCAGCTCAGTATATCATTGAAACTTATATAAAAAGCATACATGTGAACAGTAATACAGCAAATTCAGTTTCATCTTATTAAAAACATTGAGTATAAATTTCTTCACTCCTAACTTCACTCTGCAAATGTCAGTTTATAGTAAAACTCTTTGAGGAGTTCTAACTAGTGGCAAAGAATAATTCTGAAGTTGCTCCGGGGCATTAACACAGTCCAAACAAACAGCCCATTCCACACCGGCAGGTTTAGAACAGGCACTGCACTTGTAGATTTAAAGATGCCTTGGCCACCTTTGCATTCCACTGTTTAATAAGACATTTCAACAAGTCCGCAATCCTCAAACTGTCAGCAGAGGTTACTTAATCCTTATCGCTCTGACCTCCAGTTTTATACAGCTGCTAAAGCTGCGGGGCCTGAGCAAAAGGTCAGGTTTTATTTGGTCCTGATCGTGTCACTGTGCAGCCTCGCAGCATTCAGGAGGGGACGCTTTGAAGTTTTATGCGTGCATCGGGTCTACGACTCGTCCCTCGGCGTAATGATGTCCATAAAGAAAGACAACATTGATCTCATAAGCAGGTTTATACGTTTAAACTCTAAGAGACGAAGGCTACGAGTAAAGTAAACTTCTTTGCAAATATTGCGCTGTTAAAAGTCAAAAGTTGTTAAAAGGAGCCTATAACAAAGTCCCCTCTAATCATACAGGCTGACAAAAAGGCTTTTTAGTCACATTTTGAGCAATTTATTGTTTGAATTGTCAGTACGTCAACTTCAGATTCTGCTTAAAACACAAGTAACAGTAGTTTAGTTGTAATCACTGTCAAAAAGACAAAGAATTTCCTTAAAATTTGATTCACAGTTATCTTATTGTGATAAGATACATTTCAAAATTGGGGGTGTATTCCATATTTTGCTGTGTTTCATATTTTTGGTCATATTACAGTACATCACTGGATGGAAGTTTTTTTCAAAATAAAAGACTTAATGGTACAGTGTCTCAGTCTTTATATAATCGATACAATTTCTAGTGGTTTCTCTATATCGCATACTGTAAAAATATATTCTCAAATAAATAAATATATAACATAAATATATGTATCTAAAAAGGAATAAATAAATTGTTACACTTTGCTCTGTTTAAACAGGTCTAGACACAGGTAAGAAAAACAAAACAGAATTCCTTCAAAGTCCTTCTGAACAAAATGTGGCTCTCTGACGCAGCAACCCAAATAAAAAGTACCAGGTTGTGATACTGCAGATTCCCACAGATGCCACATGGACTGACTGACGTCTCTGTCCGACACACGACAGAGGAGATGCTCACTGACCATCCAGCTCCGTTTCCTATTCCGCCCAGGTACTTGTGAGGGTCGTCCGGCCTCCGAAACAAATGACCCCCCTCATGCCAAGCGTGCAGACATTCTAACCTGTCGTCCTGGCTGCTGAGAGATGGCCTGTGCATTCCTACAAGAGGCCCCCGGTACCTTTATCCCCTGCCGGCCGGGCTGCTGTCCACCAGCTTGCCCCGGAATCATCCCCTCCTGCGTCCCTCTCTCTCTTCTCTGCTCCCTGCCTGCGAGGGTTTTCAGCAGCTATTCCTGATCTGCACCAGGCCTCCCCTGCAGATCTCAGCTGTGGCCCAGGATGTCTCTGTACAGCTCCGGTACACGGTCAGGGTCCACGGGCCTGGGCAGGAAGTGGGTAAATTTCTGGTGTCGCCTGGATTTAGTCCCATCCCTTGGTGTCCCATCTTTGTTTAATGCCACAAAATAACGCGTCCCTCTGTCTCCGTGCTTGTAGAGGTTGGAGGAGTATGTGTTGTACCAGTTCTCCTCAAACTGCTCCCTGAAGACACATTCGGCCGAGAGCTTATCCTGAAAACAAAGGAAACAACACACGTCACATGTCATCGTTTCTTCAGAGACATCTTCCTGGGAAATCAAAGCCTCCACAAAGGAGAGGCCTGGTGTCATCCCAAGGACAGAAATGTGATGTGAATAATCCAAGATGATACTTACAGAACCATACAGCTCTCCTTTGTTGTTCATGCCTAGATAGAGTCCGCTGTCCACCCCTCTAATGCTTATCAACCCAACAGCAAGACTTATGAATTCCAAAATACCTGGAGAAGAATAACACAGTTGTTCTGTACACAGTTTGTGGAAGATGAAAGAAAAGGATCACTCATCCTGCTTCAGCAGATTAAAGCAAAATTAATACATTTCAATAAACAGCATTAGAGTCATTGTTAATCTAAAAGTGTTTCTTACTCTTTCCTTTTCGATGATTATTTCTATAACTACATCATTTGTTTTATTATAGCTGCTGCTTACTTTATAATACTTTATTTAATTTATTTATATTTTCATAATAAAATATTGATCCTTACCAAAACGACTGTGGTCCTTCCTCGTCCCCTGGACTGTTCCATCCGGAAGCATTTCTAGGTGAAACCCCGTCCTGCAGTACAACTGTCTCCTCCTCAGGATCCCTTTGAGGTGCGTTAAATCCGCTGCGGTGCTCCGGGAGAGCCGGTCCCCGGGTACCAGGTGATCCCCCAGCAGCAGCGTGGGACTGTCCCCCGGAGGACTCAGGAAGAAATGGGACCCGACGTGTGCGACACCGTCGATGCCGTGCAAGACGCCTCCAACTTCCCCCAGAGCAGGAGCAGAAGCGGCGGCAGCACCCATCGCGTCAGAGCTCAGCGGGTAAAGTTCAGTGAGGAGGTCCGGAGGGAGCGCGCTCTTGCTTAGTAGGCTACCTGCTTCCCACTGTCACTTAAAGTGCATGTTTCCGTCCACCTCCAGCGTTACTGAGCGCACGACCCCGTGGTGCAAGGACGCGTGGACGCACGGGCTTCCTCTCCTCCTCTTATCCAGCATGAAACACTCACCGGGATCTTGCACCGATTTCTCCCCCTGTTCTTCCTCCTTCTCTACCGCTGCGTCTTCTTCATCAGCTGGAGGTGCGGTTGCTGCTCATGTTGCGTTACCTGTGCAGCAGTGGACGGTGATGCCTCGGCCCCTGCAGCAGAGGCGGATGGAGCGGTGCGGGCTGGAGAAACGCTGCAGTGCAGGTGAAGCAGCTCCGGGGAGGTTTTGCGTTCAAAGTGGCAGGGGTGGTGAGGCAGGTGCAGAACCACAGGACTAGTAATGGGCGGGGCAGTCCCAGTTCAGACGTGCCCTGGCAGGGATTTTTCCTCTCTCTCTCTCTCTCTCTCTCTCTCTCTCTCTCTCTCTCTCTCTCTCTCTCTCTCTCTCTCTCTCTCTCTCCCCCCCCCTCTCTCTCTCTCACACCGCTTCTCTCCTATTAGACATAAACCAGGTGGGGAGACACGGTAGGAGAGAGAGAGACAGAGAGAGAGAAAGAGAGAGAGAGAGAGAGAGAGGGCCGTTGGTGGGGCTGCATGGGGGCTTCCACCTCTGAGCTCTGACCTTAAATTCTAAACCTCCTCATAGTAAATGAGTGACACCTTAAATAAAAAACAGTGATGAGACAATGATTTTATAATAATTACATAAAAAATATTCCAATATTTCCTTCATGCACTCTCCTGAATGTGACGCCCTTTAATCCTGGAGCGTCTTGGAATAGCAGAGCTATACCCACGGCGTTTCTCGCGAGCTCTCTGCACTGTGTGTGTGTGTGAATGTGTATATGTGTGTGTGTGTGTGTGTGTGTGTAAACAGACATGGCTGCCCTGCGCAGGCTGATCCTTTCATTCACCACCGGCTCCAGAACAGCAGCGCGGCGGCAGCAGCCGTCCCCTCCTGCGGCCAAGGCGCTCAAAGTGATCGCGGCCGGAGCGTGCGTCACCGGAGCTGCTTGTTCGTATTATTATTATTATTGTTATTACTACCGGGGCCCGGTGGTCGGTAGTGGCTCCGGACTGAGCAGCCGCGTCGAGGCTCGACTGTCGCATCTGCTGCTGCCGTCAGTTGCTGCCACCGACAAGGTACATTGGAGCAAACTATCCAGCAGTGGAGCTTTAGTGACAACATCGTTCTGTCAGCAATTGTGTAAAAGCTGCATAAACCTCTATGTGAGTTTCGGTTTCCGTGTAGGAACACAACGCTGATGACCAGAGAGAATCTGCATTTCCGGTCATTTCCCTCTCTCATGTGTTTACGCACGTACAACTACAACGATAACAGTAAAATACATATTAATGTTATTAATAATAACGATGAGGTCACATCAGGAGCTATCCACGATCTTTGGTGCTGAAAATGGTAAATCGACCCAAGGCATCTCCTATCACGTGACTTATTGATGGCTACCATTGGTTGTGTTTCGCCTGCTTCAGCTTCAGAATTATTACATAATACTTATGAAATTAAGAGAGAATATATATAGTATAGAGTATTTATGTTCTTTATGAGGTGGACAGAATTAGGTTGAGTGTGATCTAATGCAAAAGCAGTGACCTGGAACTGTGGGAAGCTATTAGTGTGAATTTGTGTCGTCACTACATCAGAGAGCAATTCATTATTGAAGTTGTCATTATTTTTGGCAACTTCATGGAGCTGTGGACAAAACAAACAAATGTCCCCTGAGATTAATTATTTTGTGTAACTAAAACTAAGGATTATTTTTATAATCCATTAATCATTTATTCCAAAATGTTAGGAGTTTGTCCCTGTTCACTTCATTAAAAAGTAGTGAGCACATTACACTTCAGTACCATTTCATTTTTAGTCATATTAAAAAGTGAAGCAGCAAATCCTCACTCCCAAGAAGCTAAAGCAGGTAGACAAGTGTGTTTATTGTAAAGCTCAGATTTTAGTCGATTAGCTAAATTGTTCCTTCATTTAACAATCAAATTAACCTCTTTCATCAAGGACAGACCTCCATTCTATTAACTGGAAGGTTTTAGGAGAAAAATAAAAGATAACAATGACTACTGACAAAAGGTATATAAATAGATGTTCAAGCATACACAGAATGAGAAGATTATGCCATCTAAAGAGAAAGTTAAGTAATTTAATTTGGTCCTAATGAAATGACTGGCAGTGAAAGGGCCGATGGAATGAATTCGGTGTATATTTTCAGAGTGTAGCCTGCTATCTCTAACTTTGCCTGGATTACCTACCATTGCTTCACAAATCCAGCCACAAGTTTATAATGAGATGGGTGTATTTGAGTTTATTGGTCAATCAGTGTCATCAAACATCACAATACAGAAAAGACTGAGCAATATTTTGACAAACACAATGTTGGAAAATACATCTGTGGAGTTTAGGAACTTGTGATCTGCACTTTGTCATTAAGTGACAGATTAATCCAAGTGATGACAACATTTCCAGGAAACAGGGAGATCAAATCAAATCAAATCAAAGTTTATTGTCACATTTATTTGACTTATACTTTCTTCCCTGTTTAATGTGTATTTGGTTCTATTAGCCAGTACAACAGCACTTCGTGTGACATGTGTTGACAACATTGACATGACTTTCACAGATCACAATAAACAAACATGTAAATAAGACCTGGCTTGTCTGCCTCTGTAGCTACAGGAGATTCCGTGTGCGATATCTGCAGGTAGGAGGAGGAGGAGGGTAAACTTGACTGGTGTCCACAGGCAGCAGGAATTCAGGGACGCAGGAAACTGGACACTGGGGCTTGGCGGAGGGACTGACATTTGATGAGAGGTGGGGGTGGTTAGAGGGGGTTTAATGGTTAAGCAGAGGGGGGCACACATTCCCTGGGTGTTTGCTCGGTGCCCAGTGGACCTGGCACCACGCCACCTGACGGAGAGATCCACTCTGTCCTCACCAATCCAGCCTCCTTATCTGAACCGTTGTAGAGACATTATCTGGTGAACGGGGATGAAAAATAAGGCTGACATAACATGTGCCCCATTACTGAATTAAAGCATGGGCCTCTTTGTTGTCCCATGTGAGCGCGGCGGCTTTTCGTGACAAGAAAAGCTTCCGTGGATTTTTATGAAAAGCATCTTTCAGACAGTATTATCACTGTTGATATGATTTGCAATATTTCAGGACAGTATGTGTGTGTGTGTCTGTGTGTGTTCACAGGCCAAGAGCTACGGTCTGGATGATGGAGACGTGTACATGTCGTCCTCTGAAAACAGATTTCGTCTGTTCAGCTCAGTGGAGTACGATGGCCAGCTCTACATGACTCCACTCAACTTCATTGAATCTGTCACTCTGAATGAACCTAAAGGTGAGTGTGCTCCTCATACTCAAAAACATCAAACACACACAACAGGTTCTTTAACTGAGGACTGAGACATCGACAATTCCTTATATTATTTAAACCTATAAACAGCCGCTATGTCAGGTCACACAGGTCAATTCATAGTAAGTCATTTGTTAAGCTGATAATTAATTATTTTGTTTAAATAATTGATCCACCTAACTCCAAACTGTCTGTATAGGGAGTGTATATGTCCCAAACCATTTCTCTTAATGGCGTCACGCTCGGCGTATGTGTTCTTAATGGCACAGGGAAGGGCAGTGTTGAATTTGGTTTGATTGGACATGCAGTGCATTCACTTTTAATAAAATTTGAATAAACCGTCGACCAGTCAGTGGGGGCAGGGCAGTGTGCCTTTAGTTTGCAAAACTACTCGGCCGCCTTCTTCTATGTCCTCTGATAAACTACAGTAACCGCAGGTGAACATGACCGCCTGATTGTTTTGACAATCTGGTTGTTTTCATTGTTTATATTATCTCAGGGTGACACAGGCATTCACGAGAGTCACGGGTGCTGATCTTTTCCATGACAACAACATTAATACAACAACTTACTTTTTACCAAATTGTCTACAAAGTAAAAGCCTAAGGTACGTTTTGTAGCTGAAATGCTATATATTGAGCTTCATTACAGAGCTTTAATTTTGAGAAGTTGTAAAGTTGGGTCTATAGATTGTGTCAGCTGCAAAACATACACCTGAAAAAATAATAAGTTAAGTAAATCATGCAAACTTATATATAAGCCATATATGCAATAAAAAAGCAAATCAAGTTTTGTATAGTGAAAAACATTCACTGCAGTTAAACCAGGTAGGATGAACACAAAGTTTTGTAACTTCATTCTGCACCATCAAATAATAAAAAGTGAAACTATATTATACAAAATGCATAATATGACAAAATGACTTCAGACTAACATTACATGATAAATTACATAATAGAGTTTTCAGTGGGATGTCTTGAAATATCTCCAAAGTTCCAAACCGACCAACAAAGATTACATTTATAATTGCTTAAAAAATGAATAGAAAGAAAAGATAAATGTATTTATCCACTCATTATTTTCCAGCTGTAGTAGCAACAGATTCCTATCCATGCTGATACCTTACCAGATGTGGGTTGGGGGCAGTTTACATCAGACAAGAGGAGGGGTACCCCCTGGACAGGATGTATCACAGGGCTGATGTATAGACACAAACAACCACTCACACTCACATTATGCTTCTACTGTAACTAGGTGCTGCACTGCAGATGTAACTCAGTCTGCGTAATCTTTGCAGCTCTGCAGAGGAATCAGCTTTGTTTGTCGGCGGCCATTTGCTTAATTACACTCCCATCAAGTCATGGGATAAACCCCCGCTCCTTCATCCTCCTATTACTCCAGATTTGTTTTAGAGGCCCCTCACTGTTGTTTCCTGGAACATGACTAGTTGCTGAGGGCCTGGGAAGTGTCATCAGACAATAAGTTGCAGCTTGAAGTGCCTCAGTCATAATAACCTGCATAAAGATAGACATCTTTACCAGCAACCCCACTTTTATGGCTCATTTATGTGGCAACTAAAACTTGCAGGGACCCAGAAAGACCAAACAACTGAACATGGATTTCATGAACGTAATGATGAGACGTTGTGATGACAGCGATTGATTAGGATTTGTTGTGATTGTTGTGTTGAACACACATTGAGGAAGGTAAACAAGCAGCACTTGTGGAAGAGCTCTCCTTCAGTTATTATCCTCTTGTTGATGAAGACTAATGTGTTGCAAAATGGTAATCATGGTGTTTTATGGTTATATTGTGGCTGTAAAAGAGAGTTTTGCCATTCCTGTTGATATTTAGGATGACCTTGGACATGAACGTTATGCATCAGAGATGGTTTTTAATTCCAGACTCTACAGAAGGAGCACAGTCCGATGCAGTGAAAGGATTAAGTCAGAACTTAAAGTGCTGTCATGTAAATGATTAATATATGAGACATTACTTAGAAGAATCAGATTCATACCTGCATACACTCCTCCTTCCTTATTTGGAGAGCTAGCCATCAAATAGAAATCATGATCCCAGCTTTATAGGCAGGTTTTTAAATGCGTCAATGGTCTGTTATTGTCACCGTTATCGATGTGATTACCCAGCCAGGTGTTTTTTTACAATGCATCCATCTTATCTGCTGCTTTATTGGCCATCGGAATGTGTCCAGCCAGATATGCAACTTATGTGGCTGTCCACATAAACACCGGTTTTCACTTTTGTTTTCCAGTTCTGTTTCACGACATATATAAAAGTATCAAAATTAAGAACCCACAAAGACATCAGCTGCTAACTGTTAACTGTCTTTTCTTTAGGTAGAAGAGCTTGGAGGTCACTTACTAAAAAGGTGAGTATTTTTTTTACAGTTTACAACTCCTATTAATACGAGATATATTATAATGAAAAGGCTACTCCAGTTAAATAAAACACAACATTTTAATGAAATACTTTTGGGGAAGATTCTGTGTTTTACCTCTGTGCTGCCTGTAATGTCAGCAAACCCTGTGTTATGTTGTGGAAACCCAGGACTTAGAAATGAATGAGTGATCAGGGGTTTTCCTTTTCTCTCTCAGGATTTAGACAAGATGTTGGCTGACACTCCGGCTGTTTGGAAAGGATCATCCAATTTGTTTCGGAATCTTCGTGAAGGAGGTAAGGAACCTGCTTGATGTATTAGAGATGTTTACATAAATCCCTTCAATACACATAATTGCCCTTTTATTTTTTAAGGCTGTCACATTTAGGTATTGCATGTGTTGCTCAGTGTGCCCTGTTGTGCACGTCAGCCTGCTGTGATGCAGAGCAGAGAGGGTGTGCTGTAAATACTATCTTATCTCTCCATCAGCTTGTTGGAGATTTATTCTCAGGTAACCTTTGCGGGAAGGCTTAGTCCATTTATAATATACAGGGTGTTCCTCCCTTATATTTTTATAAATAAATCAAGTAACAAAATGAAGTTTCCTGTAAAGAACAGTTTATGATTCTCTACTTATTGAAGGGAAAATTTAAGTAAGAAGATAAATCATAAATCTTTGAACTTTTTTATAGGCAAATGTCGTATGAATTATTAAATGACTGATGAATTAAATTAATTGGAAATAATTAATTGAGCTATGCTACTAACCATCTCTATTTCCCTAATAATTAATAAAAGAAGCAAAATATTTAGTAAAGAAAGTAAAAATGAATCAAAAGTTGTTGGGCCATAAAATCAAGTCTTAAGAAAAGTCTAAAAATTGCACTGAATAGATTCGAGTGAAGTTTTAGCAGCATTCTGCAAAATAAATCTCCATTTGTTTGATAAGAAAAGAAACGTTCAGTTGTTTATTTGTTTCTTTTTCCAAATGTTTTACTTATGTGCATTGAACCATGCAAAATAGAAACTTTCAGAGGGTGACATTTTTTTGGGAGAAATGTATTTATAGCTTTGGTAACTTTAATTGTTTTCAAGCATAATGATACATTTGTCCGTGTTTGACAGCTCACTCAGTATCTTTAGGTTTGGTCTGACAAAATTAACAATTCAGAGACCTCACCTCAACTTGTCTCTGTACGATTTTTTGTGCATTTAAAAAATGTAAGATATCTAATAATATGCAGTCCAAAGAGAGGCAGAAAATTAGCTTAAATTAAAACTTCCCCTTAAGTAATTTTAAAATACCAGTAAATTAGCATAGAGAAACAACAAGTAAACCTCTGTGATGACTCTGTATATGAGCACTGCACATGGGGAGTCTCCATGATTGTGTTTCAACAGAGAATCTGACTGAACTGGATGCAGGCAGTGAAACTATCCCCCTCCTCGACTGCAAACCTCCGTTCACCCTAATGAAAATGAAGCCTCCGTTGTGAGCGTACAGGTCTCTTTTTAATTTCCCCACCTGGGCCTGCACGATCCGGCTCGGTGTGTCAGACCAGCCAGCGGAGCATCAGATCCCACTGCTCTGCTCTGTCTTTCTCTCCTCTGTTGCTTTAGCTAAGTGCCAACGCTGGGATTTGGGGCTTTTAATCCTGCTGTTAAACTTTGCGGCTTTGTCAGGGGGAAAAAGGACGGGATTGATCTGCGAACAAAGCGTCGCTTTAGAGAGCGAGGGAGCTGTTTGAACCCAGCTCTGTTGAGACATGTCCCACCGGCCACCCCCCTGATCACCGCGGACATTATGAAGCCCAAGAATGGCATTGGATTACATCTGTGGGACTGCCACTCTGTATGAAGTGTTTCTGTGGAATTCTTTGTATTGTCTAACAACATCTACTCGAGCTCAGAGGCTGAGCTGCAGGGAGGAGGAGGGGTCCCTCCAGGAGTGAAGGTGTGTGGTATTGGTGAGACATGGTTGGAATCTTAAAAGTTTTTTTCACCCTCCTCAACCCATTTAAGCTTTAGAGGCTTTGAAGCCAGGGATCTGTTGTCATTATAAGGCCGTACCTGCCAAACAGCGAGGGAAGATGAAGCACTTTGTCAGGGGGAATTTCTCGATGAACTTCGTCTAATGGCACGCAGCACTAATTCTCTTTTTCACACCTCAGTTTGTACATGTGTTCCAGTGGTTTTTACATCGTCCTATTAGCTGGATACTTCCCGCCTCTAGAGGAATTGAAAGACAGTGTAAAAAAAACTCTCCTCAGTTTTCCTTTTGTCACTTAAATGCTACTCTTTCTGAAAATATCTCCCTGCAGCGAAGCCTCTACCTGAATTATTTTCCCATAACACCCGGAGCACTCACCCAGAACTATCTGAGCTGGATTCTCTATCTTCCCCGAGCAAACAAAAGCTTGGGAATGCTTTCAGAGGCAGAGGGGAGAAGCCTCCCGAGTCGGCTGAGATGTCTCCCGACACTTACTCTTCCCCTCTCCGTGTCCCACAACAAAGGGAGCGGGAGGACGGGACACAGAACCTGAATCGGCCATTCTCAATCAGTGACAGATCACTTGAGAATGTATTACACCTTGTTACCCAAACACGATCAGAGGCCGTGGGCTTCAAATTTGTTTGGGTTTGTGTCCAGATAGGTCAGCTCAGTTGTAAAGCCTGTGTTTGTGTGAGAGGAACACCAAGCATGAAGGAGAAGGCACCTTTTAAGATGTTATCAGTGAGAGCGAGGAGATTACTCTTGTCTGCAGGCGTGCACTGTTTCTGTGGACGGCTTATTCACCTCGGCCGCATGACTTTGAACATCTGTAACCGGCTTGGCCTTAATGCTATTTGATGCCGTCTTGTGTGGAAAAGGGAACATCTTGGTTTTTATTTTCTCTTTCTTTTGTCCAGGTGTCATCAGTTACACAGAGTACCTCTTCCTGCTCTGCATTTTAACAAGTAAGTCAATATTGTTACTCACTTTTGAGAAATTATAAACAGATTATAAAGGTGACTTGGAATTTGATTTGTGTGTGATCTCAGAGCCCCACGCAGGCTTCAGGATCGCTTTCAACATGTTCGATGCAGATGGGAATGAGATGGTGGACAAAATGGAGTTCTTGGTGGTATGGGCCATTTCTTGATAACTAGCTATATTGAAATGTATCTGATTGCTTGTTACAATCTGCATAATAACATATCGGCCTCACTCCAGCTTGAAGAAATCTTCCGCAAGAAAAAGGACAGAAAGGAAGTGAGTGAAGATGTGCAAAGGTTGGACCAGAAGGTATGAGTTTCAGAACTTTACAATGGACCAAGTGAAAGTGTGTAATGTTGCAGTTGTTGAAGAAACATTCTAGCATCTTTCAGTTCTGTTGTTCTGGTTTTCCACTCTGTAGGGTTTTCTCATCAACCTTGTTTCTAGCAGCAGCAACTGTCAAAGCATAAAAGGCTCCGACAAATTCAAACCAAAGCCTCAATTCAAATCAGAGACAAAGTTAGCAACTTGCAGGGGCAGGAAGTCAAACATATTTAGGGATTTAGGGATTATAGAGATTTAGGGAAATCTGTTGAGCAGGTATCTGTTTTAGCGAAATCTATAAGATTGCCTATAGAGATTTAGGGAAAATCTCTATAAACAGATTCTGTGACTTTGCAGAATCTGTAAACGAGGGACAAGATTTTGGGACCGGAAGGCCCCATTTCTAGTTTGTCCAGTCACGTTTGAGCAGGCTTTGGTTGCCCACATGTGAAGAGCTGAAGAGGAACACATTGACCAAAAAGCACAAGATATCAGTTTTTCATTTAATCTGCATTCCTAGGCAGATACCTGCTCAACACAGTGGAGCAATTCATAGATAAAGTTGCAGATATTTGTGTCTGGAGCTGGTGGAGACCAAAGCAGAGGGAATAGGGTCAGAAGCATGACTTGAATGCTCATGTTTTTTCTGTGTCTGCTTGAAATTTGTAAATAAGATCTTTATTTATATCAAGTTAATAAGGTGATGATGTTGTTTAGTAGCTCTAATGCAGAAATCCACCCTGAATGTTGAATTTGAAGCAGAAGACTACCTGGTAGGTTTTTTGCAACACTTGCGGTTTCCTAGAAAGAAGATGGGCGTAGGGTGAATGTGGTCATACAGGGTAAAACATGTCTGAGGCTTTCATCTCTGCAGGGCCGCCTTGTGCCGCGTGCAGGTGGATGAAAACAGGCAGAGCTGAATGGAGCGATAACAGCGACTCTTTGAGGTCTTATCACACAAACACAACATGGAGGAGCTTACTCTGCAGGGACAAAATGTTAGCATCTCTGGACGGTCTTGAATTAATCTGACGCCCGTATAACCATCAAAAAGATCATTAGAATGGGTCCTCTAGATTTGGAAGTATAATGATGCCTTGCAAGAAGACGAGTTGAGGATGAAGACTGGGTGCATTCATGAAAGCTTAAGGCAAGAAGGATTAATCCTGGTTTAAACTTGACGACTTTAAATTACAAACTCATCTGGATCCATGTTCCTCTTCTACAATACGTTGTGATTTATGAATGGATCTTCTGTCATGCATACACCTTCCCTCTTTTTTTTTGGCTTTTCAGCTCCTGCAGCTTTACGGTCAACGCAAATCCCAGCCGCACACTGTGCGTATTGTTCTTTTTCCCTGGAGGAAAATTAACTGTTCTGCTTGTTGCATGTGTTTTTGGCATGAGGTCTCTCTAACTTGAGAACATTTCTGCATGGTGAAAAAAACACACATGTCTCAGGGGCTGACACCTCCTGTGTTTGTCACTGTTAACGCCACATAGCCTCATTCCCGTTCAGTGAAATTGAAATGCATTACTACTTCAGCATTATCTGACATATTGTGCGTGGGGGGGGCCACAGTGCAGATGATTTATGTACTCGTCTTTTGTCAACGCCGGGGGAGAGAATCCACTTACCTGGAGAGTGACAACGTTTTCGCCCGGACCCCCATGTTTTATTTTTACAGTTTCTTGAGGAGCGGTATTTGGGCTCGGGTTTCCTTTTGAGATGGGTTTGACCATGAAGGTGCCCGTCAGAGAGGAGACGCAGCGGTGGGAAGAGCACTCAGCACACACAGAGAGCTGCCTACAGCTAACACAGGGAGAGAGCCACCTTTTCAGTGCGCTGTTTGAACGCTGTACCTTAAGGTGTGTCTCTTTTGTTTTGATTCCTCCCAGCGTACTGTAGGTACCTCGCCAGCAACAAGTTAAAAAGTCAGTTTTTTTTTCAGTAACACATAACAGGCACGTCTTCAGCGCTGCGGTTGGGCTTTCCCCCGACATCTTCTGCCTGCACGTGTGTCGGATCCTTTCACGGGACCGAGTGTGGTGCATTAAAGAGTTGTTCTGTAATTAGCTGTGGGATCATGTCGTAAATCTCCCCCTCTCTGGTGAAAAGCTACGAGGCTCAGAGGAAAAGCTGTTTTATCAGCATTCTCTCATTTCCCCTCGGGGCTCGAGAGGTGAAATAAAGAGAAAAACTGAATGGATAAATCAATATTGTGAAACCAAGCGAGGCAGTACATGAGAACACGTGTCAACCTTTTTCACTGAGGTGGTGTCGACACTTGACATTGAGGCAGCGAGACTGAATAAGGGATATAAGCATGGGGTGGTTTTTACCTGGGAGTGAGGAATCCTAGTGTTTCTCTGATGACAGATGGTGTGTGATCTTTTTATCGCAGCAGTGTCGACACCAAGCAAGCAATTACAAGCAAAGTGTTGTTGACAGTTGTGTTTGAGTGTAGCTGTAGGTATATTACACCCACAGCGGCTGAGAGAATAAACTGTAATAATAATAATAATGATGATTGGTTAATCCCAGAGCAGGAGCTTGACCTCAGAGAGAAAATAGCAGCGAGTGGCTTCATTGTTCCAGACAATAGTGTGACAGGAAATGTGACAAAAGACTGAAGGAAAATTCCAATAACCAATTAATATCTGAATCTTTTTCACAACATTTCCTTACTGGTTGGTTCAGATGCATTGTGAACCTGGCAGGAATCACGCCTCTGATCTTGCGACGACCTGCATGCTTTGGACATGTGTCAGCTGTGTTGGCTCGTCGTCCTGCCAAGAGGCTGCATGCATGGCTGCAGAGCAGGCTCATGTCAGGGCTGACGGGCCTCACAGACACTGGTGTCAGCCCCGCTCTGTTTCTGCTCTGTTTTCTGAGCCGAAAGATGGATGTCAGATTGTTGTCTCAGTGGATTGCATGCTCACCTGTCTGTCTGTCTTCTGCTACGTGTCTCCGTCTCCTCGCCCTGACTCCGCCTTCCATCCTTTTTCATTCCCCTTATCCTGTTAACAAGATGTAAATTGTCTTCTAATAGTTGTGCTTCAACTGCTGCCACAGGTTCTTAGAAAAGAGAGTCAGCATGCGGAGGCCCGGGGCATGTGGGATGTTCTCAGACGTGGCACAAGTCAAGTCCTATTTTCTGATCTCACCGAGGTAGTGAAGCGGCTTCTAAGACGCCTCTTCACCTTTGACTATGACACTTGCACATTAATACTACACAGCATCTCCTTCTGTACCATGTGTCTCTCTTTACTGTTAGTAACCACAGTGCAACATGCTCATGATCGGTGCATCTGTCTTCTTGTTATCAGGAGAGCTCACAGAGCTCCTCTAATGTAAATCACCATCTGCAACACAGGGGGAAGCATGTGTAATAAATCTGCTGCATGTTTGGACTGTGGAGAAATGAGAGAAATGCTGGCCCACTGTTTTTCAAATTAACCATTAACTCTGAGTAATTATTGAAAAGCTCAATCTGGCTATTAACTAACATCTTTACTTCAAGTTTCAGCCGGTTGAAATAAATGTCTTTGTTAATGTTTAGCTGACACAACAGTGTATCCCGGCACTGAGATGAAATGTAGACAAAATGCATAGTGCATTCTATTATTTTGAATTGTTGTTGCTATTTTACAAATCATTATATAGTTGGATATTAAAAGCTATGAGGGGTGATGAGGCAGCTAACGTTTGGTCCTTCTGATCAGGTGGATGAAAAGACAGAGACGACCCTGCTGGTGCATTTCTTTGGGAAAAAAGGCAAAGCTGAATTGAAATTTGAAGATTTCTACAAGTGAGTTGAGAAACCTTTTGTTTTTGATTATGATGTCACTGAGAACATTCTACTCTCTCTCTCCTCACCATGTAAAACCTCCCAACAGCTCAACCCTCAGTAGTCTTGTTAGTGCTCCTTTGTGCGTGTGAGTTCAGCAGCTGCCGCCCGTCTCGCTCCTCCAGGTTCATGGACAACCTGCAGACAGAGGTGCTTGAGATCGAGTTCCTCTCCTACTCCAAAGGCATGCCCACTATCAGCGAGGAAGACTTCGCCCGGATCCTCCTACGCTACACCAACGTGGCCGACGTCAGCGGGTACTTGGAGAACGTGAGACACAGCCTGCCGGATGAAAAGGTGCTCTGCTTCTCCGTCAGATTCCCTTTGTGTGATTCTAGATGTAATCCGATAAAACGTCACAAAACTGAAGCCACAAAACGCCCTCTTGGTTCCCCACACTCCCCTCATGACACATAAAGTGTGAAGAATAGTTTGCCCGGCTCTGTCCACAGTTAATCTCACACCTTGTGATTTTAGGGGATGATTGACTTAAATTCCTTCTGCTTTCTGTCTGAACAGTCCCAAAGTCCTGAGGTGCCTGGACAAAGCCAACAAAATAAAAAGACACAAATAACTTCCAAGGTCTCTAACCCAAACCAAAATAAAAAGGAATCTAACTACACAGGCTTAACATGCTTGATTTAATCTTCTCAAAGTTACTCAATTATATTTTGATTTCGGCTATTTTGTTAAGTCAGAAAAAACAAGCTGAATTTTTTCTTTGAATAATCATTAATTCGGAAAAACAGAGCAGATATCTTTTTATTTAAGTGATTGCAAGAAACTTCCATTAAAACTATTAGTTTTTTTTTATCAAACATGAGACTTAGAAATCTAGAGAAAAATAAATCTTAATATTGCTACAGATGGGTGTAAAACCTAGAAACAGAATTATTTATATATATATATATACACACACACACACACTCAAATATACATGCTATAGTATCTTAATAGTATTTTACTGCTCTGTTTCTTTTCTTTACCGCTGTGTGAATAAGCTGTTGAGTGAAGCGTCCTCATTTTGAGCTGTAATGTGTTCTTCCTCTCGTCACGCTGACCCGTGTGAAAAGACGCCAGCACCTCCTCATCCTCCTCGAGTAGCCTGTTGCTAGATCTCCATTGATAATCAAGTGGGTCTCATCATTAGGCTGAGAGATATTTTATGGCCCTCACCTTGTCCAAACAGCAAAGCGTCACAGATTAGTCATTACTCCGTTTGTTCGTCTGTGTGCGCCGCCAGTTCAGGGGGGGGGGCCCCGGCGGGAGGAGGAACTGGTAGCTGTGGGACGGTTGAGTGGACATCAATGGGCTCCGTGTTGGAGTCATCAGCCAGGCCTGAGATGTTTGGGGATTCATCACTTTTTTTGTTTTTTGTTTGTGCAAGTATCAGGTTAATCTGCTTTAGAAAAGTTTGCAAAACGGCTCCCCCTCCCCCCTCCGCTGCTGACAGCCCGGCGTGTCCATACTGCGCAGGGAAAATCCAGCAGTGTATACTTTTAAGTGTTTGGGTGTGTTATCTATCTCATGGCTACACACACACATAAAGGAACAGGATGAAAGCAAGCATATTATTATGTATGGTGTGAATCGGAGAACCATCCTGAGCAGGAGTGTTGACACATGTTCCGACCCTTTGCTTTACGAGGCACTTTACATTTCACAAGGTTAATGTTTCATCAATAAAGACGTAGTTTTCATGTTGTTATCTCTCTGCAGGGAATCACCTTTGACGAGTTCAGGTCCTTCTTCCAGTTCCTAAACAACCTGGAGGATTTTAAAATCGCCATGCAGATGTACAACTACGCCAACCGCTCCATTGGTCAAGGTAAAGACGAACAGTGCAAAAATACATTTGAGTGTTTGACTATTATTCTCCTCATATTGAGACCCACTCTTTGGTGCAGGCTTTTTACCTCAACTGAGGAGGTTATGTTTTCGCCCCTGTTCGTTTTTTTTTGTTTTTTTTTGAATTGTTGGAGGGTCAGCATGATGACACTTGGTGGAAGGACTGGACATGGGCCAAGAATGAGCATTTTCTATAGTTTTCCTTGGAAATAATGAATGGATCTTGATGAAAAGATCTCACACAGTAAGGGGACTGAGGAGGTGTAGTCTGATGCAGCTTTTGAATTTAAGGGGATGGTTGTGCCCTTAGTTTGAGTAATTATTGATTATAACATGTTATAACTAAATGGCCAAAGGTATGTGGACACCTGATTATTACACCCAGTAGTGTTTGTGGAACATACTCTAGAAACAGCATCTTTTATGTCGAAACCCGGTTTGAAGGATTTGATCTGATTTCCCCCTTGGGCACCAACTGATGTTGGACAATAAAACCTGGAGTCTAGTCTTTGCTCCAGTCCCTCCTGTAGGTGTCGGATTGGGGTAGAGGTCAGGGCTGTAACAGTCATATTCTTCCACACCGAATGGAAACCATTTCTTTTATAGACTTGGCTTTGTCCACAGGGGCGCTGACTCCTTGGTGGTATGATGCTGCATCTATTTTCATCATTTATTTGTCGAGTGTAAAAGAATCTGATTAAATCATCAGGGTCATTTGTCCAGCTTTGAAAAGCTCCTTCAGAGCCACAGAGGACATGACGCACTTCTTTTCACAGACTCAGAGTCCTTCCAAGTGAACTGACCTTCCTGACCTTTACCGATCAATGAAGAGCCACTTCATTCCTTTAAGTTGTTTCACATCTCAGAAGCTGCCATTCACTCAGGAACAACATTTGGTGTCTGTGAGTCCTCGTCCTGTAAAAAGCAGGTGAAGCCACGGTTTTATGATTTTAATTCTGTTTTGATCCAACAGCTCAGTCCATCTCTCAGTCTTTTTTATGAGCGTTCAGGAGACACAGCTCAGAATCTCAGAGTTTCAAAGTGGCCTCCTACTTCATCTCAAAGATATCTAGAACTGAGTGAAGCTCATCCTGTGCCCGCAAGCAGAGAGATTAAACAAGTCTTCTTATAGCGTGTGTCTTTTAATGTCATAGCGTGTGTCTTTTAATGTCATATTGCAGAGGAGTTTACCCGAGCTGTCTACGTGGCCACGGGCATCAAGCTGACCCGCCACTTGGTCAACACCGTCTTCAAGATTTTCGACGAGGATCACGACGACAAACTGAGCCACCAGGAGTTCATCGGAGTCATGAAGAACCGGCTGCATCGTGGCAAAGGGGTGAGAGACGCCGTGAATACCGTTTATCTATACAGTTTAATGAAGGAGGCAGGAGAGACGTATCTTCTCCACCTTCTCTCCTCCTCCCTCATCAGCCTCAGACGTGTTCTCATTCTCTCTGTCGGCTATTTCTCAAAGTGTAATCTGTGTAGAGTTGCCAAAAAGAGCTCAGAGATGGACTCATGGCTCCAGAGTCACGTCACATTTAATCTGAGGAAGGACAAACAGGCAAATGTGGCTCTATGCTGAGCTCGGAAATGCATGTTTATTTTCAAAACCGGGTGCTTTAACACAATTAGGTCCGCTTAAGCAACTATTACCAACACAAACACCATGTTTCCTGTTTAATTACAACTTTAAGTAGGCCCTACTTATGTCTTTTGTTTCCTTTAGGTAATGGTACACTTAAACACCTCCATGCCATCATGTCTAAATTACACTGCTGCCACTTTTTATTACTGAAACACATCTCACCTCAATGGCTGGGATTAGTGACGTTTGTGAAATCGTACTGCCACCTAGTGGTACATCAGGAAAATGGTCTAATCATCTTTCTCCTTTTTTCTCTGCTCACACACACAGGGTGTCAGAGTGGGGGAGAAGTTCATCTCTTTCAAGTCCTGCATGAAGAAGGAGCTTGCAGGCAAATAGGTAAAAGTCCTCTGTCCCTGTCAGCCTTCTCTTATTAATGACAGAATAATAAAAATGTATGACTGATGTCAGTGTGAGGCGTAAACACGCAGCATTAATTCTCTAACACAGTTTCCACACTCACATACTGCAGTATCCAGTCAGTCTTTTCACATGTGATTTGAGGCCCACGCTCTCCTCGGCCCGGAGCGTTAAGTTACACTGTAATATTAACGCCTGATCAACTGCCACCAGACACCAGCTTAAGTCTGCATACATGGGCAGTGAGCAGTGCAGTCTAAAGCCGTATAAATGTTTCAAATGAAATCCACCTCTCTGCACAGGGCTCCATAATTTGCCTTTGTAACACTTGGGAAAAGACTGGATCTGAATCGGGATGCAATATGAAAAAGTCTTGTTTGAGAAATCTGGGAATATTGTAAGAAAATTTATAAAATAGCCTCAATATATATATATATAGATATATATACAAATTTAAGAGCTGTTTGCTACTAGTCCTGTTTAGAAGTAATGATTGCTCTTATTGTTGTGTGGCCTGGCTCAGGTTAAAACTTTTGAAAAATAAAACAGTTACAGAGAGTGACTGCTATAGATCTAGTTAGACCGCCGTAACTGAAAAAGAGCATGAATAAATAGGGCTAGTGATACACAGCAATTACTTCATTTAAATATGTGTTCAAGTGCACACAGAAGAAGTAATTTCTGGGAAAAGAACAGTTTTATCTGACGAGGACTAATATACTTTTTAGTCTTTATGGTAATAGTTCAGATTGGTACATAGATTTGTGTGCTCATGCCTAATGGAGCATTTTCAACCGTATCGATGTCATTTCTGATGCTGTAATCGATACCAGAGTCTAGTTTTTCTCTGTTCAGAAGAAACAGTCCCTCTAAGCATAGCAATTAGCACATTATTTGTAATTTCTTTAATCTGCCCCAGAACATGACCTAAAGGTTGTAATTTAAGAGATTATCCAGGCTTCTGCTGAGAGTCTTTGTCACTGCTCCCCTGTTATGGTGTTCACGACCTCTGACCTCTTCTTCCTCTGAGCTGTTCTGGTTTGCTGATGTTTTTTATTGGATAAGTTTTCCTTCTATACTGTACAGAGATTTTTTCAAATTGTATGATACTTTATGTCTGAGGAAAGCACTGGTATTCCCAATGGCTTCAACTTATCCTTCTGCCATAATGCAGCTTTTGCATTTCCTCCATGATGTAACCAGCGTGCTAACGTCTTCACACAGATGATTCTCGTTTGACGGATTGATACAATTTCTTCGCACTTCTGCAGAACTGCTGCTGAACTCACTGATCGCTGCGATTAAGAAGTTCTGGGAGTTTTTCGCACTCTACTTCCTCTCTATCTAACTTCTGCTCTGTAAAATAAAAAATAACTGCCTGCAACCTCAGTGTAGATGAGATACAAATGATGCAGCCCAGCCTGCCTTCCCAACAATACTCTGTTGGTTTACATTCTAACCCACTTCAACTTTTCTCTCTGTTTTGTCACCAGGTGAAGATCCCTTCATCAGCAGCATGTCTTACAAACGGAATGAACCTCCGCCTCCTCCCTCGTCTCTTATCAGGCAGAAGGGTTCATGCATGCTACAGCGTCTTAATGCATTCAGTTAGAAGTTTTCAAATAAACAGGATGTTGCACAAACAGGAAGTGGTCGAGCTAATGTGAAGCTCTTGAAAGTGCTTAAACAAACAAAAGTCACCCATCATGAGAACATCCATTGAACTGGTCTGCTGCAGGACTCTAAATTGCACTAATTACGGATGCCTAACCACTGTTTGCCTGTTCAGAACTATTTATTGAATTATCTACATGTAAATATATTTATTGGTTGTAAGATTTCTAGCAGAGATTTGACATATTTATCTAAACCCTTTATCCTAGAATGTTATCGCTGCTTTTCCAGTGTGAGTTGTTTGTTGGCTCTGCAGCCCCCTGCTCAGATCATCTTAGGACAGCAGCACCTCCCTCCCCCCTTCATCCTCCTCCTCCCCCTCCTCCAACTCCTCCTCCAGCCCCTAAGCGCTGCAGCTAAAAATCTTGCAGGAATCCCTCAGAGCCTGCAGGCCTGAAAGCAAGCACACCCCGTCTGTGGCGTTTTCAACTCTTTAACTACAGGCAGCTAACAGCGTTAATCATTTATTGGTTAGTAAACACTAGAGCTATTTTGATGCCTTTATGAATATGCAAAAAAAGATATCAAAGCCATATGTTTGTTTCGGCTCTCGGGACACTCAGCTTAAATTAGTGTTGATTTTAATGAGCAGTGGAGTAACTTGACCTTCCCTTTAAGCTCCGTGAGGAAGAGTTTACACTTGATCTTCTTTACACTCGTACTGTGCGTTACTGAGGAACTCTTCATGAGTGGTGTTCCCTGCTCCTGTGTTTGCTTTGGGTGGAATCATGTACTGAAATAGACTGAGGATATCAACATGTTACAGGCTCTAATATTAACCAGCCCGATGTATTTGTATTTCTGCTGTTCAAATGTGGAATGTTCTGATTAGTTAGTCTACCTCTAGAAGAGTTTTGGAAACTTCTCTCCATAGGTCCTTCTTTTAGATTAGGCCTCAATGGCTGATGTTACAGCGCTGAAGCATTTATGATGACATGGCGCAATAAAATATAAGATGAAATATTTGGCTTCCTCGTTATTTTCTGCTCTTGCTACTGCACACATGCTGGAAACTGCTTGTTCAGTTGCTGCTTTCACACCAGTCAGCTGATAAACTGAGTGACTCTCACCAGACCAACGTCTTTTTCTTTCCTTTTAACCACTGCAGACTGATGGCAGGACCACTGTAGAATAAAATTAGCTGTTTCATCCTTAACCAGAAGGCGAATCATTAACAGTATTAATCATCAGGGACCTGGGGCTGTGTGGGTGTTCAAGGTTCTAATCAGGGACTTTTTTATCTTGGACTGGTTAATTCAGTGGGGTAATCATTTGCAGTCGTATACTCTGATCCTGCACCTACAGAGGTTTCTTTACAAAGTCTGGAACATAGGCCTGGAATAGAAAGAAAAGTTTTATTTCATCTTTTCATTCTGGGCCAAAGTTGCCACCGGTCCACTCGGAGATCTATTTGTGAATACGCCTTTTACTTGTAGCGATAAAGTCCTTAACAGTTGATCCTATTCATCTAATTAATGTAGCAGCACCAAGTGCTATTAATGGTTTAGATAATCACTTCCAAAAAATTGTGTGGTTTAGTATTTAAGAATAGTTTTGTCTTTTTTTGTACATAAAAACCTCAGTTATACAAGTGTCTGAGCTTTTTCAGCTAAGTGACAGGAAAAATGAACACTTGTTTCTGTTTGCTCAACATATCCACTCATTGCTGTTTTGATAAACAGGATCCCCCTTTTATTGATTTGAACAGTCCAATGCGATATAAGACAACAGTGTTCCATCTGAAATAGATACTCCAGTAAAAACTGAGGTAGGTGAGCTGTTTTTGTCGCTGATGTATGTGAAAATTCAAAGAAACTGGATCTTACAACTCCCAGAATGCAACTTAGCATCGTCTTTTATTAGATCCAACCCGCCTAGTAAATAACTATAACCACAATTTTAACTGGGGCTAAAATGTCACATCTCAAGCCAAGATTACATCATGGCTTTGAAGAGCTCCATTGGAGTCATCAAGGAAATTATAAAACAGGTTGATTTGTATTTTTCTGTAAAGACACTGGTGTAAATTCTTATGAACTTTGGAAGGTGTATCAAATCAAAACTAAAAAACTCACTAAAGGCTCTTTTTACAAATGACATGCTAAACCTGTGTGTAAGTAGTTTAATATGTAATCAACTAAATACATTTAGTCTCTAATCAACACTGATGGTTTGCATTTTTGTGGCCAGTTGTATATATATATTGTCTGTTCTGATCACCGACATTAGTTGCTCAGTAGTTTTAAAACAACATTAAGGCATCTTCCATTTGTCCTTTCTGTAAGTCTGAGATTTGCATACTGTAAAGTGTGTATCCAGTTTGCTGCAGCGCTCCACCCACACATCACCACACAAAGTTTGTTTTTATATAATGTTGGAAAATACATCTGTTTTGCATTTTCTACAGGATTAGAGAACATTTCAAAATCATGCCAGTGGTGCAGAAGATACATTTGAATAGATTAATATTCATTTCAGACCTGACAGTCACACTTAAAATAGCAGGACAATCACAATAAATAGAGTGAAAAGTGAGAATGTAAACTGCATATATAACATCTTTTAAGGGGTAACTCTTATTAAATGAAAAAAATGCTGCCGGATAGAAAAAGCATGTCATGTCATGAACCTATATGTGTTCTGTATTAAATGCTGTTTTAAGTCAATATGTTGTCAATGAGATCTATTTATTTTCTATTTAAAACTGTCATTGTCATGTCAGGGGTCAATTGTCGGTTTAAGTCACTATAGTTGCTCCTATTCTCAGCAGTTCATGGAAGCGAATCCCGTTTGTCCTTCCTCTAAAGACTGACGTGGACACATTGTGATGCACGGTGTCAGATTGCTGCAGATTGCCACCCACACACGCCACAACAGACAACAGGTGTTAAATCCCATCTTAACGTTTTTTCACACTCAAACAGAAAATGCAAAACATATTTTCAATCAAACATCAGAAATGATTCAGTTTCATGTGATGGTAGCAACCAACGGCTACAGATTGCAGCCTTGCAGGAGGGCTGCAGGATGTAGCGCAGGACGGCAGAATGCTCCTGCAGGTGCAGTTGGGTGTGAAAGTTGCAGAAGCAGGTGGATCCTGCAGGCCTCCACCCACACTGCCATATGCTGTCAGCTCCAACCCTGACACCTGCCGGAACCACATTATATACATGCGAATAATCTGATAAAATCAGCCACATCACATTGATACAAGTAAAGAAACACTGAAACTTGTGGCAGAGCTCCTGTCACATACAACACAGTTGTGTGTATCTGCAATGAGGCTACTTGTACTTACATCTTCATGAAGAAGAACATTTTTGGGGTGTTTGGGGTTTAAGACTGGCTTTTGGGGTTAGGCTTAGAATTAGACTTGGGTTGGGGTTAGGCATAAATAAGTCACAGTCAAGGTTAGGGATATGTTTATGTTGAAGGCTGTCAACACCAAACAAGTCATTGCAAAGAAAGGATGTGCAAACCTGTGTGTGTGTGTGTGTGTGTGTGTGTGTGTGTAGGTGTGTGTGTGTGTGTGCGTGTGTGTGTCTGTGTGCGTGTGTTTTGAGCGTGAACAGAGCCTGCTGCTTGAACACTGGCGAGTATGAACTCATTGAACTCATCTGCTGGCGGCTGAAAAATGTGCCAGGCTTGCAGCATCCCGCGGACGTCATGGCAACCTGTGGTGGGGAGGCACTGCATGACTCCTGTGTGTGTGCGCGCGCGCGTGTGTTCGTGCACGTGTGTGCGTAAGTGTGTGAGACAGAGAGCTGTCTGATGTTTGGTTGTAGTCTGTGCCAGCGGCGGAGCAGGACGATCAGAGGGGAGCGGCGCAGCAGCAGCAGCAGCAGGAGGGAGGGAGGGAGGGAGGCTGGTGGTGGTGGGATGTTGCGTCTGAGCTGCCGATTATACTGATCAGAGCCGGAGCTACGATGCAGTGACAGTCCACAGGAAGACACACACACTCACACACACTCTCTCACACACACACACACACACTGAGCGAGGGCAGGGAGAGGAGGAACACGCGGATGCGCACGAGAAATGATCCGCTCCTAGACTATGGCACCGTCGGGCTCGCGTAGTATCAAGCGGGGCTGTCAGAGAGTTCTGTACTGGATCCCGGTCCTCTTCATCGCCCTCATAGTGGCCTGGTCATACTACGCATATGTCCTGCAGCTATGCATAGGTAAGAGATCAGCTGTCTGGGTTATAGTATGAGCAGGCTGAGTGTGTGCATGTGTGTGTAGTAGGGGCTCTAACTGGTGTGTGTGAGTGTGTGTGTGTGTGTATACGTGTGTGTGTGTGTGTGTGTGTGTGTGTGTGTGTGTGTGTGTGTGCGTGTGTTTGCCATAGGGGTGGGGGATGTTTCTGTTTTTGCAGTTTGTGATTCAGATTGTTTTTTTTTCATCGTCTGGCTTGTTTTATTTATGCAGTGTGTCCCCAGTGTCGGTCACATGACAATAACAGTTGTGAGTGTCTTGTTATGGGGAAGTATGTATTTGTTTAGCTTTTTTTTTATTCAACTCATGTCAGAATTAGATTTGACGGTTTGCTCTTGTTGTGTATGAGGTCTGATTATATTCTTAAGGAACAGTATCACAAGCTGTGCAGAATGGGATTAGATCAGACCACAGTGTCTCAGTCATTATCTGCTTCCACCACTATACCATCCCATCAGCACTATCTGGAGGACTTATTGTATTAGCCTCAGGCTCATGTAGTCGCCCGGCTTCATTATCTTAATTTATATCCACCACCACAACAAGACCAGCATTATCTTTTGGCAAGAGGTCTAACTGTATTGGATTTTCAGTCGGGCCCGGCCTCCCCTCCTTCACACTCCAGCTCTGGCTGCTCTGTACGCTGGACGGTGTGTTTGCAGACGGTGAACCCCCCTCAGTGAACGGTGAACAGAGTTGACCTGGATAGTGAGTAATGGTTTCTAGGATGTCTCAGAGCAGTCTCAGCAGCCTATACTCCCCTGCTCCCTTTGCAAGCTCGTCTGTTCCCTGGGTAAGATGATCTCCTCTGTCAAAAAGTGGGATGAAAGAGAGAAGGTTTTAATGAGACCAGAGAACAGAGATAAAAACAGGAAGTGAGGCTTCCATTTTCGGACTACGTGTTCTCTTATTCAACTATAGCCCAACCTTATTGGGAAGCATGGCATACACCTTCAAGTTTGTCTTTAAATCGGATCAGCCAGAGGTATAGATGCTGCAGGGGTCATAGTGCCATGTTACTGCATGGGTGCACCAGCAGGGGGGAGGTCAGATGAGGTCAGGTGGATGGCACACGATATTGTTGATCCCCTTCCATGCCCCGCCCATCAGAGGGCAGTATACATCATGGATGGAGCCCAGCCGGTTTACTTGGCACTCAGAGTATCTGGACTGGAACCTCTGTATGACAAAAAACAACAACATGATGTCAAACAACAACCACAAAGAGACAAAAACGACCACACAGAGATAGAAAACAACAAAAAGATGAAGAATACCATGAAAGAGACACAAAATAACCCCAGAGAGATAAATAAGTGACCAAAAAACAACCAAAATATTCAAACAGGTCCTTGTTCAGGGAGATAATAATAATTCTCACAACTGAATGGCTGTCGGCTATTTGGTTTTAATACAGTATTATTTCGTATATGAAAATCATTTATTTTTCTCAATAAACCATCTGATTATCAATAATGTGGAGTTTGTTGTTGGAGAGAACCATGGTGGCTTTAATTTATACATTTCTCCTCATGGTACAAATGTGCCTCTGTCTTGCCTCCCATTCAAAAATCCAAACCCACTCCTGTTCAGCAGAGAGGTCAGGAGAGCATCCGACCCCGGAGTCACCTCTTTGTCTGCTGGCGCCCATGAGACATCGAGACATCTTTGATTTCTGCAGGGCGACAAAAACAACAGCAGTGTTTGATCAGGGGATTTTTCTTGCCCATCTTGTTTTGCTTCCTGCAGAACAAAAACTAAATTGTGATGGTCTGGAGTCACATGGGCTGGAGGATGAAAAGAGCAGCAGCATGCAGGACAGCGGCTGCTCCGGACCAGCATGTGTTTCACAGACAGACACAAAAACAGTTGTGCGAAAGTTCCGTCAGCTGATACATCTCGTTCAGCAGCTCAGTTAATCCCATTGTCTGGCTTACATAATTCACCCCAAGCCATCTGTGGTTGACCCACTTTCATTTAAGCACCAAATGTTTTTCCTCGTTCGACCGACGTTGTTAAAAATATGAGATCAGGTGTTCGTTGCCTTGGAGTCAGTGTGTTTTCAAGACATTTATCTTATTGACACGTTTTCAGAGACACATTATACATCCTTGCAGATGCATTTAATCTCAAACACACACACACACACACACACACACACACAAACACACGCATACGCATACGTACACACTCTTAAGCTTCAGTGACGGGCTCTGGGGTTTTTATGTTGGCAATGTGCAGCACCCGATTTTTGGCTGCCTGCCTTGATTCGGCTCCTTGGCTCACCTTTCCACAGTTCCTGCTGTGTGTGTGCGTGTGTGTGCATGTGTCTGTGCGAATCCATCATATGCTACCTTTGAGGACACATTTTAGACTAAAGTCCAGTTATTTTGGGGACAGCCTGTCAAATAAGGGAAAATATCTGTGTACTTCCTTGTTAAAAATCACAAACATGTGTGTGTGTTTGTCTGTGTGTGTGTGTGTGTGCGCACGCACGTGTTGCTTTACAGCCTAATTATGAAAGATGGATGGTTGTGTATTGATTAGACATCATGACCAATATAAACAGCATTGGCTAATCTTCCAACAGGTCTCACTCGTCTTTTATGTCTAAGTCAAGATCTTTGGGTGTCTCTCTCTCTCTTTCTGTCTCTCTCTCTCTTTCACTCTGTCTCCCTCTGTCTCACACACACAAACACACACAATCTTGAACTTCTGTCTAAGTAAGGACAATCATTGGCGTGAAGTATTTCCTCGCACTTTACCCTAACCTTAACTATCACAACTAAATATTTAACCCTGACCTAAACCTGATTCTAACCTAAAAACTGCTCTTGACCCTCAAACTGACCTTTGACAGAGAGGGAGAAAATAAGGACTGGCCAAAATGTCCTCACTTCGCACTCTTATATATATAAATATTTATGAGAGGAAAGTGTGTGGAGCTGTTTGACAGGGATCACGTGTATTGATTTTGTGAATGGTGTGGAATGGTCCGGGTTTGCAGTGTCAGCATTGTTCTACCTAGGTGATTTGAATTCGGACTGACTGTCATGCAACACATATACATCACCACAAGGAGGCGCTGCCCGTGCCAAGGGTTTAAAAGAAAAACTTTCTTGTTTCCCAACTGGCCACCTTCTGTGGTTCAGCGCGGACATGACTGTGTCTTTTTTATTTTTACAGAATCCATTGAAGACACAGGAAAAAAGGGTAAGTGTTCTGTGCTGCTGTTTAACTTTGACTTTAGTGTCTCCAGCTGTTCCACATCTGTCCAGCACCGAGCCACTGGACCGGCAGGGTCAAGAGGAAGTGGGTCATCAGATTTAACTTTCAATACTGAAGTTATATGTTGGAAGACAGGCTTTTATCCAACGTGTATACATAGGGCAGACATGATATCTCACACTTATATACATTTTATTAGTAACATTGAACCTGCAATCTGGAAATAAATGGTTAAATGCAAACAACTTATTTATGTCTCATCTCTCTGGCTTCAGTGGTGTTCTTGCTGGTCTACCATGCCATCTTCATCATGTTTGTGTGGGCGTACTGGCAGACCATCTTCACCAGTCCCATGAACCCCCTGAAGGAGGTAAGTGTGTCTGCTCGGTGACGCAGTGCTAACGGTTGTCTGGGGTGATGAGGCAGGGTAGAGAGGAGTGCGGCCTCGCAGAGTGATTGAACGCTGCATTTAGACTAATAATACTTTCCGGTGGAAGTGCTCGGAGCTGCACTCTAATGGCTCTGATCCTGACCACAGCACTTCAGCTCAGCAGGCTGAACACACACATGCACCTCGGAAGAAAAGCCACTGTTTCCTTTTGTTTCCCATTGAGTCTAAGCACATATGCATACACACCTCACAGTGAAAGCTTATACTGTTTCTGAGATGTGATTAGTGGATGACTTGAGGTTTGGGGATTTGTTCTGCTTGTTATCAGTTATTTGTTTCCAGTGTTTGATCATAAATGGCCTAAAGTGGCTGAAAATAATAACAGCTCTTGTTGCTTTGCCTCCATGTATCTGCTGGTGCACAGAGAGCCTAAATGTTTATTCTTTAGGATTTTCTTTAGTTTTTTTCCATCCATTCATCCATCAAAATGTCGGTCTGTGCATCCTTGCGTCTGTCCGTCCGTCCATCCATCCATCTGTCCATATGCACACCCATCCATCCATCCATCCATCCGGCCTTGCATCCATCTGTCAATCTGCCCTCCCACCCATCCATCCATCCTTTCAAATATTTGTCCATCAATCTGTCCGTCCATTCATCCTTCCATCCATCCAAATGTCTGTCCATCCATCCGTCTGTCTGTAAATGGTTCTGTATTTATATAGTGCTTTTCTAGTCTTGATGACCACTCAAAGCTCTTTACAGTAGAGTTTTACATTCACCCATACACACACATTCATACAGTGCATCTATTAGCAGCAATCCGGCTATCCATCCATCCGGCCATCTGCCCACCCATCTATCCATCCATCCTTCCATCCGTCCATCCGTCCATTCGTCCATTCGTCCATCCGTCCATCCAAATGTCTATCTGTCCGTCCATTCCATCCATCGGTCTATCTATCAATCTGTCTCTCTTCCATCCATCCATTCATCCATCCGTCCATCCGTTCCTATGCCATACCCATCTATCCATCTTTCCATTCGGCTGTCCATCCATCTATCCGTCTTTCCATGTTTGACTGTTTGAGATAAATCATTAGAAACAAATGTGGCTGCTCACCAGTCGAGCCATTGATATCACAGGTGTGGTTTGTCTTCCGTCTCTCTCTCTCTCTCTCTCTCTCTCTCCTCTCTCTCTCTCTCTCTCTCTCTCTCTCTCTCTCTCTCTCTCTCTCTCTCTCTCTCTCTGTGTTCTGCCCTACATAGTTCCACCTGTCCTTCTCTGACAAGGAGCTGCTGGAGCGTGAAGATCGTGGAGAGTCCCAGCAGGAGATCCTGAGGAGGATAGCCAAGGATCTGCCCATCTACACCCGCACCAACTCTGGAGGTACAGTACAGTGCAGTGCAGATGCAGCACAGCAGCTCAGTCCCCCCCCGTCAGCTTGTTAGTCCGGGGTCAGGTGTCAGGAGAGGCTGCTGCTGCTGTGTGACTGACCCGGCTGTGTCTCCTTCAGCAATCCGTTTCTGCGACCGCTGCCAGCTGCTGAAGCCTGATCGATGTCACCATTGTTCAGTGTGTGATAAGTACGACTCTCTGCTCAGAAAACACAACACGATGTATTGCATTCTGGCAGAGGGAGGGACATTCAATTACACTGACGTCTGACCCTGCTGTGTTACAGATGCATCCTGAGGATGGATCACCACTGCCCCTGGTACGTAGTGACACTCACATGATTACAACTCAGATCGGTGACACTGTGCCGCTGTACTCACATGCTGTGTTGTCCTATAGACTTTTTTACTTGAGATACCTCAGAGTTCAGATGTTTTGTTTTCAAACTGTCCAGTCACATTCAAACTAACAGTGCTTGTACACACGGAATAGACAAACAGCTTGTTGACGGGATAGAACTGAACATCTCATCCTGCCAGATGACAGATTTTGGCAGCAGAGGGAGACAAAACAAATCTGATTCCAGTTCTTCTTGCTGAACACTCATTCTGTTCGTCTGCTTTAGTTGTCATGTTGTTGTTGCACCGCGTCTGGTTGTCAAACCCAGGAGGAACCAGGAAGAAAAAGATGACTGAATATGAGAATCAGTTGTCACACAGATTTCTTACTGATTTATAAAACAATAGGTTCCAGGATTTATTTTCTTCCTGTACTGCTCTCCTGCTGTAAAAAGTTGGTAACCATGTTCAACTAAATATACTTGAGGGCCTCTCAGAGAGAACATACTTGATTTGCTGGTCGGCAACTTTATCACCATATAGCATATTCATGGATTATTCAGAAATGTCTGTAAACTATATACAATGTCAGAGGTTCGTAGATATTAACATTTCCCATACATAGTACCCGATTTTTTTTCATAAAGATCTCTGCATTATTCAAATAAATATAAAAAAATAGTAATATAATGATAACATCCTATCTTGCAATGTTTACAACAGTAAAAAAATATTCCTGGATTTGTCCTCATTATCAAATCGTTTTTCCTAGGCCCATAACCCACAACAAATAGATTCAATCAAATGCAGATGTACAGAACTTCAGTAGGATCGGTGCAGGTCACAAAACACTTATCATAAATACAATAAAAGTGTTCTTACAAACTGGAAAGTTGCTGAAAGGAGTATAGAGTCAAATGTGTGGATACTTCTTCTATTTTTACCTTCAACAAGGAGATTATGTTTTGATTTTGTTTGTAAATTAGCAGGGTTACGTAGAAACTACTGAACAGATTACCTCATAACTTGGTAAAATTATGTGATATGAGTCAGGGACATTTTTCATTTTAGCGTGGATCTAGATTTGGAGTAAAATCCAGGATAGTTTTTTTTCACTTTCTGTCTTTTTCTACATTTTGTAAGAGGACATTTTCAATTTTTTTTTAAAATTCTTATAGAATCAGACAAATTTCACATGTTTAAGGGACTGATATAAATTAGGGTTGGTTAAGATCCAAATAAAAATCTGGATGTAGTGAATTTAAATGTGGTTCCAAGAGGAAATGTTTTACTTTGGGAGAGGGATAGAATGCCATTCTAGTTAACAAGTGTAATAACATACAGATAAAATGTACTGACTATGGGGAAATTACTTGGTTTAAGTACTATACCTCAATGTTATTTTTATTGTTAATATTTATTCTGATTTCTCAGCTACCATCTCTTTCCCATTTGTCCGTCTCCTTCTTTCCTTCAGGGTGAACAACTGTGTGGGATTCTCCAACTACAAGTACTTCATGCTGTTCTTGGCGTACTCGCTGCTCTACTGCCTTTTTATTACTGCAACAGATCTTCAATACTTCATAAAATTTTGGATGGTAAATATAACTTATGCTGTGTCAGCACAGATCTCTAATGAAATGTTAATGTTGTTGGGACACATCATGTATTCTGTGTTTCATGCTGTATGTGATGTTTGATTTTTCTTTCACAAGGCTGGAGGTAGAGCACATTTCCGTCTGAGAGAGTACCTGGTATGAACCAGACAAGTAGCTAGTGCCAGTAAAGTAGAAGTGATTTAAAAAGCCCCTGGTAGACTAGCTGAGTAGAAATGTGTCAGATCCGGCTCAGAGCCCAGATCTTCACCCCCACAGTTCATTTTAGTGTTGATTGTGTGTTTGTGTATCAGTGTTGATGTGTTGTTTCCCCCTCAGAACGGCCTCCCAGACACTCAGGCCAAGTTCCACATCCTCTTCCTCTTCTTCTCGGCCTCCATGTTCTCGGTCAGCCTCGCCTCTCTTTTCATCTACCACTGCTGGCTCGTGTGCAAGAACAGATCCACGCTCGGTAGGTGGCGTGCTTCAGACCCGTGTGTGTAGTGTGTTCCATCAGTAGCTGCAGCGTGCCTTTGGAAAGCAGCTCTCTCTGTTTTCCTGAGAATCTTCTTCCAGTCTGCTCACTGTTTACTAAACATCCTACTAATGATGAATGATGTGTCATTGCATTTTCTACCAACGTCAGCCACCGTCCTCATCAGCGCAGTGATTTGACGAGCCTCTGCGGGCCGTTATCAGATGGAGCAGTTTCTCATTATGTGTGAACACTGGCGCACTTTGTCTGCGTGTGTTGGGGGGAGTGGATTATCCACATGCAGGAGTCTGTTACAGTGTAATGCAAAGACACGAGGCTCAGAGCACTAAGCAGCTTAGTAACGGACACTGGCAGGGAGAGAAGTCACACCTGGAGGAACAGGTCTGAGACGTGCTGCACCTGAAACACAATGGCACTTTCATTCAGCTGCTTCCTTCACTCACGTTCATGTGTTACTCAGTCTGAAACAATAATGCTCGATTCAGGATTCTATTAAAAGCCAAGTTTACAGACGGGCCGTATGTGATGTTGTCTCTTTTATATCTTTAATTGCTGGTACTCTTTTTATTATTATTTATTATTTCTTTTACGTGTTGTCTTTGCTATTGCTTTTATTTATTCATTGTTTTTATTATTCTGAAGGTATTTTTGCTATAACCCCAGATTCTCCTGTGTCTGCTTAGTCTGTCAAGATATGATACCATAGAATAGGATATGTTTCATTTCGATACGATGACATAAGATTTGGAACGATAGAATATTATTAATCCCTCACTGGGGAAATTCACTTGTTGCAGCAGCAGAATGAGGTGGACAAGAGAATAGAAAAGATAATAATAAGAATAAAAAACTAATAAAAAATACTAAGAGTATCAACATAATATATACCTTTCACTATGGACATATTGTTGGTGGTGAAATTGACCTATTGCGCAATTGCACAGGAATATGCATGAGGATGTATAAGATAATTATATTAGTATGAGGAGATATAGAAATAGATGTATCCATGTTTATACATACATACATATATAGATTGTTATATATACGTATATAGCCATGTATGGTTAAAATGAATATGACTATAAATGTCTATGTTTTATATATATAGCCCATAGTAAATCATGTTATGAAGGTGCTATGTCAAAAATGAATTGTTATATTATATTATAATCTTGACTCTTCCTCTCCATGTGTGTCCCCTCAGAAGCTGTACGGGCTCCTGTGTTTCGTCACGGCATAGACAAGAACGGTTTCAGTCTGGGCTGCAGTAAGAACTTCCGCCAGGTCTTTGGTGATGAAGCTAAGTACTGGCCTATTCCCATTTTCTCCAGGTGAGGTCATCTGCCAAATATATTCAAAAATAAACCTATTAAAGCAAGTTTGTTTATCCAGAAATTATTCATAACTTCTTCCTGCAGGTTATTTTAAAATGTCTAAGCCCAGAGACGTGTAATATTGAGTCTAGACTGAAGGACAGTCAGGTCAGAGACTGGAGGCTCTGCTGAGGGAGCCACGACTGCAGTAAGGCTGAGACTAATTTTAGATCAGTAAGCATGAAATCCAACTTGTAACCTGTGGAGATGCTGAGATTTGAATTATATGGTCTCTTAGATTGGCAGCGCTGACAGTGTGAAACGCTGCAGGATCAAATCTGATTGAAATGAGTGTAAAAATGATGTCAGACCTGTTCTTTCATTTCTCTCCCATCTGCTCTGACAAAGACATTAAATCATCTATTAATGTGCAGATAGAAGTTTAAAGGTCCAGGGGCAGTTATTTGTTACATATTTAACTAGAGAGTTCACAGACCAAACATTCTCTTTATGAAACATTTAACTTCACAAGAACCAGATTTTTATTTGGATCTGCCCCAAAATGCAAACAGAATATTAGTCCCTTAAATATGCCTGATTTGTTTCATCAAGATCCATGAGTTGTTCTGTGGGAAATCAAGGACAATTTTGAAAGAAGCCCTCTCTCACTATACATTAAATAAAGTGCTTCTTTCATTTAACAGGAGATTCAGAGGCTTGAATGAACTGAAGGACTCTTTTTTTTTCCTTCAGTCTGTCAAACTGTTAAATCAGAGCTTGAGCTCTAAGCAGGCCTTAGTGTTCGGTTGGGGTCGAAGCAATGAATGTTGAAGGAATTGCCCTTTTTGGTCTGTAATTATATGTTTGTCTTTATGTGAGGAAGTGTGTAATATAATATAATATAATCTAAAGTGAAAAAAATATCCAGGATCTGTCCCCTGATCTGGATCCGCACCAAATTTCTATGGGTTCTTCCCTGACAAATATATACATATATCCTTTTACCAAGTTTAATGGTAATCTACACACTAGTTTTTTCATAAACCTGCAAATAAAACCAACCAACCAACAAACACACAAACAGAGGTTTGGGAGAAATCTCAAATTCTCACACGTAACAATTAACATAAACATTAGAATCATAAGATTCTACTGATCTATATAATCTCATATAAACTGAAGAGTTATTCACTCATTGTTAAAACACCAAACTGAACCTCCTCCTTTTCTTTCTGTGTTTTTTTCAGTCTAGGAGACGGCTGCTCGTTCCCGTCCTGTCTGGTGAATGTGGATCCTGAGCAGCCTTTCTCACCCACAGGCTCCAACCCTGCCAACAAAGGGTGAGTTAGAAAACACACACATTCACTCATACATTTCAAATGTCAACTCAAGTCCTGTGTGGGAAGACAACAGTGTGTGCACATGTTACTTAAGAGTCAACCCCTGGTGGTTTATTAACCTGTCAGTTTAATGACGCAGCAGTTATGGCCTTCAGTTCTAAATCAATCCTTCAGATCTCAGGATTACAGGATTTAGGAGCATGTATTCCAAGATGGAGGAGGTTATCTGGGGACCCAGAATTCCTGGCTGCATCTCTGCTCATGGGTGTTTGTGTGTTTCCAGTGCAGCAGAGGGCCGCCAGTTCCCCTCCAAACCTCTGAGGGAGAGCCAGAGTCGACTGCTCGCCAGCACTCCCTCCTGGACAGACAGTGACAGTGCAGCGGAGAAAGAAAGGAAAGGTAGGGTGTCTTTTTCTTCAGCTGCTTGAATACATACAAACAATACGATGTTTTAAAACTTAGATTAAATCATTTCATTCCACTTGTGTGTCTGTTTAGGTGCCAGCAACCAAGGGATGACCATCGAACACGAGGCATAACCAGTCGGAGTCAGGACCTTCAATATAAGACAAGGCAGTTTGATTTATAAAGCACATTTCATACGGGGACACTAAAAAGAACAGAGATACAAATTCAAAAGACATCAATTCAAAAATAAACAGGCATATTTTAAAAGAAAAATTCAAGCAAATAAAAACAGTTTAAAAAGAGTAGAATAAACATTTTTTTTATCAACACAGGGTAAACAGTGCAATCAAATGTGTGGGGACAGTGCGTATAGGGCAATAATTAAATTTACATATTTCTAAAAAACTATATACAGAAGAGAATGCAAGTATAAAGCCAAAGTGTATACTTTATACAAATATGTGTGCATAAGTTAGTGCATCTTTTCTAGATATGAGTATAAAGCAGTGCAAACAGGCAGATCAATTGAAAGAAATGTGTTAAATGATAAATTAATAAAAACAGAATAAAATACAATGATGGTATGACCCTTATTTTTTGTAAAATAATTTAGATAAAGCCATTTGTGAATAAAAAAAAACTTCAGTCTGGATTTAAGATGAATTCTTCACATATAAGGATGTAAAATGAATATCTTGTGTTTCGTCCCACAGGTCTCTGCTGGACCCCTTCAGTGTTTGAGCCTATCAGAACAGGACGTGCTGGTGACGTCGCCGGCATTTGGTGTTTTCCATATTGCGCCCCCTTCTTCTGAGAGGTTTAAACGGGAAAATCCAACACGTATTATCATCAGTGTCCCGCTCACTGAATTTATCTGCTGCTATCTGGACGCATTTGGGTGGATTCAAATGAAAACTGCATTCCAACAATCCCATTATCTTTTGTTTCTGTATGAATAAGCACAGAGCAGCTTTAAAGGAAGAGATGTTTGCACTTTGAATACTAGTAGCTTTTGTATGTTACAGTTTTATTTTAATTGAATAGCTTAGCACATTAGTAAATGCTTTTTTAAGTTTGCCAAACATTTTGCACATTAATTAAGCAGTAGTGATGTTGTTGATATGATGTAAAAACATTCCTTCAGTCTTTGTTTTTACGTTTTTGTGTAAATTTATTTTGCCACCCGACATGTTGTGTTGTGGAAATGATGCATGCTCTCATCTCAGGATGTCAACGCAAACATTATTTGTTGTAGTGAACAGTACAAGATGCTCTCCCCGTTTTGCTTGAAAACAAAAACAAGAAGTAAAGTCATTAGTAAGTACACGTTTGATTAAGGGCTCTTCTGAATGGTTAAAGCATGAGTGAGGATGTTGCTGTCACATTAAACCTCAACCCAGCCACCCGGGGCGGACACTCGGTACACGTCAACCTGCCGGATGAAAAAGCTCCTGCCTGACTGTTGGGGTCACAGAAACCTCGGTGTGATGGTGCTGCGGATCTGTTCACACGGAAATGAGAAAATACTTTACTATCTTTAAAAAATACTTCAAAAGGTAACACAGAAAGGAATCAAGTTTGTTCCGCTTTAAGTTATACACACACAATCGCACATTTTAATTTGAAAAAACATAATCACTTTTTGTGTTACCAATTGCAGTCATTTTTTTTAAGTTGGTCCAACACTTTTCCTTTTCCAGAGCACCATCAAAAAGCAGATAGTGATGAGGGTTTTTGTTACACACAACATTGTGGATGTACTTCAGAAAAAAATCAAGAGAAACCCGTTCCAGCCCCTTTGTAAAGTATTTTCACTTTTTGACAATTCTGTCTTTCCCCGGCTGGAAACTAAAAAAATAACTGAACATTAGTTTAAAGAATGTATGCTTGTTTAAAAAAAAGCTTCATGGTGATCATTTATATTTTTCTATTCTGTCTGTCTGACTGGAGACAACATGGATGTGTGAGGCGATGTACTGTAAAGTTGTGATGCCTTATCAACAATAAAACAAGCTCTTCTTCTCCATTCTCATTTCTTCAGGGAGTCATGGAACGGTCGAGAGCACTTTTATGGTAGAAAAGTTTCAAGCCTTTATTTACAAAATAATCTGAAAACAATCCTGTTATATTGCATATTCTTCTTTTGACTCCTTTGCAGTGTGAGATGTGCTGCAGAGAGAAAGATAAGTGTCCCAGTTGTTTCGACGCAGAGGCGGGTAAATAAGTCGTGAGCCTACAACTTCAACACACCTATATGGAAGTTCAGGATACTATTAAACAACACAGCATTTATTCAAATGTCTTAGTACATGCGACTGGTCTAAGAAGCATGACTCTGGAAAGCAACAAGAACAAAATTCAAAGGCCAAAACTACAAGTGAAATGAACCGCACTGGGAGAGAAACGTTAAAAACAAATGTTAGTTTTCCTCCCAATGAGTAAAAGTTATAGTTTTACTTCATTTATTACAACACTAAAACTCTACAAATCAATAACTTCAATTAAAAATGAAATCTTATTCTCAGCAGAGTAGTTCAGAGAAGCTCACTGTTTTTCTTTAAATGCCTTTCCATCGTTTTTATAGATCTGGTCGAGAGGCAATTTCCCCCATGTTCATATGTGCGTGTGTCAATGAGGGTGTTCACATGCACAAATAAAAATACTCAACATTCCCCTCAATCTAAACCCACCGTATGCATCTTGTTACATAAATTAATATACAACTATTCTGAGGATTTTCATGAAAACAACTGAAAAACAGCAACAACAGAGGAAACTTGTTTCAGCACAATACACCAGCTTGAGGCATCTCCCAGTAGGATAAGAGCTTGTCAACAATATTATTAACAAATGAAAAAGATCATAATAACTACTCATGTGCACGTAAACACACGCACAGAGAAGAACTCCCTTTCTCACCAACAGAGAAGAAGCGCAGTGACGTGTAGCGTTCAGTGTCCGAAAACTAGGGCAATAAATTAAAACTTTTAAAAGATAAGAGTGCAGCTACTATTAAGGCTGAGCCTGGTGAGAACCATTGTTTTGATGGTAGAGATAAAATGGGAACACAGACAAGGCAACAAAGAGGAGAGAGACATCGGAAACATTTTCAGCTTTCCATATAAAATCAGGTTAGAGCTTTTCAAGTGCAAAATATTTCTACAGAACATTTCAGGAAAAACTAAAATCCCATCTCTTCAAGCATGTCAGATGTGACTAAACCAAAACTCACACACACACGCACACAGCAGCACGTGGTGAGGGCAGCTGTGACTTTTGACCGTCATAATCTAAGATGAGCAGAGCCTATGAGAAACAGCTCACTAAACGATGTATATATGTTTTGTGATCTTCCATTTTTATCGTATTCGGAGTGATGTCACGACTGCTGCTTGTTAGCCTCCTCTTCGTAAGCGTTTCCTGTTCCGTTCTGGACGTAGGCGGAGCCTGAGCCGAGCCCGTACAAGTGACCACAGTACTTTGCATCATCGATATGATCCTCAAAGAACATCTGTAGAGGACAATGTTAGAAGAACGTGATACAGAGAACAGACACATGTTCAATACATATGATACTAATAAATGAATCAGACTATTTAATGATAATAATAATTACAAAGAGATCTCTTACTTGGTGTGTGCAGTGTTATTTGCCACATGCTCACACTACTGTGCACTCACACTATCGCGGGCAACAACCTGTGTGCGCTGTAGATCATAACATTTTAACCATTACACAATCAGACCACACTCTTGACGCTGAAGAGTGCGTAAAGTTTCAGTGTATAACAAGTAGAAAAAAGGTTAATTTCTAGCTTAGACTGAGAGAGAGAGTAACCAGGGAGCTTCTTACCGCTGCCAAAGAGGAAATGTATTGCCATGTTAGTTTGTCATATCTTTTTCTGTCTAGTAGTCGGAAGATTACTCAAAAACTACTAGATGTATTACCACGAAACTTTCAGGAAAGAACACATTCACGATCAAGATCAGCGGGCAGATCCAGGATTTCCCCCTTTTCTTTAACACAGTGAGAACAAATCAGACATGTTTAGGGGACTGTTGGGCCTTTGTGGAGGTCTATACTCTACTGAGTGCCATTCCAGTTCTGACATGAGACCACACTGTCGTCAGATAAATGTAAAGGAGTGCATGTACCCACCTCCCTCATCTTGAAGAAAGCCATGCCTGTCAGTAAAGAGTCGGAGCCGGCCTGATGCTGTGGTCCGATCCTCTCCAGCTCCAGCTGTTCAGCTACTTCCTGAAGTCCGCCCTGAAAAACAAAGAAACACAGCCACTTACTCACAAGATCAACGCTTGAAGTCAAAGGAACACTTGAGGGCCACACTCGAGCTTTGTATTAATAAAACGGGTGTGATTTCTACCAAAGTACCTTCAGGTTTTTACAGCTCTTCATGAGGTACTTCACGTCATAAATGATTGGGAAGTACAAGCGAAGAATCTCGAAAAAGTCCACCTCCTCCTCCGGCAGGTTTGCGTTGGACAGAAACTTGATCAGGTAGCCAAAGTCATAGCCACTGCAACACACACCACCACACGCACACAATTTAACAACCTGTTACAAACACACACAGCAGAGGGATTCAAGAGGCAGATTTAAACAGATTTAAACACATGGAAGTCCAAATAACTACACAAGGATCAGATATCACTTTTACTACATCTAGTATCAACAGTGGCTAAAAAAAAGTTCACCCACAACAGATGGATTTTCCCAAAAGATCAACACAATTAGGAGAAATTAAAGAAATACAGTTTGTAGAAGAAAACCTAGAAGATAAACAACAATGACATAAGAGCCTGTTTGTTAAAGTTTGTTCTAAATACCTGAACAAGATGACAGTGATGTTTGAAACCTAAGCTTTGTTTAATATCCAGAGCCTGGTTATCTTTAGCCTCAATTGGCCATGGGGACACAGTGGGAAACTGAGTGCGAAATGAAGATGTTAAGCAGCAGATTGTAAATAGAAATACTGGTAATTGAACAGCAATTTTAACAGTAAATTCATCTCATGTTATTTTCTTAATTGTGGCAAAACAATCACATTTCTGCGTAACATCTTAGCTCTTATTACGACAAAGCAGAAAAAAAACTCTTCTTTTGTGTGGCTGCTGACAGTGCAGCTTCTAGAGATCACATGTTGCAGTCTAGATACAAAAACAAATCTATTGCCAAAGCAGAATACCTGTGAAATGACAGCCACTTGACCCCATCACAGAGCACCACCCCCGACGTCATCAGCAGCTCTGCAAAGTAGAGCGTCTCGATGCCCTCGTCCTCGTGCTTCTTGAACTGAATCCCTGAAGTGGTCAGGAGCTCGATGGAGTCCTGTGCATACATGTCCTCTCTGATGAGACACATCGCACGTCACACAATTACTGTTCATGTTATAAAACAGACAAGGTAAAAATGAAAAGGCAGGGGATAGCTTAAAATGTTGGCTTGTCTTTCGTTGGTGAAAAAAAAGCGGAAACACTTCTGTACTCTAGCAAATTCTAGTTTTCTACTTGACTATACAGAGGCAGAATGAAGCTATTCTGTCTAGTCTCAGGTTTAAATTCTGGATATGTTTGACTGCACCATCAGAAGTGACCGAGACAGAAAACTCATCTTACGTGAGGTTAAACTTAAAATTGAACTGCCATGTTGAGGTCCCTGGAGGATATTCCCCTTCTTCGTTCATAAACGTGAGGCCCAGCTGGATTATCTTGAGCAAATCCACATTGCAGCGCAGTAGCTGGTACTGATAGTCAGCGTTGCTCCGGAACTCTCCGATTGGTCTGGCTACTACACCGGGAAACTCTGTGTCCTGCAAAGAGACAGAGGAGTAAACTAGAACGGCCCTGGAGCTCCACCGAGGTCCAACAGTCCCCTTAGAGCAGGGGTGTACAAACTTTTTATCCCGAGGGCCACATACAGAAAAAAATTCGAAGTTCTGGGCCACTCACGCCGCCACGCCCCCCTGCCCTGGAGCGGACTGTCGACAGTTCCGCTCAATCCCGTCGCTCAGGGCGGGGGGGCGTGGCGGGGGACAGCTGGCAGGTCAGGGGTGAGTTGGGCGCCACCTAGTGTCTAAACTGAGAAGTACAATACAGTGGGCCATAGTCCATTACATTACAATTCATGTAATGCAATAGTAATTGTAATGTTATCCAAAGCGATTTACAATCAGTGCAATAAAGGGTACCCGAGGGTACAAACTCAGAACAACAAAAATCAAGAAAGTACAATTTCTTCAAAAATAGAGCAAAACTACAAAGTGCTATAAGTATGTTTCATTTAAGTGCTGCTAAAATTGTTAGTTGTTTTTTTTATTTTAATTTTTCAGGCGGGCCAATTTAAAATGGATGGCGGGCCGCAGATTGCCCGCGGGCCGTAGTTTGGACACCCCTGCCTTAGAGTCAATCAGGCAGCACACATTGCACACACTCAGAGAAATCAGTCCCCTAGACATGCCTGTTTCTTTTTATAATGATCCACACCCTGGGATTATTCCCTGGAAAATCAAATTCCTGCACCAACATTTAATGGCATCTTCCATGAACCATACTTCGTCCCTTCAACTGAGCCTTTTGTTATTTAATTGATCCCGTAGTTGCTTACAAACAACAAACCAACCAACAAATGACTGGGGGGAAAATATGAACTCCTGGACTGTGGTAAAAAAAAATCCTGATACTGATATCAGTCAATACTAGCTCCTCATAATATATGTCGTAACCATGGATTGATAGGTTGTCGGCTGTTTGGCCATTTGCAGTAGAGAGGATAGGATTGCTCTATGTTTTATCATCTGAGACCTCTAATGCAAATTAGCTAGTAGCCATATTTGGTACAAAGCACATCAATTTATATACTTCACCCTGCACCTGTTACAGCATTATAATCTGTAAACATGATCAGTGCATCTTATCACATTTCTTATCTTCGCAATGATATAGAAGAAGACAACTGTCTGTGCTAGGCCACTACAAAATCCATGAGACCGATATATTGGTCCATCGACAATGTATCAAACGCTGTTGTGTCATACTAACTGTGTCTACGGGTTCTCTCACCATGGCGATGTAGTTGTATTGTCGGATGACATGTCTGATCCTCTTCAGCTCCTCCTCCAGGTTGTTGGCCCAAACCTCACATATTCTTTGGCTGTGATCCACAGTAGCTGCGGGCATAGTGCCACTTCACCATGCAAAGAGAAAAAGATAGTCGGTCAGTTCATAGACTGATCCCTGTACGTGTTGACCTGTGATGGACCAAATGTGGCAGCCATTGAACACATGACCTCCAGATACACAGCGACTGTTCAACAATATATACATAACCTTATAATAAGAACTGCAGGAAACAACAAGCTGAGGGTAGGGAAGAGGATAAGTGAGTCTCTGAGTTGTTTGCTCTTACTCTGGTTGTGACACCTTTATATAGTGCTAAATGAACTCTTCACATTAACACAGAGGCAGACAGAGAGACAGGGAGAGAGACAGACAGAGAGAGAGTGACAGATAATGAGAGATAGACACACAGAGAGAGAGTGAACGACAGAGAGAGACACAGACACACAGAGAGACAGACAGACACACAGACAGAGAGACAGATAGAGAGTGACAGATATAGTGAACGACAGAGAGAGACAGACAGGCACACACAGACAGAGAGAGAGAGAGAGAGAGAGACACACACAGAGAGACAGACAGACACACAGACAGAGACAGATAGAGAGTGACAGATATAATGAACGACAGAGAGAGACAGACAGGCACACACAGACAGAGAGACAGAGAGAGAGAGAGAGAGAGAGAGAGAGAGAGACAGCAAAGGGGAGAGCGACAGACAGAGGCAGACAGGCACAGAGAAAGAAGTAGACAAGCAGGTAGACAGAGAGAAATAGACAGACAGAAAGAGAGACACACAGACAGATAATAGAAAGACAGAGAGTCAGAGAAAGACAAGCAGACAGACAGAAAGACAGAGATAAGAAGACAGACAGAGTGAGAGAGACAAGCAGACAGACAGAAAGACAGAGAGAAGCAGACAGACAGAAAGACAGTGAGAGAGAGACGCAGACAGACAGAAAGAGAGAGACACAGAGAGACAGACAGAGACAGAGAGAGAGAGAACCAGAGAGACAGACAGACAGGCCCCTTCCCCTTCAGCAGTTAGCAGCTAGCATGCTACAGGCTGAACGCTGCTGAACATGAGCCGGGCAGTGAGGCTCTCAGGTCGGAGGCTGGCTTCAGCCTCAGCAGCACTTCTCCAGCGGACCGGCGGCTCGACACATGGAGAAGAGTGTGTGCAACACGTGAAAAACACGACTAGCAGCACCCACACACACTGTCACTCACACATACACATATATATACACACAGGTATTTATATGTGTGTGTGTGTGCAGTGGGCGCCACTTCGCTCCAACAAAGCTCCAGGAGCCTGGATCACTTACCGTTCCCCCGCCCGGGCGGCTGTGTGTTTAAAGCGTGTGCTATCTGGAGACTCGTACTTTGTGCTACGTTACTGTGTCGGGGCTGTTCCGCTAACTTTTTAAATAGTTTATATGGAGTATTGTATCGATGTCAACCCCCGGCTGCCATCATAGCCGAGCCTACAACCCTGCGTCAGCACGTAAGGACCGACGTGATGCGCGTGTGTTCGCTTCCACGTGAGTGTATCAGCAAAGATGAGGGACGTTCATTTGAATATCATTTCGATGTTAATGTTTATTTATATGATTTTTTTTAAAAAAGCTCTGTTTTTCTAACTTTATTTTTCCCCCTGTTTTTACAAGATACAAATCCTGTTAGAAACTACAATTACTAATATTTTTATAGCACAAATTTCCCCTGATATTGTAAATGTATTAAGTATGTGTCATATGTCACATACAGAAAGCAAACACATTCAGCCGTTATTTGCTCTGACATAATAATTTAATAGATTTATTGGTAAAGCACTTTTTCAATTCAAGTAACATAGAGCTTTACAACAAACAATATGAAATCCACAAAGTAAAAAATAATATAGCTACAGATAACAAAAGTCATACACATCATGCCATAAAAGCGTTTTCTATATGATGTGTCTTAAGAAGTGAGATAAAATAGCAATTCTTCTAGTCTAGTCTCTTCTGGCAGGTTGTTCCAAAGTGTTGGGGCCCTCAAAGCAAAGGCTCTATCTGCTGTGATTGTTAGCATGAATTTTGGAATGGCTATCAACGCAAAGGGGATAATAATGATGATAAGAATACACAACATAGATGCAGGATACTGTAACTGGACACAATCTTAACAAAAATCACTCTGTTTACAATTTTCAAAAACAACACTGATCATTTCTGATTGGTTCGTTTGTGGCATTTTTTCCTGAGACACAATCTCGGATATCAATAATATCTGATCTGATATTGAATCCAAACCCGTTCCTCAAAACTAACAACAACATTCCTAAATCCAAATAATGGAAGCAATATATTGTGTATATTGAGATCTATATATCTAGATATTGAATGCAAGGACATTATCAAAACATGTGTACGACTGTGGACCTGAACTGTGTCGTGTTCTGGACTTAAAGTGATCCAGTGCTGCTCTGACTACTGATCCGCTGTATACATTACTGTGCATTGCATTTTTATAACCTGACATTTTGATTCATTGCATTAGTTGTTTGAGCACAAGACGATAGAGTTTCACATTGATTATTTAATCCGTTTGAATCTGTAGTTCACAGATTGCGCTGTAATGTATTAAGGTTTCATTTGGTTTTAATAGACATTCACTGAAATTATGTGTGAAGAGGAAACTGCACTTCTGTAGACGAGAGACACAGGTTAATTTGACTTCCTAATAAATGAGTGTCATTTAATAATAGTATTGTTTTTTTAACACATTACAATTTTCTGTTTTGCTATGATTCTGTGATCAGATTCATCACTGTAATTTTCTGTAAATCAAAAATGTACATTCCTTTCACACTGAGCCTAAGAAAAATAAAATATTTCAAAAAATGCCATGGCTATCACATGAATTCACTGTAATGATCTGGTGCATATGAACTGCCAAGCACAGCTGGGAGGTGGGACATCACTGAACAGAGTTCATAGTGCATAGTAATGTGGATTTAGTCACTTATAGTCATAATGTTAGATTTTCTCTAATAAATATATAAAAAGTACAAGACTTGTTTAAGTGTGAACTAAAAATGTACACTACAAATAAAAAGTGTATTTTTTGGGAGATCATTTCACAAAAAGTCTCATCAGGCAGAAGATTTCTATCTAATTTCCAAGAGGGCCGTTTGTAAGAAGGAAATGCAAGGTCTAATATTACAGGGGCATGATCTGACTCAGCTATAGTTGAGTATTCAGCGTTTGTGACAAAGGGGAGAAGAGACTACTATACGAATGGTGTACAGAGGAAAAAAAAGAAAAGGACTTGCTTTGTGGAAACAAAGAACGCCAGGGGTCAACACCTTCTATCTGGTTCATAAAGGCTGATAACAGTATGGCCTTTTTAGACAGGTTCGTAGATTTAAAGTTGGAACGGTCTAATCGCCACCAAATATCAATTGTTGTGAGTTCAAATCTGGAATTATGAAATTATTTTCCCCATAAATTTATCATCATCCCAATATGGGGCATAGATGTTAATCAAAACCACAAGCTTATGGTAGAGAAGCCCAGAAACCATTACAAATCGACCTTGTGGGTCTGAGGTGACAGTGGTCGCACTAAACAGATCTTTTATGAATCAATATGGCCGTTCCACAAGTTTTAGAGTTAAGGTTGGAATGGAACACATTCCCCACCCATCCTTTCTTTAGTCTGACTTGATCTGACTTTAACCAGTAGATGGGTTTCCTGTAGAAATACAACATCACATTTTAAGTGTTTTAAATATTCTGGCTCTTTTAACAGGCCCTTTTAAACCTTTTACATTCCAGCTAATGAATCATATAGCAGCCCTTTTTGCATCAATACCATCTCAGTTATGTTCGTTTCTTCAGTGAACTAAGGTGAACATGTGGTGCTAAAGTGTGGTGGTATCCTTTCCCCTAACCCTATCCCATGTCCAAAACAAAAACAGAACTAGAACTAGGCCTATACTTGTCCTTCTCCCTGAGGCAAGCTGCAGGCTAAACGCTATTTCCAAAAACTTCTGGCACTACATTCTCTTGACACTTATGCCCAGGAAGGCTCCCAGTGGTCATATGTTAAAATAAAAATGAAAAAAAAATGGTTTAGCAATACAATAACTGTAAAACAAACAAGCATATATGAGAACGTGTATAACATAAATGTTGAAAGGCAACATAAGGACATGGTATGTGTAATGTACAGTGGTATATGTCAATACTATGTAATACCTATATTCATATTATTTAATTTAATATTACCCACTGTAAACTGCTGCTTCATTTGACTTTGACTTGACTATGTTATATGTATACATGTATTCATATTCATATTATTTAATTTAATATTCCCCACTCCTTCACCTTGTAAACTACTGCTTCACTTGACTACGTTATATGTTACGATGTGATGTTATATGTTATGTTAGATAGCATGTTATTTTTTTTTCTATTTTGTAAAGTCGTCTACTGCGTAGATGTTGCCTGCCATGTCATAAGAATGTCACTGCTCCGATGACGCTGTCATTGGTGCATGTGACAATAAACTTTGATTTGATTTGATTTGATAAACATTTTTGCTCAATATTCGTATTCTGCTTATTCTCTCTCTCTCTCTCTCTCTCTCTCTCTCTCTCTCTCTCTCTCTCTCTCAGCTTTTTCTGTAGTGGTGACATCACACAAGGGCCTGGTGACATCACATTCCTTTGATAAACATTTTGGCTCAATATTCATATTCTGCTAATTCTCTCTCTCTCTCTCTCTCTCTCTCTCTCTCTCTCTCTCTCTCTCTCTCTCTCTCGCTCTCTCTCGCTCAGCTTTTTCTGTAGTGGTGACATCACACAAGGGCCAGGTGACATCACATTCCTTTGATAAACATTTTTGCTATACGGTAAAGCAGTTCCACAGTGTACTATTCAAAGGAAATTTTAGGCAAGTTTACTAAAGGAAAGGCAAAATAATTTACTATAGGATCATCATAGAGTTTTTTTAAGTAATAGGAAACATTTTCAGCTTCATTCAGCAAAGAATATCATCAGGTACATATTTATGTAGCAGACTGACCTCCTGCCAGCATATACAGTACTGTGCAGTTTAACAGTGTGTACAACTCTGTGATTATTCATATCTTGTTTCTTTCCGTCTTTCAGTCATGCGTCGTACGAGTTCCCGCCTGAGGGCCAATGGCTACTACGAAGCAAACAAGAAATATGATGCGTATTGTCCGTCAAAGATATCTTACCGTGAGAACCCTGTCAAGTACGTAACACTATGTGTGTGTGTCAGCTTGAATTCAACATTTGTCTATTCTCTAATGCGAATTTCTACAACTGTGTGTGTGTGTTGTCAATTTTTAAAGGGTTTTCAAGAAGAGGGACGGGAGCACGCCACCCATCCCTGCAGCCCAGCCACCCATCCCTTCATCCCAGCCTTATGGTTAGATACATTGCAAACCTGTGTGCAGTGTTTTTTTGTTATTTTCTAGATTTAAAAAGGGACAATTTCCTGCAACAAAGTAGTGTAAAGTTCAGTCTCGCATCTAGTTCAACCAGTATTCCTTTGTTACTATTTTGTAATTAGTATATTGTTAAGAAGCTTGAAGAGCTAAATGTATGTTGTAATTCACAAAAAGAAAGTCTAAAGTTTAACATGTTTTTGTCTCTCTCTATCTAGTCAGTTATCCTGCATTTGCACATGACACCATGCGATTGCACTATTTGATGTCTGAGGGCCCATCCAGAAGGCCACCAATTAAAAATAATGCAAGTACTACCACGAGTACCAGGAGTGCCAGAACAATAAGCAGTAGCCACAATACCTGCACCTACACCATCATCAACGGTCCCAGCAAAAAGGATTCAGCTCGAAGTTCTGCAATCAGCAGTGCCTTATTTTCTCCGATGAGTGAGTGTCAAAATTATCCGGCATATTGCTGAATGTTCACATGAACAACTATCACTTGAAATAAGTTTGTGTTTTCACAATCACTGCATGTCTTGGCTCCAGATGAACAAAACCTAAAAATGATTTTGTCTTCCTTGTCCTAACGTGAACAATTCAGTCAGCAGTCGCATGAAGAAGACCTGTGGTCTGCTTTTCCTTTTCATCCTCACATCTCTATGTAAGTGGCATTGACATTTTACAAGATTCAAGTTTGCAGGTCATCTGGCAAGGAGGCGACTTGCTGTTCTCTCAGACCTTTGGAGCTCTAAGAACTGTGCCCCCTTGTTTTCTCCAGGTATTTGGTTACTCTCTCCCGTGTTGACCAGTTTCGTGGGTTTCAAACTGCTAAAGTTTCTACCTCATCAACCCAACACCCATATTGATGCTGCTGAGGAGGTAGGACTCAACTGCAGATCACCTACTAGTCACTCACTGTGTATTTGTGTTAATAATTTCTATTTAGATTCTGAGGAATTCATATTCTCAAACTATACCCTTGTGCAAATCATGCATTTCTTCATTTACATTTTCCTATTTTCTTGAACAATATAGTAGTGCTCTGGTAGAGTAGTCCCTAATCCAGATTTGAGACTCTGACTCTGGGTTGTGACTAATATCCTTACTGAAACATAATCCCTGTATCTTCTGTATATTTTTACAATTACACACCACCTAAAAATACAATTTCCTTTGGAAAATTTAAAAAAGGTCCTTGATCCAAGTTAGTTACGCCCATGTGATTTAACCGGGAAGAAATTATACAGGATCTTAGTTCTTGCTTAGAAACTAGTTGAGCTGCAAAAATGTAGCCCAAATGCAGAGACAACTATTCACTCTGACTATATCTTTCTCCCTCAGATCAAGGAGCTGATGAATCCAGAAATGCAGTACATGGAGAAGTGGCTCAGTTACCACATCAAGGTAGATTGAGAGATCCTCTAGATCTAGATCATCTCCAAGATTACTTATCGACGCATTAAAGTCACAAATGTCAATACAAATTAATTATGTACCATTTTAATGTCTAATAGGAGCAGGACGCAGTCATGCTTGATGACGAAGGAAGTGGACGTTCGGGAGCTGACAAAATGTCTGACTTTGCCCTTGAGGTTCAAGGTCAGGAATATCTCCATGTCACTGTTACTTGTCTTAAGTGAATGATACTGCATTACAGATTTAGTCATTAACATCACATATCAGTTATAATTATCACTTTTATTAGCTCAGTATGACCCTTCTTGTACCATTCTTGCAGAATGATGACTCAGCATTCATACAAATGACCCATTTTTGTGTTTCTGTTCACAGGTGCCAGGGTGATCACTTCCAGGTGTTCAGAGACATATCGTGGTACTAGGGAGTTTTTGACCCTTTTCGGTTACACGTATTATACGGTCAATGTGAGCCCACGGATCGTTATTCAGGTATTATGAATGATCACCGCCCGCCCTGTATTCTTTGTATCTTCTGTGGGGCTGGGTATTGTTCACTGCAAGTCGGTGACTATTAGTTTCTTACAAGGAGAAATTATTTCCTAATAGCATCTCCTCTCTCCACAGGGTCGGGCACCATTGATCCCAGGGATGTGTTGGTCATTCCCTGGTGCCCAGGGAGCCTTTGCCATCACTCTCTCTCTACCTGTCAAGATAACCCACGTGACAGTGGACCACGTGTCACGCGACAACTCACCCACTGACAGCATCAAGGCAGCACCCAAAACCTTTCAACTCTATGTAAGTGTAAACCTTGGAGAAAAAGGTGAGTCTCATACAATAGTCACACCTCTAATGTATTATTTCTCTCCCAGGGAATGAGAGACAACTCAGAGAAGAGAACTCTTCTGGGAACTTTCAACTACGATCAGAGTGGCGAGTCCTCGCAGACGTTTCAGCTGCCTGTAAGTGCAAATGATCAAATCTATACAGACAACGACACCATGAAAAAGAAATGTTGAACCTGACCTAACTTCTTCTGTTCTATATAACAAGTCTAGGCCTGAACATTGCACACTCACTCATCCAAATTGATATCTTTCTTCTTTGTTTCTCTCCATTCTCATCTTTTCTCCTGTGCCCTGGTACCAGAACCCAACTGAGGACATCTATAGTGGTGTGGAGATGCATGTCCTCAGTAACTGGGGACAAGCTGAATATACATGTCTATACCGCTTCCGTGTGCATGGGAAGATCGCCTCCACAAGAACCTAAATGAACTGTCTCTCTCAGTCCCTCTCTCTGTATATATTTGTTTCTATTCAATTCAGTTGTAAAATAAAAAATTTTAATGCCCCAAGTTTTTCTTTTAATTCATAAATTCGGTTCAACTTTCTACTTCCACTAATTTGAACTTTCAGTTATACAGTTCTTTTCAAACTATTCTACTTTCTAGAATAGAGAACTAGATGGTGAATATCCCACGTACGTTTGAAGGGTAAGGGCTAGGGTATGCTAAGGCTAAGGGTAAATCTGACTGGCTATACTGGCTTGTATTGCAGCACTATGAAAGCCATGTGGCCTGCTCAGTGGATCAGACATCATTACCTCTATGCCCTTTTAAACTAAACACTGAATGTCCCCTGTGATTTCTAACGCACTATTTAATGCCTACCATCAGTTTATGTTATTGGATGTAAACAGATGTTAGGGACATGTCTTCAGTTGTGTACTTGTACCTAATTCAGTTCATATTCAGCTGTGTTCAATTTATTTTCTGCTATACTTCATACAGTTTAGCTTGATTCAGCAAAGCATTTCAGTAGCTCATCATTCACACTGCCTTTTCAGATGTAAATGCAATTTATAAATGCTTGTGAACCATAATAGCAGATGTATCATAAGCATAAGATTCTCCTATTTTCAAGAATTAATGAAATAAACCATTATGGTTTCTTATTTTAATTGTCATTACATATATATATAAGGGGAAGAACTGAAAGAGACCTGCTGAGTTTTGCTGCCCTCTTCAGGAAGTTAAAGTTAGTACACTTTTGCACAGATCTGAGGGTCAGTGTCGATTCAACTTATCATTTATTACAAACGTTTTCAGACAAGAACTACATGGACTCTATTGTTCGGAGCATGCAGAAGGCAGGATATGATCTATAGATTCTGCTGCAGGGATCAAATGTTTTTCATTACAGCCTATCGATGCCGGTGTTGGCCATTATCTCCAAAAGCTCTAGAATCTCGTCTTTCCAAGTTGACATCTTTTTCAGCGTCTCCTTGTGTAAAACTAATCATAACATTCTCATCAACAGTCCTGTGTCACAGACACAATATACTAACAGTGCTTCAGCATATCTGTAAATGCTACCTTTCAGATAAAGAAAATTCTGTTTCCATTTGAAAAAAATGTATCCTCAACTCCGCTGATGTGCGTGGTGCCACAAGGTTGGATTCTTAGTCCCAATCCTATTTTTTCTGTACATGCTCCCAGTAGGAAACGCATCAGCCTTTTTAATTGGATATCCATTAGTCCTATGCTGATGGAAGCCAAACCATTCTTTTATCTCTTTGAAAAAAGAATGATTTTAATCAAACCATTAGAAATTACCCCTTCTAATGCACAACATGGGTAAAAAATGACCCGTATTCTTTTCCTATGCTATTTCATGCATGGCTGTGTCTTTGCTATATCTTTGAAATCAGTTTATTTCATCATTTAACATTCATTTAATTTAATATTATCTTTAAGTATTCATTAAATATCTTGTTTTTGATAACCACACAAGTCATTATTTTCATTTTTCCATTCTTACTTCATGAACAAACATACCTTTCATGTTGCTTTTGCACATCTGATGCATATAAGTATAATTTACAATATCAGAGTGTAAGTACGTTTGGTCGCAATCATTCTAGATTTGCGGCTAAAATGGTCATAAACACGCTGCATGAAGAACATGGCCGTAGTTTGGACACCCCTGGTCTATATACTCATAATGGTCCTCACGAAGATAGAGGTACAGGTACGTGTGTGTGGTTGTGATCTTTGATAACTCACCACCCCTGTGGTTCAGAGGTCTGAGTTCCTTTAGAGGAGTTTATACTACTATATATACAAACAGACACGGACTGTAATGCTGTTAACCTGCACCAAATCCTTAATACAGTGAATAGCACAGTCTCCAAAACTCAAATCGACAGTATTTTAAAATAATGTAAAATTAAGTGCAGCCCAGATATGTGAAAGGTGTCTCCTCCAATTGCTGAATTTACCTGTTTCCTCACCAGCTGATTAAATCAAGTGACAGGATGTGAAGTGAGTAAATATTCGCTGATGATGGCTTCACATTAAATATCAAAAAGTAGAACACACACAAACCCACCAAAGTGTTTATTACCTCATGAAGGGGACTCGGTATAAATACTGATGGACTATTTTTGTACATTTGAATGTGTATTTAATCACATTCCACTGACAGTTGGCAGCTCTAACACAAACTGTTGCTATAAACTGCTTTTGTTTCATGAGGACAAGATATGTTTCCATAAAACAACAATTACTCATTTAGCACTGGATGATCTCAGCAGAAGGGAACTAGTCATAAAACAGAGACGGGCACATGAGGGTGGATTTTTTGAGGGATTTGTCTTTTCTTTCCAAGGTTGTAGCTGTACAGTTTAACCTTGTACCCTGAAGACTGTAAATAAAAGTTGTCTTTGCATGTTTCTATTGATATGTTTCTTTGTTAGAGATTGTGTGAACAGTAGATTTACGTACATTTTGATTACGTTGCCAGTTTTTTAGCAAACTTGCGTAAGGAAACATGAAGAGATACAGTCGGAGAGCAGTTTCCTGAAATGATCCACACCCGCTATACGTCACTGTTCATTGTGAATATTTAATTAGAGCAACGTAAACCCAGCTCTGCACTGCGGCAACATCGTGGCATTGGATTTGACACAACCTCTTGTGTTTCGTTATAAAATAGCATCTAATCAGTGGCGATTTTAGCCTGAAATTTCTGGTGGGGCAATTTTGTATGACGTCATGTCACCATCACAAAAATAGAGGTAGCTGATTATTATAAGCAGTAGGCCTATATAGACCAGTAAGATATACTATGGGCTGCATTTTGAGTTCCAGCAGGGAGCAGAAATCGTATTTCCGACAAGCTGCTGAGACACTTTCAACGCACACACACACTGAGTCGTATCCCCTTTAAGCCCCAAACCATGAAAAGAACAAATCATGAGAACAAGCATTTTTAAATACTTTTTATTTTCTTTAATGTTTTTGCATTTGCAGTAAAAAAATAATAAATGAAAGAGTCCGGAACCCGTACCGCAGAAAAAAATTCCAGCTGTAAACATGTCGTCCTGCTCACGCACCAATTTTGAACGTTTGTTATGCTTAATGATGTAGTTCTACTACGTCAGGTCCCCCAGGGGGCAACCCTCTTCAATTATCCACCAACTCCGCCTCCCACAGCCAGGTGAAGAAGTCCGTGACCGTCTTAAGGGCCACGCCCTTATCCAGCAGATCGCGGGTCTTTGCGTGTCCCAGCCAGACATTCGTAGAAAATACGGAGGAGATCTGGAGAACAAATACATGTCAGTCATCGTTTCAGCTGGGACGAAACGGAAGTAAATCATATTTTTCTGTGACGTGAGTCCAAATCCTAATGTTAATAATTCAATTAATGCGATTTGCATCTAGATAATAAACAAAAAATGGATGGTTTAGAAATGACTGAAGACGGCATTGTGTTTTGCAAAAGTGATTTGGAGTCGGAATGATTTTCCTCAAATGAACAAATCAAGTTAATGTCAGTGAGAACAAATTTGAGATTCAAAGTTTTAATCCGAATGGTTCCAAATGTCCTTAAATTGCTAAAAAAATAAATGGAAATATGAAAATCTACAATTCCATATAACAAGGCGAAGTTCTTCTGCTGATGGGAATCATGTGACAAGAAGCAAAGCTCCAGAGAAGTTAATAAATGGACCTTGTAGTGAGATTGATCTGTTAGACTTGTTTGATCACAACTGAGAACTTGTTACACAGTTTACTCTAGAAAAGAAGAAAAATGATCATGTGTGAGTTTCATTTGGAGTGAGCTCTGATGCAGAACTTACGTGGAGGATGATCGAGGGTCACGATCAGCGCCTGAAGCTCCTTAAGAGCTTCCTGCTGTCGCTCTCTCTCTGTGTTTCGGTACTTGACTACTGCAGGCAGTCTCTTCTGAAAGAGGGCCGTGTGCACCCTACAGTTGGTGTGTCCTGCACAGTGAAGCAGGAGGCAGAGTAAATTCATTCGCTCGGCAGAGAGTAAATATTGTAATCAGCGTTGCGATTTGAGCTGGTGGAGAGCTTACCTTTATCTGCTGCCTTACACACAGCCGCCATCAACTCCCTCAGGTAGGGAGACGAGCTCTTCTGAGATTTATCCCGCCTTTGCTGAGAAACGGGGAACAGAGGAGGAGGAGGAGGAGGAGGAGGAGGAGGAGGAGGAGGAGGAGGAGGAGGAGGAGGAGGAGGAGGAGGAGGAGTAAAAACACAGCGTCTGTCAAATTCACAAGAATCAGCTAAGAAGTGATGACACTGAAGAGCAGTAAACACAAAGCCCTTTTCAGAGAGGACCTGTAGGCGAATGTCCTTGTCCACATGAACGTTTGTGGACCCAGGGAGGAAACAGTAACATTTTGGAGCACAGGTGGATCCAGGAATTGTATTGATGAGATCTTACCAACAGTCGTGGACCAACATTAGTTTCAAGGTCCGAAATATAAGTATATTCCGTTACTCTACAACCAGGTGTAACTCAGCCCAACTCCGTCTACCCTTCAGGATTTTTACCACTAACTCGAAGAGACTGGTTGATGTCACTTTTCGTACCTTCACACAGCTGAAGACCTTCTGTTCACTGGCAATGTCCTCCAGCAGGATCCTCTCCATATGATGTCTCAGCTCCCCGGGAAGCACGCTTATCAGCTTCTGTTCTTGTGGAGACTGGACAACAGGCTCAGGTTTCACTGTCAAGGCAAATAAACAAAGACAGTCACAACAGTGTGATTGATGGCAGAGAGTGAATGTGTCAGTGTTATCGTCCTGTCTGTCCGGTGTTGGGCAGCGACGTGCGTCTCACCAGGCTCTCGAATACTGCTGCGCTCTTACTCAGATTTGTAATATGCCATAAGTTACTGTTTTATATCAGGGTTTCATCAAGTTAAATTTAAAACCTTTTTAAGAACAAAATGAAGGAAATTCACCCTTCCATCATTAGGTGTTGTAGTATGAACTCCAAACAGTTACAAGACTTCTGATCAGCAGGTCATGTAGTGTGAACTGCACAGTGAACCGACAGCTTTAAAAGTCATGTGGTGTGACCTCACCTGAGTCACTGGCCTTGGCTCCTCCACTGCTGCCCTTCACCAATGTGACTTGAGCCCGGGGGCCCAGCAGGATCTTCTCCTCCATTTGAGGCTGCAGAAAGAGAAGCGATTATGATCACTCGAAACATTTCCAGCAATAAAAACTACAGATGAAAATAGTAGAAAATCTGAAAGGAAAAGTCTAAATGTTTAGACTGAAATCTACAGGTAAATATTTCCAGTCTTCCATGTTCTCAAAATGTCCAGCAGAGGGAGAACTAAGCTTCTTTCCAAAGCACTGTCTGAATCATGCAATGCCCAATGTTAATCAGAGTGCATCCAGCAGGTGGAGATTCCACAAAGTCTGTGTTCCTTCTATTCTGCAGTACCTCATGGATCCTTTGTGCCACCTTTGCACTGCCGAACATGCAAACTACAGTAATGCCGCACTGATGAATTCATTAAAGATCAATAGTTATCACGTCTTCCTCAGGTTTCTTCCATTTTTCCCTTTTCATTGTTTCCATGGATTTTTCTTACATTTCTTTGCCATGATCTATGTATCTATCTATATCAGTCCTTCTAAAAATCGTTTGAACTCCTTAACAACAGCAGTGTAGATATTCATCAAACAGAATATGACCAGAATATATAGTATCATGTTCCTGGTCATCAGACAGATCGGTGAAATAAATCTCTATGGTAAAATCCATCTTACTTTGAAGAATTTGAATGTTGGACTCTTTACAATTGTGCAAATGAAAGAAAAATCGCGAAGAACCACTCACCAATCTCAGGTTTATAACATCCTGCAACAGGAACCGTATCCGAGACGACGTCTGTCCCTCTTTGACGATTGTTTTCATCTGAAAATACATCTAGTTGTGAGACAGAGTGAGAGACGGTTAATTTGAGACATGAGGTTCATGCACTAATGTCAAAAACACTGCTGACAAAAAGTTTTCATCACATCTTCATCCCTGCAAACAACCCATTTCTCTTAATATTTAATTGTGGAAAGGAAAACAAGCCACGTATTATTCTGTAGATTATATTCGAAGCTTTCAATCTGTAGCCCTTCAGACCTTTTTATGACCGTAATAAAATAAATTTAAGATTTATGTCAAATGTACTACCACCAGCTCACCTTGGCCACTACTGAGTCAAAGTCCCTCCCGATTGTGGTGAAAAGGCTGCAGAGACACTCTAATGACTCGTTGGTGTGGTTGTCCAGCATCTTGTCCATGCAGGCCTGAATGTTGGCCGTTGTTAGCAGCTTGAGTTTGTAGAGTTCTCCAATTAACTTGACATTGCCGACGGAACGCAGCGGGATAATTCCCTCTGCCTCCTGCAGCTCTTCCTTGTCTTTGTCAAATTCCTTCTTACAACGGCTCAGCAGCAGCTTGATAAAGCTCACTGTGTCGTTGGGTTCTTTATTGGTGGGCACTTTGAGCTGCACATGAACAGTAAGTGGAATGAATTCAGTAGAGAACATAAGCATTAAAATTAAATAAGTAATGAACTAACCCTGAATTTTCTGCAGGTTTAACATTTGTTTTTGTATTTCGACAAATTAACATTTTCGTATTTATGTACTTCTCTAAATCCAATTCAAACAATTACATTACAAACACAAGACTCTCTCGTTCCAAAGTCGACACACTTCTCTGCTCAACTAATCATGACCTATGACCTGCTCACCTCGGCGAGGCAGCGGCACATGTTCTCGTAGGTCACAGAGAAGCTGGGCTCGTCAATGGCATTCTCAAAATCCAGGTCCACGACTCCTTCGACCTGCTCCTCCGAGTTGATGGTCAAATCCATAACCTGCTTAATAAGCTGCTTGAAGTTCTCAGGCGTCAACTTGTTCAGGATACTGCGGACCAGTTTGAACAGGTCCTGAGGGGAATAGGTTATAACAGGTACTTAAACTCTGAGGTCATCAAGCACAAAGACCACTTCTCCATTGGTCCATTTTACCATACAGCTGATTTGTTCTTCAATAAACGAGGTTATATTTTATTGTTAGAGTTTCACTTTCAAAGGATCTTGATATTTAGACTGGTAATTTCCATAAACAGGTGAAATCTAGTGTGTATCCAGATTTTGTGAATCAAAATAAGTATTTTTAGGGAGGTGTCATAAGTCGGTTATATCAGAGAATGGGTATTTTGCCTGTGTTTAATGTGAGCCGTCTACAGAACATATTTTAGTACATGCAACTGATCACAATATGCATTATGGTGATAACGTGGCCTATCAGCCTTGGAGAACATAAGAGTGCCTTTCTAGTTCAGCATATCAAATGTTTTAAATCCTACAGTTAACATGTATGTAACATCCTGACTATATATGTCATTACACTGTATTCACACCCTTTCACATTTTGTTGTGTTGCAGATAAAATCCTCATCAGTCCAAACTCAATACAGAAAAATCTGTCATTCAGAAGGAGAATAGGGGAGTGCCTTGTTGCCCCTACTGAGCATTATGAAAAATTGTTCATTGTATGCAAATACTGCAAATTCCTACCCCGCAAGTGGTAGGGCCACAGGGCTCCATTATTCGTTGATTGGTTGGGTAGACAAGGGCGTGTTTGTCGGGATAGTGGGCCTAGCAGTCTGCAACTGAGTCCTCTGGAAAAACTGTAGGTTGGTTGTGAGGAGATGTCCAGCAAGGAGGGAGAGAAGAAGTGATGATAAATTAAAGATCAAAGGAACCGCAAGGCACATTATAGGACAAAGCGCATAACTCATATAATACAATTAAAGGAACATTATAGCACATTAAAGGAAAAAAATCTGCCTTTGAACCATGGCGCAACATCCTGGAAAAGCTGCAGTTCACTGGGTGGCCACTAGTGGCTGGCTCCAAGAAGTAGTCAATTCCTATTGACTCCCATGTTAAAAAGCCCGTCTTTAGAGTAGAATTAAACTTGTTTACAGACTGGTTCAAAAAACGGTTTTAGTCTCAATTACGAGGTTCTTCCTTTGGGTGGAGTGAAAGATAGCGACGGGTGAACGCCTACTACTAGTCTCATTTTCACTCTGCCAAAACCAACGGATGATGTCACGGACCCTCCGTCCATTTATATATACAGTCTATGCTTTAAACTTATTAAAAAAACTTTGGAAAATGATTAGAATTCCAAATTGTTCATAAGTGACAAACACAACAGGTTTAAAACAAGACTTCCTGCATGAGTGAATACACTGACTCGGGACTGGCTAGTCTTACTCTCTTTATTGGAAGGAACCAATCAATATTTAGAGTAATTATACATAGAATGTTGGAAAATATCATATTCGGATACTTCTTACTAGGCTTGTTGCTTTGGGAGATTTTGCACAAAAGGTCTTAATGTGTTACAACCCATCTTAACGTAGACTACACTGATCGAACTATATGAGATCTACATTACAATCAAATTTATAACTTATAACATATCAAATATCTACAGCAGCACACTAACCCTTCATTGCGGACAAAGTGGAGCGGCAATGCTTAAAAATGTTAAGTTAAATTAATAATGTTGACGCTTTTGTTTCAAACCTCTTTCCCTTTGAAGCCTTACAGTGTGTTTAACAGACCAATGTGATCTGATTTGAGATTGAGCTACATCTGTACCTCATGTTGAAGTAGCTGTCGTAAAGACTAGAATAGAATACACAGAATGATCTAATCAATTCCCCTGCTGGTTATTTTTAAACAAATCGTTACAGTCAACATCGAAAGGTTTTCCCTTATGGAGGAAGAAATTGAAATAAAAGATAATGAGGCAGACTGTAGCGTTAGACATCTCTGCAGCAGTCTATCGTTTGGCAGTCACCAGAGTGGTTAGCAAGTAACTAATAATTACAGGAGAAAAAGAACATCACACCTTCGTCTCTTTGGTCTGTGAACTCGAGACCGTTTAATCTGCGCATGCGCACAACAGCATCCCAGTGCACGCAGGCACCTCATGTTTATGTGTCATCACTGCATGGGCTCACAGTAGCTTAACATGGCATTGCTACTTATATGCTCAACACAGACCCTTTTTAAACAAGAAGCAGAAATTTAAACCTTTTTTTTTGTCCGCATGGTGAAGAGCAGATCCTGACCTGGTGTGAATATAACTTTGTTTCATGACACCCACTTCTCCTCACCAGTAAATGACTCCGCCCTTCCGCCCTTGTTATGCCGAGAAGCGATCGTTTCGGCGTCAAGTCTATTTTTGCCGCTTGACGTTAGCGTCAAGCGCCAGGAAACACACTGAAAAATTATTTTAAACGATATTGACAACATATTTTATATTATATAAATTATCAAATATGCATCCCATACTTTGTATTCACCTTCTGTTGTCTTGGAGTTTTTATTTGACCACTTTTACCAATCACATTATTAAATGTCTTCCCTCTGCCCATCCACTACAGCCACACATGTCATATAGGTAAAAAGAGAGATAGAGACTGGGCTGTATGTGTGATCACGGATCAGAATCGGCAGGATGACCAGCGTGGGGAAATGCGTGGGGAAATGCGTGGGGAATTTTTCACAATAAAACACCGTTTTATTTTGAAAAATGACCGGATAAAGATAAAACAGAAAAAATTAAAATTATTTATTCTTTCTGTGCGGCCCGGTACCAAATGACCCACGGCCCGGGGGTTGAGGACCACTGTTCTAGAAGACCTGCTTTAAGACCTGGATGTGGACTCTCAACCAGTGAAGCTGAAACTCAGCACAATGACAGCTGTCGACACCATCCTGGCAAGCACGAGTATCCAAGGTCTACGAGTGCGAGGTCTTCATTCTGATAAACATATCCATATAAAGCAAGCCTATACTCGTAGTTTTATTCCAGTGGACAAGTCGTATATTCCAACAAGAGAAACGATACAAACGTGGCCTCACCTTAGACATCTAGCAGACATGTTGCTACCACTTCAAGATTGTGAAGTAGGACTGCTAATTGGTTATGATTCTCCGTTAGCACTAGCCCCACTTGAAGCCGTCATAGGCAAAGACAATGAACCCTTTGCACAGAGAACGGAGCTCGGCTGGAGCATCATAGGCTCATCTAATCCCCATTTAGACAGGCAGGGAAGTCAGAACTTCGTTCACAGAGTTGCTGTAAAAGAAATTCCTGCCCCATTAGTCAGTGACGTTTTGAAAGCCCTGGAGTTAGACTTCAATGAAAGGGTCTATGAAGACAAGTATGTATCTCAGGAGGATGTTCAGTTCATACAGTTCCTTAGTAAAAATATCAACCAGAAAGAGAACAGACACTTTGAAATGCCTCTCCCCTTCAAGAGTGTCAGTCCACCTTTGCTACCGAACAACAAGAAATTAGCTTCCGTTCGCCTTCAATGTTTGAAGAAGAAGTTAAAGGCAAATGAAAAATATCATAACCACTACAAAACATTCATGGAAGAAATCATTAAGAGAGGTGATGCAGAACCAGCACCCAGTTCAACCGAAGGTGAGATAATTTGGTACCTCCCTCATCATGGTGTTTACCAACCCAAAAACCTGAGAAACTAAGAGTTGTCTTTGACTGCTCGGCTAAATTCCGCAGCATCTATTTGAATTACACATTATTAACCGGAATCGACTTAATCAACTCCCTCGTAGGAGTTCTTTGTCGTTTCAGGAAGGATGCCGTAGCTATCATCTGCGACATCGAAAAAATGGTCCACCAATTCCTCGAACACAGCTACCTGGATCGTGCCTTAAGGGAGACAGGTTGCCGTCACTGTCGCTCGCTCTCTTTTGTTACATGTGGTCAAAAGACGTAACAGAATTTGGAATCTAACATGTAACCAAAAACTTTCCTTACCTGTATTGACACCGTTGCACTTGAAATAATTTAGCACTTTTGCAGGGTCAGGCTGATGCAGCAACAACCATACTCGATGCTGTTGAGAGCTTCAGGCAGGATTGGGGTAACGCCTTTTCCGGAGAAAAAAAAAGTCGGAAAAAGCATTTTTATCTCGTAAAAACAGGAGAAAAAAAAGTTAGAAAACAGGATGTTTTTCACATAAAAACAGGGGGGAAAAAACAGAGCTTCTTTTAAAAAAAAATTTTTTTACCCAGCGCTTTTTTATTTTTTCAAGTTAATGCAATACGCTTCCGTACAAATGTCCAAAAAACACTTACATTTTTCTAACATATTTGACAATGCAAAGGTTATCTGAACTGTTTCAAACTTTAAAAAGCACAATCTTTCTATGACAACATATACACTTGAATTACAGATTAACCACCTGTGTTTAACCCTTTTATTTTACTTAATTTCTTATTTTTGTAAGTATACATGTGGTTTTCAATCACTGAGTCTTGTTGATATTGTTTTATCTAACCCGACTCAAATTATTCAGTTGATCAGCAGTTTCAAGTTTTTCTTAATTTTCAATTTCCCCCTTAATTACCCAATTGGAAGCTAGAGGTCAGAACAGCTGGGCAGATGTTCATCAACAGCAGAGATTGAACCTGTAGTGAGCGACAGCTTTTGTTGCTACTGACTAAACCTGACTGACAACACCAGATAAGCTGCTTTAGTCCTAATTATGACAATTGCAATACACTGACTTCATTTTTTATTGTACAGATAAAGAAAGACCAAGTTGCAGTAATACACATGTGAGCAGAACAAAGGGAAAGAGGAGGGCAGTGTAGATCAGCCAGAGTTCTGTTGTAAATAGAACATTTCATTATTATCAAACATTGTCAGACATGTTTACCTGTTTGACTTTAAAGCTGGTCAGAGGAAAAGCAGAATTGAAAACGAAGAAAAACAAACGAAAAAACTTTTAAGTGATCATAATAAATCCAGAAACTCAAAATAATTCCAACATGATCTGCATGGCTTGATATAAGGACAGATATGTAAGAAAATTTGTTTTTATAATGTGAATTATGGTCAAAACGAGTAAATACAACTATTTGACTGATAGTATTATAATTATTTATTTATTACCACAACAACATTGACACAACTGATACAACTTTGCATTTCGGTCATTTTGACAAATTTGGCTCTTTCTCCACCCGAACAAACAGACAGTAATATAAAGCTCTTTCTTTCACACAAGGTCAAACTCTTTTACAAATAAAAAAAAACAACATGCATCAAAGAAAGATTACAGTAGTCCAAAAAATAGGTCAAAAGTACAAAAATATTCTTAACATGCCTTGCTGGATAACCTGTACTTTGTTCGTTTGCAGTATTTGAGTGCACCTTCAGAAATGTGTACTACACTAGATATAATCCTTATTCTACAAATGGAACACATATTCAAAAAAACAGTCACGTATCTGCTTCACTAAACGGCAGAATATTAATGTTCACACGCTCTCATCTGTTCAGTAGTTCTATCCTTGACTCCACTTTATACCTGCAGACAGTTGATTCCCTTTGGTAAAACATTTAGTTTGATCACAACAAATCTAGTGTTGAAATATTGTGGACAAGTGTTTTTAGATTGGTCACTGTGTTCAGTAAAAATTCAGAGCGTATCAAACACAACTAACCAGTGGTTATTGTAGTGTAATGACTACAAACACCAGCTGAGGTCACTGTGGTGCGCGGAGTGCGTTTATAACATGAACTGGGGTACTGAAACATGGCGACACTGACCTATAAACTTAACTTTGTGGCGAAGAGCATCACCGCTTGTCTTTCAGGTCAGATGGAAAACCTGAACCCAGACTGTCTATGAGCAGCAGTGACCAAAATGTGCGAACGGCATTTAGAACAGAGGTCGGACAAAAGGATCAAAACACTTAAAAGGAAAACAATCCTATCAAACAATGTGACAGCAGTTTATATGCTGTTCTCACGTTATATCCTTGAGTTTGCCGTTATTCACCCCACAGCTTGTTTATTACATTATTGTCAGTGTTTCATCAGTTTTTTCATGTTTCTATTTAATAATTTATTAGCATTTTTGTTCTAATGGGAGCTGTGCTAACTGACTTTTATTGCTTTATAAAATTGATATTGAATTCTTTGCTTGGAATCTTTTTATAGCTAACAATGCTTTCCTAGTTGGAAATAAGGCTGTTGTCATCTACTACTGAAGCTGTGTTTAACGTTTATAGTGTTTACATTGTAAAGCAAAAATGATGAAATGACGTGTATGGCAATCCACAGTAAAAAGCAGTCGTGCTTCTACACCAATCATGTTAAACATAGAGACAAATGTTCAGGATTGTTCTTAGTTTGCTTTTAACTTAAGGAAACTCCTTTTTAGATGACGTCAGCATTACCATCACCATCTATGTTGATGGGTCAAGTCTGCTGTTAAACAACATACATGACACTGAACAATATTCAACTTTGATATTACTTTCAGAATTTCTTTCCCTGGCGTAACAATGAAATGTTTCAGCTACAGCAGACAACTTTAACTATTATGTATTTAAGTGGCAAAAGGGAGAGTCCACCGCACAACATGCAAACCAACGTGCAAGTCAGCTGTGTAACCCAGTGCAAGACTTTTCACTGATGTTAGCCAATACCCAGGTGACTTGGTGAACGTACAGGTGGAGTTTGTTCTGCGGCCTCCAACCACACGCTACATTTGCTCAGGCAGCAGAGTAGGTAGCCTCATCTGAGTCTGGATCCCTGGTGCTGTCCTCGCTGAGAGGTGAGCGACAGCTCAGGTCAGCGATCCCAGACTCCTGGTCACTGCCGTTTGAGAGGTTGGCTTCAGATGTTTTGTTCAGGTCCTGCGGCAGGAGGATCAGGCTGCTGTCTGGTGTTTTCAGCTGACCAGGGCTGCTGGTGATGAAGTCCCCAGTGTAGTCCTGAGGGGTGTTGGCCATGGTGAGATCATTAAGGACGCCCCACGCTGTGGGGCTCTTATCACAGGGGGCGGTCTTCTGGGGGACTCTCCACACCTGCTCCTGCTCCAGTTGAGCAATTTTCTATTGAGAACGTAGAACATAAAGAACAGTCATTTTCTATAAGCAGGACAACCACTGGAGCAGTTTCTTTTTCTCATGAGAAGGGACTAGCAGTAAGAAGCGACAGCGCTGGTCCTACCTGTTTGTGTGAGGTCAGCTGCTCCTCCAGCTGCTGCGTCTCCTCTTGGATGGCCCGAAGGTAATCCTCTACAGACTGACGTGGATGCATCCCTCGGTCAAAATGATTGTACAGGCCTCTCCAAAATCTATACAAAGCAAGTTTACGTATGAGATTAAGCCCTTGAACCCCTACAGAAGCTTCACTTTCAGACGGAGTATTTGTCTTGCAATCAGAGGGCAGGTATTTAACTGAGAATTGTATTTCAAACATGTGTACACCAGATTTCAAACTAAGCTGTGTTTTAGTTGCTGTTAGTGACAACTTACTTAAAGCAATAGGGGGCAGTAGAGGGCCGGAGGAGCCCCTGAGTCTGGCTGTGGTCCGCCCTGTACAGAGGGTTGATGAAGTCTGCGCGGTTCATCCACAGATAACTCCACAAAGAGTGAGTCCTCCCACGCACTCTGTGAGACAAATGGCAGATTAAGACAGAATAATCAATTAATTTTGTTTTGTTTCCAGTTGTCTAACTTGTACAAGCCCAGTGACGTCAAATACAACTGTCTGTCCCTTGTCCTCAGTCGTAAATCTCACCCTAGATCGATCCTCTCACGCTGGTTGTTGCCGATAAAGTTGCCGAACTGGCAGGAGTAGATGTGGCTGTGAATGGTGATGAGGAACCTCTCGTTGAACTCAAAGGCACAGGGGAACTGCTCCATCAGCTGCCACACGCACTCCAGGAACTGGTCGATGACGGGAGACACCTCCTTAGGGTCTCCGACCAGGTGGTTGCACCTGGAGATGAGTTTGGTACAGTTAGATCAGAACAAAGCGTCCACAGATCGCCTAATGTTTAGAATCCCACCTGTGGGTGAACTTGTGTCCAAATGAGACCCAGTCTCTCTCGATGAGGACCTAAGTGCAAAACAAACAGAGGGAAGATGACAGTTTTTGAACATCTTTAATTCCAGGTGGTCATGATTAAAGGATCAGACATTGTGCACGGTCAATCCCTGCAGAGTGGCTGGACCTTTCACCCTTTGTGTGGATTCATTTTATTCTGACTTCAGGGGCAATTCCCAAAAACCAAGACACTGCATTACATATTTTCCAGAGTGGCTCATTTTTGGATTCCATCTTATCCTTCACTAATCCAGCTGATCAAAGAAACAAGCCTTGCAGGTCCAGTGAGGACGACTACCCACTAAGATATATTTATATGATACAGTGTGTATCACAGGGTTATGTGACAGTCATAGTCTAGCAAAGGGAAACATTCAGTATTTACCATGAGTCCTCTGAGGGTCCTGTAGTAGGGATCCAGCAACACACAGGCCACTGAACACACCTGGGCTGTCCGGTCCCAACCGTCTGAACAGTGAACCAAGACACTGACACCCTCCTCTGCTACAGCCTGTCACATGCACGCGCACAGAAACAAACACACACACACACACACACACAGTCAGTGCAAAAAGAAACTCAGGGTGGTTAAGATAAACAATGGTTAGAAAGCAGACATTATCATATTTCATCTACGTCAGACACGGATGTGAATTGTAATCACAATACCAATATTTGCTTGATGGGGATTTACCATTGGCTGACATAGGAGTAGACTAAGTAGGTCTTTCAAAAACTGGCAACCGTCTGTGAAAACCATACTCGAAGTTTTGTGTCTGGTGTGGTTTAATGTCAGTAAAGACGTTAACACTCAGATGACGGACGATTCAAAAAAGGTTTATTTTTCAAATCATGTAGCTGAAATATTATAGTAGAAATATTTCAACATTGAAAATAATTTTAGTTTTTCTGCCAATTATCCTTTTGTAAGTTAATGTACCCAGAGAAAATCAAATGTATTAATTTGCAGTGAATATGAAATCAATAAAGTAATTATCTATAGTTTTACTTCCTTTGACCCCCAAACGCTGAAGGTCTAAAACGTTTACAGGAATCTGTTGAGTTTTTGACCACCTAAGCACCACAGACCAAAGTCTTACAAGTCTTACAAATAACAAATAACCACATTTGGTTGATAATCTCATAGAATACTCACCATCTAGTCCTATATTATAAAACAGTTATCGATCAAGGATGTCGGATCATGACTCCAGATCGTTCCACTAACTTTAACCCCGGTGTCCTGACTGTGCGCGTCACGCATTGTGTCGTGTAGCAGGTTTAAACATGTGTCTCATGAATTCTGGAGCAAATCAAACAAACACAACTCATTATCATTGGCTGATCATGTTGTCTGTCAAAACATGGACGGGATGAGATATATTGACGTTATATCGACATGTCTTAAATTTCGGTCGAGGAAAAGTTTTAATGCTATAATTACCTATCTTGTTTTATCACCCAGCCCTATATGTTGTAAATTAACGCGTGAGGCCAAATTCCTGCTATTCCCCTGATGAACAGTGGGAGGCGACAACCTGCAGTAGCAAACATAGCAAAATGTTCCAGTTAATTCAAGAAAGAGTGCTAGCAAGCAAATCTGGATGGCAACATTCAATTATTCAACATATGATACTCTTAAATGTCAAACCTGAGATGGTATAATTTCTCCAGTACTGGTTATTAATGCTACAACGAGCTGTAGACTCATCATGTGTATGACTCAGTGATGAAAATGGATGGAACAGAACGGTGTCAGAGAAAGGTCTGGAGTCTCTGCTGCTGAAGTTTGGGAAACTAAGCCGATGTATTTGTATTTCACAAGTAATAAAAATCAGTTTTTGAGATGGTGACCCAGATACCAGAACCTTTTCTGTTGAACGGCATATTGACTTGAACTGATTGACCCCAACCACAGCCATTCCCTGACCTCAACCACTTACTATCTAATGTAATTGACTGGTGGAGCCTGAGAGCAAGTAGTTAGATAACAATTCAATGCTACAGTCATTTTTGGCAGCAGGGGAATTGGGCTCTTGCATGAGTAGACTTCAATAAAAGTTGTCTCGGCACAACTTGTGAAGGATACAATACACACTCACTCCCAGACCCACACACACCTAAGCTAATATTGAGTGCAGTGGTGAAGCAGACAGCAGGGATTAACCTCCAGACTGACCTTTGCGATGAAGATGCCTGCATCCAAAACAGCTTTGATGTGCTTCAGCCAGCCTGAGCCTTCCAGGCCCTCCAGGAAGTTGGACATGGAGGGGGAACGCAGCTCACACACTGTAAGCACAACACAGCTGTCTCATTGGCAGGAAACATGGAGCATACCTGATCTCCGGACTTTATTAAACTACACGTTCACTTTCATTATAAAGACATCATCCATGACAGTGAATTCATGGGGGAATCTGTGTGGAAAATATGGGTCACACAGTTTTTCAAAAAACAAACTTCCTCTCAGATTCTCATGTGATGGATAATTTGGACCCCTGTCAGTAATAATTAATTTGGTCATGCATTTGATCCAGACTTAAATATCTGTCCACTTCTTTTAAGATTAATTTTGCAATGGAATTTTCTAGAGTCATTCATGGTCCCTGTAAGATAAATCAAAATGAATGTAGGGACCACCAGAACAAGCTGACATGCCCCTGAAAATAAGGGTGTATCATGATAAACAAAACATGTGCCTGCTTAGATTAGCCAGTTCAGTCTGAGCCATAGAAAACACTGTCTCCACCATTTTAGTGGATGGGACATAGACCGAACTAAAAAAGTACACATCAAAAATATTTTGCACTGTGCTACAGTCCTAGTCTTGTTATTGTGTTTTTAAAAATACTAATGCAAATTAAAGCCATACTCAAAACACAATAACACAAGTCAGGAAAGGTAATTAAATACAAATCCATTCCTGTACCATAAGGCTCCCTGCATTATGTTTGCTTATCTTGTAGAAAGCTGAGCCTAAATTTATTTTTCCATCTTCAGGGTTCAACATAAATATTTGCGAGTTCAGGGAGAGGCAGAATGACATGAAACCATTTCTGCGCGGCTGGAATTGTATTTGCTGCGGACCATTTATCACATTAACACTCAGAATTCAGGCCCTGTCCTCACTCATTAAGGCTCTCACAGAGGTGACAAAGTGGTTTTCCCTGACCACAGATCAGTTTGCTGACCTGTAAAAGCACAGTGAGGCCACTGACGGGAGGGCGGCCAGGTGAACAGGTTCATTCAGGTTCATTTGTAACACAAGAGTTTACTTCCACTCAGGAGAAATGTTTGAGCTAATGCTGCCAGGCGGGGGTCTTCTAAATCTTATTGAAGTGTGTGACGGGGTAGAGAGAGTCCGGCATGCTCCGAAGGGCAGGCGCTGTGTCTCCAGCCTTTTAAGACTTCCCTTGTGCTACCAGGGGGCAAAGAGTTATCACAACTAAGAACAGCTATAACTTTTCAGACTTCAAATCACATCATTCTCACGCCCTCTTTCTCTCTTTGGGGGATAAGGTCTCGGATTGTCCACTCTGGGAAGCCAAAATAGCTCCGAAATAAATTCCAGATGGATTCAAAGTCTTCCTCGGAGCACCCCGGCATAATACCCAGAAATTCTCCTGTGGGCTCATTTGAGGTCTGATTGCAGCACAGTCCAGTCTGCATGAGTGCATATGAAAGCCACAGGGGTTGCATGAGGTCCTGCCTTGCTCTAGTAATGGAAGAAGCAGCGAATTTAAACAGGCACTGCGATGTGAGATGTGTGATATGAGGCCATTTCTGACTCAGGGATAAAATGCACATCTGTCACATCTGTCTCCAAACGGTTTCCACAGGACATCAATCTAAACTCAGCATGAGAACATGATAAATACCTTCTAGCATCTTTTGTTGGCTGTTTCTCATAACGTGGATGTTCTCGATACCGATGAACTGGAATTTAATGTTGGAGTAGTTGTCCTCATTTTCATAGCCTTTTCCTGCAGCTCGGTTTGCAATCGCATTCAGCTGGAAAAACACAAGATTGGCAGTTTAAAGTGTAAAATAATACAAAAGTATGGTATCACACAAATTATATAATTTTAACCATGGTTCAGTTATTACACAACCAGGATGTTTTCAAATACTTTTGCTGTGTGCACGACCAGCTGGCTGAACACAGTTTGGAAAACAAAGCCCACCTGAACACACAGCATCGTACTGTATGACTTGTATTTTCGCAGGGCACAAGGGGCTCACCTTGGGCCTGGTGTCCACCACATACATGAAGTCGCTGCGGGGATTGGACCTCAAGATGGCCTCCAGCATCTGTTCATCCTCCAGGCACCGAGCGCTGAAACCTGACAGAGGCTGGCTGCTGCGGCAGATGGCAGCCTGGGAGGAGGCAAGAGGTTTCATGCAGGAATGTTTACACACCCAGCAGTAGATTTTAAGTAAAATTATTACTTTGCATGACATTTAAAGCAAAAGATGAAAGGATATTCAATATGTGAGAATCAGGACGAATACAAATTCACAGTACTGTATCTTTCCCTGAATGTTTGATTTAAATGAATCAACCACACAGTTTCTCGTATCTTCATTTAGGAGTCACAAGGGAGAAAGCCAGAGGTTGCTGCGTGACTCTCTCTTCTGGCTCGTGAACTCGAGTGGAGTCCCTCTGTAGGAACTGACATCCACACCCAGGACCATCAACCCTGGGAATCTGACCTTCCACACATAAAGCACTCCCAACTGTCCATTCAGGGATTAATAGGATAAATGATGAATGTTCAGGGTTAGCATTTATAAAAATACACAAATATGAATCATTGTAGCTGGGTTGTAGAGGGTGGCGATGATGCACATGCTGACTGGACATTTGTCTCGCTTCGCCCCTCATAAATATTGTCATGTGCCTCTGATGTGATGTGACAATATTAACGCCGACCTCTTGACCCACCTGATCATAGCTCAGTCTTAGACAAACAGCTACAGAACAAGTAGTCTTCTCATGGGGAACAAATTTATTAAAACCGTATATTGTGCTTCAGACCAAAAATATATCTTTTGTCACATGTTGTCGGATAAACTGCCCTTGTGACAAGAAATTAGAAACCACATCCGGCGTCTTGGTGATTCTTCTGTTCCATCAGTACAATATCAGATTGGGGCTCAGGTGGGGCAAGATACTGAACCCATAATTTCCTGTGATGGACCATCAGTATTGAGTTTCTGTGATTGAGGAGTGCTGTATGAATGTGTACAGGAGTGGATGAATATAACCTGTGGTTTAAAGCCCTACATGAATGCAGACCATTTACCATTTCAGGCTTATACTGTCTATATCGGATGTGTAGTTGGAAAAAGGAATGAGGGGATATAAATATTTAAGGCCTAAGAGTTAAAAATGGCAAGAAAACATCTGCGGGCAGCATCAGTGACTCAACAGCAGTGGCTTCTTGTTTACTTTGGGGCTTTATGACTTTAAAATCTCACTTTCTGACTTGGAACTTTTGTGAAATCTTGCACACACCCACAGGGAGAGCATGCAAACTCCACACGTAAAGACCTCTTCAGTGATATTGGTATACCAAATATAAGAGCTTCAGTTCATACCACTCCTGTTTTAATCATAGTGTTAGTTATCGTGGGAAGCATATGGAAAATAAAGAGAAAATGTACTTACATGATTTTCTTTGGAGTAGTACGACAGAGTGGGAAATCGGCCTCTGCTTCTGAACTTGGAGCTCCCTACGATGATCGGAGGTGAGGCAGACTCAGGTACGAAGAGGTCAGCAGGGTATGTGTCACTGACCTTTAAAAACATGACATTACAAAAAGGTAAGCAACCGAGATCTGTAGGTTACATTGTAACGGTTGTTCTCTATTATATCAAGACTATCTCTCCATCCAGATACTGTACGTATTTCATATGCGAAGAAGTAGAGCAGTCTCAGAATCCCAATCATACTACCAGTGCTCTAATCGTGTACCAGAAGAGCCAGTGCTACAAAGAAACTATTTACAATCGTACACTGTTAACACACCCCTGAGCTTGCAGGAGGGTCAGTGGGTCAGTAGGTGCGATGGATGAGTGCCAGAGTTTCACAGTAATTTTCTCCTTTTTTCTGTCAATGAAACACACACAAGAGGTGACAGCAACCCTGAGAGGAACCGAAGACCAGCTCTCACCTGCACCAGGCAGCAGATTTAAATGCTTTTCGGTCTTGTGAATAGATCTCTAAATTGTATCTCCAATCTCTGCTGAACCCATATCTGAAAAGCTCAGTGGAGATCGGAAAATCTGTGTAACCATGCACACCTGGGATTTATATACTGGTGCGTGCCAATTCTACCGGTGTGTCTTAAATAATTATCCATGTAATCTGCCAGGTGGGGGTCATTCCCCGAACATATGGGATATGTATCTGAGAGATAGTCTCAGTATGATAGAGAAGGCCATATTTGGTTGAAAAGCTGCAGCTGGTCATCGATGTCCGCTCAGTGACCTTGTAGTGTCGATTGATGGGGGAGAGCTTCCACAGGGAGTTTGGGAGTCCCATTCTGCTGTAATCAGACTTGAGGTCCAAGAAGTCCCATTCCTGCCGCCTCTCCTTCTCGTCAACGTTGGGCTTGTAGGAGAAGCAGTACAGCTCAGCGTAACTCACTGCAACACACAACACTGGCACTCAGTTTAAGTTTGATGAGCAGAAGCTCCAATTTGCAATTAGAAAGAATGAAGTGTTGCAAAACAGAGAGAAAGGAAAAGTAGAGATTGAACAGGGCTAAATTTTGAGGTTGACACAGATACTATGGAGAAAACAACTTCTGAAAATAACTAAAGAGATTATATGAGAGGCAGGATATTTAATCCAGCACAGGTGTAGCTGTTAATAATCCACAATAATAATGATCCTCTTGACGTAGTGACTGGGCTCTAATGTAAGAACGTCACAGACTCAATCCTCTGCTGGTGTCATACCACAGCTCACCTGGCTGGGAGAGCCGCTGCAGCGACAGGTGAACATCCTGACACTCCCGCTCTCGAGGGATGACAATGTGAAGAACCTGGAAGTTCTTGCAGTGGATGATCAGAGCAGATCCCGAGGCCGTGGCAGCTTGTTTCTCCACACTGCACACCAAACTGTGAAGCACCTGGAGGGAGATCAAACAAAGACAAGAAAATACTTTGATGCCTCTGCCAAGGAGATTATGTTTTCATCTGTGTTTGTTTGTTTGACTGTTAGGATTATGCTTGACAGGGCTCACTCGTAAGAGTGACTTGTGTTTCAACAACCCTCCAGTGAATAGTGTGACTGTAGAACAGCTTTGTTGTAAATTACAATGCAGTGCTGATAATACAATGAAAAACACAACTTCTTCTACTCCAACAATAGCAACTAAAGACATGACTCAGTGATATTGCGTTCTTGAGAATCGGCTAGATGGAAGGATGGACGGACGTTCATATGGACAACCGAAAATATAATACCTCTAGGCACTGGCTGTTGCTGGGCAAAATGCCAGAAATGACATGTATGGGACTGAAGGATGTATTACTCCAACCAAGGAGGATATGTTTTCATCTGTTTGTTTCTTTGTCTGATAATCAGCAGGATTACACTACAGGGTGGATTTCAATGGAACTCTGCAAGGATGTGGTATAGGTCAGGGAGGAAACCATTCAATTTAGTTGTGGATCCATATCAGTCGGCAGATCTGGGTTTTTTTTAATTCTTTGTTGATTTCAAAGAGAATTATTCATGGAGCTTGATGAAAACAACCAGGCATGTTCAGGAAGCTGGTATTTATGAGTGTGAGCAATAAAGTGTAGATCCAAATAGAAATCTGCATGCAGTGAATGATTGTCTTCATAAAGGGACTGTCAGGTCTAAGCTGTGTATGGTATCTTTAATACCTATATGTAGCTTAACGTGGTCATCATGATGCTTAGCTGCACAGATGGTGCTAGCACTATCCTAAGCTGACGCTCACCCATGTTTCATTGCGCACTCCAGCCTCGTTCTCGACAAAGATGGAGTGTGTGGCTGTCAGGTAGAGGGTCCCCGCCCTGCTCCTCCTGGGAGACAGTCTGTCCAGCAGCTTGGCATTATCCACCTGGAGGAGGAGGAACGGCATCAAACATGCTCAGCAAATGATTCATATGTTTGTGACACAGATGCATTGATACACACAGACACACGAACACACACAAACACACACAGTGACATGTAGCTGATAGCTGCAGGAGGAGCCTGCTGCCTACGTGGCCCGACACACCAGTCTCCCATTATACTGTTTGTATTGTATTAATTATGCACATTAATACTGAATGACCCGTGGGCACACATTGAGGTTGGTGTTGTGTGACTGAGGCTCGGTGGTAACATGGTGTCTAATCACTGCAGTGAGCTCCGCGGCTTTACCTTCGGTAGTCGGATGTGCTCCATCAGCAGCGGAGGGAAGAGCCGCAGCTAGCAGCGGTGCAGCATGTGAACAGCGGGGTGTCAGTGTGTCGTGGCCCGGACTCAAGGGTTCATCTGGTCCCTGCTGCAGCTCAGGTGAAAACACACAGACCGTAAATAAAAAGGTAAAAACCACCATAACATTGCTCCTGGCTGACCTGTCTTCACCACACACCGCAGGGTCCTAAAGCCCGCCCGGTGCCAAGCCGGAGCTAAATGCTAAAGGTCATCTCAGGCTGCTGACCACATGTGTTTACTATCAAATGTTCCCTGAATGTGAGGAGATCCCAGATGTTCACTTCCCTCACCTCAGAGAAAAAAGCGTCACAGCACATTATCCAGTCAGGAAATGGATTATTGTGATGCTAATCAAGCTAGTTTAAATGGATCTAGTGATAGTGGGAGTAACTTGGTGAAAATAATTACTTTACTGGCTTTTACTGTTAGAAAAATAAATAAATGAAAGGTACAGGTGGGTCTTTTTTTTCAGTAATCAAATTAAGACAAGATTCGTACCTTGGGTACAAGCTTAATCCATACAATAATAATACACCTTTCATACAAGCATTGCATTAGAAGGGCTTTACAGGGAAGATAAACAAATGAACAAGATAAAAGTAAAAGCACCACATGAATAAAACAGAATCTACACTACACTAAAACCACTTGGTAAGGACAGCAGTCTGTGTGTAACAAATATTTTCTTTAAGTTGTTTTGCCTTGGTTTCCCTAGCAGCATTAAGAAAGCTCATAGTGCTTACAAATAAAAACATTGCAAAATTAGAGAAAAAATATTTTGACCTGAACTTTGACTTTTTAGTTTGGCCCATGCCCAATCCACTAAAGTGGAGGATGTTTATGACTTACACTGCAACTACAGATCAAGATGATTTGGCTTCTCTTTTGGGAGCTGTCATGTGATCCATTTTTATAAACAGTGTATGGTTTAAATCAGAGGTCTTCAACAGGGGGTCCGCGACCCCTAGGGGGTCCGCGGAGGTACTGCAGGGGGGTCACGAAATGCTTGGTTGATTAGACAATTTTTTATATTTTTTATAATTTTTCATTTTTTTTGTACCCAATTTTTTCCCACAAATTCAATGTCTTCAAATACACATTAACATGTATCCGACATATTGAGAGGCTGATTCAAACCTCTGTGTGACAACCTCCATCCGTCCAAGGTTAGATAAGTTGTGTGCTACCCATCAGGGTCCGACATCTCACTAATGTGGGAGTATGTGTGGCATCCATAGATGGCTTGAGGATTTCCTGTCGCTTCTACATGTATGTTTAAAATAAAAACATGAAGCTGTGAATTACTTTAAAAGCTCAGTGTTGTATGAAAGATGTATGTATATAAATGGGTAATATTTGAATAGCTTAGTATTGAATGCACAATAACAGGGTAGCTATTATATACATGGCACTAGGCCCAGTTTAATATAAAACACAATTTTAAACAATGTATATAGTAGGGGGTCCCTGCTCCATCTCTCCACCAGTTTGGGGGCCTTGGCCTGAAAAACGTTGAAGACCACTGGTTTAAATGGTTAAAAGGTTAATGGACTGCGACCATCAAAGAGCCTGTCATTATGAAAAAAACAGATCAGTATCTTGTAATGTGAATCTTATTATTTTATAATGAGAGTGATTTTTATATCACTAAATATGTTTTTGTGTTGTATCAAAATATTTTCAAATTGTTACAATGCATACTTGTCATTATCTTTTCAGAAATCAATTCATATTATAATGTGACAACTAGCTTCATGCTTGGGTTTCTTAAGCATGGTGGATGGGTCCTGCCCTCCGGAGCGATACACTGTAGGTAGGAAACACCTTTACAGAGGTAGGGGGCGTGTTCCCCCCTGACAAATAGGAAATGGTTGTGCGTTGAACACCTGGCCCCGCAGGGTTGAAGATTGGGTAACATGTGTCACATCCATCAGACTAGAGGAAGAGTGCTTCAAAGTCTGTAACACACTGTCCTATTAGTGTGTGCTGTGCCCTCTAATGTGCTTTGACATCAGCAGATCTTGTCTTATTTATTGATTGCAACCACCTATGACGTTGTGACGCAAATATTTAAAGACTGATTATAAGTGTCAATGTAACAGGCTAAAGGTCATTGCATGATCAACATTGGTAATACTGGATTTAGCTTATCTGGTTGAACGGAGCATACACAAAATACGAATAGTGGTCACTGTATAACTCAAGATCTATGAGTATGTGTGTAGCCCTGCAGGCCTAACTGTTGTGGCCTGCTCTGTGCAGTGGCTACCCCTTGATTGGCCAGGGAGTCCACAGATATGTCTCAGAGTGCTGGGGTGGAGGTAAGTAAAAAGACCTGCCATATTCTGAATTGTCCATAGTTTCATCATGAACCAATTTTTTTTTACACATCTCATCATAATAATACAAATCTTGAACTTTGTGTGAGCAGAGCTTTGCAGCGTGCTCACCTGAGCTGTCCCGCTACATCGCTCTGTTGTCCACAACTTTTGTAACAGCCGGGCAGGCAACACATGAATCCACATGATTTTGATTTAGATGCCCACACATTTTATGTGTGTATATCCATGTTTTAGTTGAAGTTCCTCTGACATCTTCATAGTATTTGGTTGAACTTCATATAAAAAAAAACCCAATAACAGTGAATATTTCAACTCAGCAGAAGTGATTGGCTCACTGATGCTGATCTGTTCTGTATTCATGATTCATTATAAACATTTGTTTAGAATTTTCAAACCAGTGAAATTTCCTCTGCAGCCAGTTCAGCCAGTTTAATTGTAACCCATGTTTTATCCTCCTCAGTGTGGAATTCACTTTTGAAAGAGTCATTATATCCCCAGAGACTTCAGAGGTCAGCCCAAGGCCACAAATAGCCCACAGGCCAAATGATTCTTGGACATCTCAGATCATTTATAAAGGAATCCGTTTCGGTTGCCAGATTATACACAATGTATATCAAGATCTAAGCCATTCACCCACATTCATTGTCACGTTTCCTAGACAATGAAAGGTCATGGTTTTAGATTAGAATTGTTTGAAATGTAGTGTTTTTTTCCCAGAGTCAGACCCACCACACAAAAACATGCAAGGATCTGACAGGAAATCACTTTTAGAGGAGCAGGGAGAGGGAACTTTCCCTAATTACGATCAATACGTCCATAGATAATGCTGGTACCCCCTAACTAATAAAAAGAGTATTAAGTCAAACTAAGAGCAGGTAATGTCTTCAGGCTTCAGGCACAAATGTAATATGAAGAGGCTTTGTGCCACGACTTTAAATTCAAGAGCTAAACCAGGGCTCAACTAGGTCTCCTGAGCAAAAATAAAATATTTTTTTTTACACTGGTCTGTCATTGTACTTTTTATGTTTAGTAAGACTGAGGAAGATGAAGTTAGAGTTAAAACCCAGATGTAAACAAGGACAACCTAACAGTCGATGATTACCATACATTTTCTCCTCCATAAAAGAGTCTTTCTTCAGAATATTCACAGTTTCTTGCACAAAATCTCAATTTATTTCCCTTTTAAATGGCCAGAAACCACTGTCTTATTTTAGCCTGTAGTTTCTTCTTAAATAATATCCACAGAAGTGATTGGATGTTATTGTTGTTCATTATTCCAGGTTATCTGTGGCTCTGCCCTTCAGCTCATCTTGTAGTACATCGCTCATCCAGTTACTTGAGGTCTAAGTATCCTCCTGTCCCAACAGCGTCTGTTTTTAACCCAGAGGTCACTCCTGCTGTCTTGACTTATCTGTAATTGTTCACTCTAACATTTCCTGGTGACACCAGTGTTAACTGGAGCGTGCACCCCCGCTGTCCGCAAGGCAAACACCACTCAATCTGTTGACCATATCCACGTTTTTGGAGCAAGGTCACTCAACCATTGGAGGGCAAATGCATTCAATTGGCTTCACACAATTAGCGCAGGTCAACAATAAAATACAGTCAGCCAGTGACTTCTGTCCCCCTTTCCATGGTTACAGGGACGACCTGCACGTTAAGACACTTAATGCTCCTTTCAAAAGTAAGTACTTTTGTCTGACAGGATATTAAAGCATTATAAGAACAATTGAAAAGTATTATTTAGTGAATTTTGTTCAGAGAACTTGTCATAGATGGAATGCAAATATGTTTTCGCAATGAATATCTCAGACTACATTTGTGTTACAAGTGGATAAATTGATTCACCAGCTTTGGTGTCTTGCCGCTTCTTACAAGAGGGACAAGTTAAAATGTGACAAATGTGATACTTTTAATTTTTTAATTTGGAGTCATTTAATGGGAGCCATATTGGATCAGTGTAAACCTTTAGCTGTATTCATATTAAATGTAGGTAGTGGTTCAGCATTAGTGTCTTGAGTCAGCCCGCCATCAAGGAAACCATTTGCGTTGCCATCAGCATGCAGGTCAGATAATCAGCCCCTGCAGCCAGGATTTGGTGGGGTCGATCGGCCATGATATGTGGCCGGTCGGCTGGATGGACAAACAGAGGGAACTGGCTGTTGCCATGCTGTGTCTTCTCCGGTCTGTGGATTGGACGGTGTTTCTCGGGGCCAGCTGCCACCTTCCCACTGAGGTCTTAAGCTGGTTTGAGCTGGTCTTGGCAGAAATACTCGCTGCTGCAAACTCAGCCACAGTTGTAATTCGCAGTCGTGTTTGGCAGAAAATGTTTGACTTTTTTTTCTACTAGAGTCACTTTAACCTGTAACTGAAGTTGCTATGGAGAGTCCGGGCTTTTGGTGGGGAGCCGTGTTATTGATTTTGCAATGTCCATGGGTCCAATAGCTCAGGGGACATTGAGCAATACCTGTCTTCCATTAAGGGGACTTAACCCCCCCCCACAGCACCATAGCCCGTCCACCCTCCATTGACCAATCAGCACCCATGCTTTTAGCAGCACTCCTGTGGACCGCACTGGGTAAACAGTGATCTGCCTCAATGTTTGTCATTGTCAGTTGCCTAACCATTTATCAGTAGTCAGTAAGCATCTGGGCAGCTGGGATGTATTTGACCTGAGTGTACATTATTAGTCTCCCTCTGCACTGCTCTGTGATCCCATAGTCAGAGCTTATGGTATACTGTTGCCTCCACACAGTAATATTCTTCTAAACCATAACCGAAGAGGTGAAACACGCCCGCACACACATTTCCCTGGGGTCCCCTCCTTCTCCCCCCTTGCGTCCCCCCTCAGGGGACGTCACTCCCCTGACTGGGAGAGTGGAGCCTGAGTGTAGGGGCAATGCGAGGGCTGATCCTATGAAGAAACACTGGTGGGGACGTAGAGGGGAGGAGTAAACATACTGCTCTGCACACTGCTGTGCATGCCAGCATAGTCAATTAGTGTGGAGCAGACTGGTGGAGGAGGCTGCAGTTCATGGGATCATTTGATGTAATTTGACTTTTACCTGTGCTTCATGAGCATCTGATCAGCTGAAGAGCTTCCTGTAGGAGCAAGCGGGAAGTAAAGCAAGTCTGACATCCGTCTGGTTTCAGTCATATCCACACAGTCATCAACAGGTAGGTGTATGTCTCTGATGTAAAACATAAAGTCTGACATGTTTACCACAGCGATTGTGCATGAATTTAGACAGTTTGTAGTAACTGTTGGTTGAATGTGAATCTGCAGTCTGCAGGAAAATACCTGCGTTATGTTCAGTGTTAGATATGTGTTTCATGCTGCTGTCATTGTACAGTGTGAAGTATGCACATGAAAAGCCTTGAATGCATTTTCACAGCTAATCTGACAAACTAAATTACTTCAATGTGTTTTGTTATTTTTCAAAAACGGACAAAATCTTATTCGGCTCTGTGTGATGTCAAGTTTTAATCCACCTTATTCCTGGAGACGCTGTAATACAGCCCACATTATCATGGTAATGAGCTGTCATCTCTCTTGGTCTAATAATTCACACTTATATGGAGATCAGGGCTCTTTTGGACGGTCGTCAGTGTACATTTTACGGTCAAGAAAATCCAAGTTTAGGTTCAAAGATGGAGCCTTAACTTCAAAAGCAGCTCGAAACTATTCATTGGAGAGCAGACATATTTCAATCCCTTAATGATATTGTATTCATGCAAATATTTTAGGCAGCCACACCACTAATCCTGTGAATGAAAAGAGACATTTTAAGACGCAAGACAATAGCGACAAAGGAGAGTTTAGCAGTTTATCTTTTTAATGTAATTAGTAAAAAGAGCTGCTGGAATGTCTTTATTGCATTCATGGTGCTTTAATGAATGCAGCCCTTTGAGTACTTAGATCTGCGCCATAAGCCCAAACAAAAGATTTTAATGGGGTACTCACTGTATGAGCTTTTCCACACTGTGTTGCTTGGCAGCATTCCTAAATGCATCTCTTAGTTTGTAGGGTTAACATTCCTCTCAACAGCCATAACCTCACCTTTGTTTGTGTCTTCACTCATTATGCAACTGACATTTGAAAAAAACTTTTTCTGACAAGCTGCACAAAGCAGGTGGAGCCAAGTCGAACACAGCTCCAACACCTCGGATTTCACAATTCTTGTAGTTACGACTTTGCAACTACACATTTTCATTCATCCAATTAAATTACAGAATCATTTGTGGAAGGGGACATGAACCAGCATGTGTAGTAGGACAGTTTACAGAATAGATTACGGTATATAACTGTTATTAGAAGGCGAGCTGCACAAGTATTTCCAGTCTGTTCTTCTCTCCCTCTCCCCCTTTAGAAGGCATCAACATGCTCGAGCAAGTTCTGTCATTCGGCCGCTCCCTGGTGCGCAGGAAAGTGGTCGACCTGAACAACCTGGAAGACTCCAAGCTCTGTCGCTGCCTGGGAACCGGCGACCTCATTGCATTGGGAGTGGGCAGCACCCTGGGCGCCGGTGTCTACGTGCTGGCCGGCGAGGTGGCTAAAGGAAACTCCGGCCCGAGCATTGTCATCTCGTTTCTTATTGCCGCCCTAGCCTCCGTCATGGCCGGCTTGTGTTACGCTGAGTTTGGGGCCCGCGTCCCCAAAACAGGCTCTGCCTACCTATACAGCTACGTCACTGTCGGAGAGATCTGGGCCTTCATCACTGGTTGGAATCTAATTCTCTCCTATGTGATCGGTGAGTTACTGAAAATGATACCGATGTTAATCTAAGACAATACTGTGTCTTCATGCTGTCTGGTCTTTGCTCTCATTACAGGTACCTCCTCGGTGGCCAGAGCATGGAGTGGCACGTTCGATGAGATGATCGGAGGACACATAGAGATATTTTGTAAAACCTACTTCAGCATGAACTCGCCCGGTCTGGCTCAGTACCCAGACTTTTTTGCCGTCTGCCTGATACTGCTGCTCTCTGGTAAGGCAGCAAAATATAGAATCATAAAATCCAGTCACTATGAGGTTGAAGACAAAGAGAGAAAATTAGGATTGGCACATCTTGATTTAAACAGCCAACTTCCATGAGCCAAAGCTGGCATAATCCAACAAAGAGCTGGTTGAGTAGGTGGTTAACAGGGCAAGGCACACGCATGCTGGAGGCCAGGGCTTTGTGAGTCCACTCGGATCACACGCTCTTACAAAAAAAGACCCTGATCCTTCTTCTATCTTCAGCAGCGCCTTCTTTTCCACAGTCACAGCAGTGAACCGCCAGTTTCTCTACAACCTCAGACCGCGGACATGCTCCAGTGTAGAGGCTGGGGGTTTTGGAGCATCAGTAGCTGTTGATAAATTAGAGTACAAAGTATTTATTACTGGTGGTCAGATTCATGACAGCGCAGGGATTCAAACTATTCAGAACGGTTTCATTATACTATTGGGACTTTTTCAAGTTAGTCATGTGTTTTATCAATTGGCCTGCCAATGCAATGGATGCATTAGATCAGTGTGACCTGGGAACAACCCACTGGTGTTTGGAAGACACAAGAACAAATTCACAAGGACGTTAATCCTTTTAAACAATTTCTTAAAGTATTTATTACACTCAGTTCCATCAGTTTTGCTTGTAGCTGTGCCAATTTTCAATGATTTGAAGTGTTACCAATGACATTGCATGTAATGTTATTTTATTGCCATGAATTGTGTAGATAGTGGTTGGATGAAAGAATGGATGGATGGAAGGATGGATGGATAAATGTGAATGAATAGCAAATGTTAGGATGATAATACACTAAGTTAAAAAAACGATGATGGTTGCAGCTGCTCAGCATAAGTGTGTTGTCATGGTTCTTGTCTTTGTGTTTCTTCAGGGCTTCTGTCATTTGGGGTGAAGGAATCAGCCTGGGTCAATAAAGTTTTCACTTCGGTCAACGTGCTCGTACTTTTGTTCGTCATCATCTCCGGCTTTGTCAAAGGAGACACATCCAACTGGGAGATATCGGAAGAATCCCTTATAAATGTCACCATATTCAGAAGGTAATATAATCATCTGCCAACGATATGACCTGTTTCATTGATTAATAGCCCAAAATATATCAATACTTTTTATAATTGAGCAAATGAAAGTTTTAAAATGCTTCTACAAAGAAGAAAGAGGAAGCTTATAACTTAAATATATTCAATATCGTTATTAAATAGCAGTTGACGTGTTTCAGGAACCTGTCAGTCACGGCCAACGTGAGCAGTGATTATGGAGTTGGAGGATTTATGCCGTACGGCTTCAGTGGGACTTTGGCTGGAGCAGCCACTTGCTTCTATGCCTTTGTGGGATTTGACTGCATTGCGACAACAGGTGAGTCTCACATAGACTGATTTAGTTTGACTGCATTCATTATAAGCTGAATGTGAATCATTTTGTGTGTCTGTGTGGGACAGGTGAGGAAGTCAGGAACCCGCAGAAGGCCATTCCTATCGGCATTGTGGTGTCACTGACCGTGTGTTTCCTGGCCTACTTTGGCGTGTCGGCTGCGCTCACCCTCATGATGCCCTACTACCTGCTGGACGAGAAGAGCCCTCTGCCCATGGCTTTTGATTATGTGGGGTGGGGTCCCGCCAAATATGTGGTGGCTGTGGGTTCACTCTGTGCCCTTTCTACCAGGTAACCGTCAGTTATGTTTTTGTCAATTCAGTTAAGAGCCAATTATCGTTATTCAGGACAGATTAAATCATTTGAATGTTAGTTTCACTGAGTCAGCAGAACGTATTACTTTAATCTGTGCATACATGGTGATAATGGTGATGAGATCTGGTCTAAATAGTGACCATGTATCTATGTCATTGTCTTGGAATTGGATTGATTCCTGTTGCTAAGCTGGAAGTAGTGGGTGCAGTGCTTAACTCTCCCTTGAGATGCCTTCATGTCTTTGTAAAGTATTTTTTATAATTCAGGTATAATACATTATAGAGATGTTTAGATACCAGCATCAGGAATGCCCTCTGATACTGGCAAAAATACAGGGTCAGGCATCGGCAAGTATGTAAATCTACATACCGATCGAACACTAAGTCTTTAAAGTTTAGTAGTTTCACCTAGATCAAACTGACATTTCCATGCAACTTACTTCGTATACGCCACTCCAAAAAGTTGTGCTGTACTGCTACTGGAAAGTACTGTTTATACAGCGGTAAAGAAAAGTGATATCCAGTAGTGTAGCATTAGCCAGAGCTAGCTAAAATGTCAGTAATATGGCAATATTTCACCCTGGAAAGTCCCAGAAATAAAACACTGACGTATATACCAATTAGAAGACTAGTAATAGGCCATATACCGGTGAAAGCCGTCATCACCTCCAGACAGGATTAGTAGCATACAGCTGTTAAAATACGTTATATAAATTGCATTTAAATGCGCTGGTTTCGGATCTGTACTTGGTATCGGCTGATACACAAAGTCCAGGTATTGGAATCGTTATCTGCAAGGGACAATTGTATCTGAACATCTCTAATAAATAATGTGGGCAAGTTTATCGCTAAATGTTGGTGCATCTTAGTTCTGTCTTTCTTTCCTGAGGGTTTTAGTTCCCATTAAGTTTTCTGTCAACAGACCCTGATGGGTGTCAGTCACTCACTTTGTCCCATAATCGACACTCATGCATATTATCAATTTCACTCCAGCCAATTAAATCAAATCGCTTAAATCTTGCATTAGTTCACGCTGCAGTTGGCCGCCCTCCAGCAGTCTTATTTACTATTTCGCAATAAAGCCAGTTTCCAAAGAATCCCTTCAAAATTTACTGGAACTTTTCTTTCAAACACGAAAAACAGATAATGAAATACGTAAGTGATGTTTTAGTTCCCCCCAATTAAGTGTTGAATCTATTTAAGTTGAAGTATATGATTGGATGGTAACAATTATGATTCAAGAGGACAACTGCCAACAGGAAAGAAAGACATTCATTAATTTGAATCATGCTCTGAAGCTTTAAAGATGTGATTGGTGACGTGTGTTGTGTTTGTGCATCTGTGTTTTGTGTGTCTGTGTTTGCCGCTCTTGACTAACGTGTTGGTCTTGCATGTCTCTGCTGTTTCACGCAGCCTGCTGGGCTCCATTTTCCCTATGCCTCGTGTAATCTATGCTATGGCAGAGGATGGGGTGCTTTTCAAAGCCTTAGCCCGAATCAATCCTAAGACGAAGACCCCACTTATTGCCACTATGACCTCCGGTGTAGTAGCAGGTGAGAGCCGGGGAGCGTCCCAGTGAGATGCTAATCTTTCTCCACCAATCAACTGTGAAAGACGCAGAGGAATCTGTTGGTTTCTAAATTTCATAAACTAAAGTCATCTTAAAATGTAGCTACCTTATTAATGTTCTGCTTTGAATTATTCATTTCATTGGAGGTTTTCCTGCCGTAGATGTGTTGCTCTTTCACAGTTGTGCAGGTGCCATGTTTTTCTCCCCAGAATGCCCTCATCTTAACCATGAACCCTCTTCTCCCTAGCCTGTTGGGCTCCATGTTCCCTCTGCCGCGCATTCTCTTTGCCATGGCACGAGACGGTATTCTGTTCAAATTTATGTCCAAAGTGAGTAAGCGCCAGTCACCTGTGGCTGCCACCATGGCGGCAGGTACCACTGCGGGTAAGCTCCCGTGACCAGGACTCGCCTCTACTTGGGGATGTGGTGTGGCCTTGCTTGGGTGTTTAATTTATATTTGGGCACACGTCGTCAGGTGGTGATGGCTGCATGTTAAGTGATGATGATTTCAAAAGCATGTGACAAAAAGATTACAGTCATTATTGAGGATGTTGTGTTTTCTTATTTCTTATTTTAAGAATTATCTCGTACCAAATACTTTATTCCACCTGACTAAATAATAAATAAGAGAGACTTAGCTCCTGGAAGCATGTGCTGTGAAGTGGATTAGCCATGCTAGCAGCTCTACCTTTAAGAATGCAAAGTCAGTTAGTCAGTTGGTCCACCATAGGCTCACACTGAGATATTGCTGACTATCGGCACCTCATGATTAACTGAAATAATTTTGGTTAACCTTTGAGCTTTCATCCAGAATTTGTCAAAATAACTGTACTACAAAAAGCTAGCATACATGGTGAACATTATTCCTGCTACATATCACTATGTTAGCATTGTCATTGTGAAAGTTATACTGTAGCATGTACCTATAAGATCCACTAAGCACAGCTTCACAGAGTTGCTATGGATCTAACGGTACTTTCAGAATACTTGAACAGTGTTTGATGAAGTACTGAAACTTTTTACTTGAGTAAAAGTACAAAGAGACAAAAATATACTCAAGTAATATTACCTCATTGACTTTTCTACTTGAGTAAAGCAACTGAGTACTTATAAACACAACATAAAGTATGAAAAGTAAAAGTACTTGCAGAGTGTATCCTAATCCCTAATGCAACATCTACTACCTCATCACTGTATGTTTCTGGCCCCGCAGGAGGCGGGGTTTAACGTTTCCTGTCTGCTCTATTTGGATCAATGGGCAAATTTCCCCTCTTGTTAATTATTGTTACTTTAAAGAAATATTAAAAAATCCAATGTGAACATCTAATGCAATATGATAAGACATAAGACACACACACATAGACACACACAGAGAGAGATTCAAACACTGTGGTCTGTGGTGACTGTGGTGCTGCTCATACAGTGTAGAGAACAAGCCTTCCTGCTCAGTGGGACCCGGGCTTTCAGTACATAGTAACATCCTGCCCACTGCACTGAGGTGGTGGGGCTGATACACCTGCAGGGTGAATGACCCGGCGAAGTGACTGGCAGATGTGAACCCTGTGATGGTTGGACACCACCGCAAGCTGTGTACTGAACACCTGGCAGCACTGCGCAGAGAGAGTTCTCCTTGATATTTGTGTTTGACTATAATGTTGTGAGACGCAGCTGCTCTGTGTTTGAGCTGCACTGCTGAGATCAGCTCCATACTGGAGTCACGTGTTGTTGTACATGAGAGGCCACAGTGTCTCCCATCAAAACACACATGGTATGGAGACGATTGCAGCTGTCAGCTCGTCACTGTCTCTTGTGAAGATATGTCTGCATGAAATTTAATTTGCATCCGTTTGTGTTGATGGACATTTGTTGGATGTTGCATTTTTGTAATGGCAAGAATATTATTGTTGCACTTTTGTTTATGTATGTACAATTCTGCTTCTAGTATTTAAAATCTAGTTTCATCTATTTGATATTCTTTTTGTGTTTATTTATTTTGCTGGTTGCAGCCATCATGGCTTTCCTGTTTGACCTCAAAGCCCTGGTGGACATGATGTCCATTGGAACCCTGCTGGCCTACTCGCTGGTCGCTGTTTGTGTACTGATCCTCAGGTGGGTACATTTATAGAAAATCACTACAAATTAGGAACAACTTTTTATTTGTACAGTATTGTGAAATAGCTTTCCTGAGCTTTTTTCTGAGCCCACAGGTATGATGCCAAGTTACCGGTGATGTAAGAGCTGTGAATGCTTCCATTGTACGAATGTGAAATGGCTGCTTGACTGAATGAAGGTGTTTACTTTGGTTTGTGTACTTGCCCACCTCTGTACTTGCTGTGCACCTCTGTTGGTAACACCAGGCTGATTCATCACCACAGCCCCAGCAGACACTGTCGCTGTGTTCCTTTTTCTGGTTTGAGCCAGATTCACAGGCCTCACTTGTTTTGTGAAGTTAAAAAAGAAACCCGAAGCTATAAAAAAGAAAGAAAAAGCAGTGCAGTGTTTCAGGCTACGCTGAGTTCCATTCTGAGTTTGAGGTCAGAATGTTATGGCTGAAATTTCTGATTTCCAAACTCCAGGCCTTCCTGGAGGCGCATGACGCCAAACATGCACAAAAATGTAGGTATTTACTACCTCTAAATATTGAGGTGGTATTTTTACATCAATCTACACCATAGACTTCAGATATATAAATTATATAAAGATGGACTCCACTTCCTCCCTCTGCACAAAAATACAGCTAAAATATCCTAAATACAGGTACTGCCATCCGTTTTTTAAAGTCATTTGGGACCAGAGTCTGCAGAGCAGTGATTGTAGTGCTGTACCACAGTGCCATGGTTCTGCAGATACACATGCTCAACCAATCACATCACAACATGTCAGCCTGTTTTTATGGCTTCAAGTCACACATAAAAAAAAATACTCGAAACATTTGCACCTGGACACGTGAGAATAAATTGATTTGAGGTTCACTTTGACTATTTACTCTTACCTACAAAAATGGAGAAGTTGGGGTTCCTGATCTATACTGCTGATAGCCACCAGGGGGCCATCAAGAATTATTAGACTTCACTTTTGAAGAGCAGTGATGTCGTCCATCTTTCTATAGTTTCCTTGCAGAAGTGCAGACGAGACAGTCTTCATGCGCGACTCGAGTCATCTGTAATGCTGCATTTGAAAATTAGCAACTTATGACCTTTAACCTCTGTCATCCAGGTACCAGCCGGACGGATCTCTGGAGGGGCGTACAGGTGAGAGGGACTACCTCTCGTCCGAAGAGTCCGACCTGACAGAGTCCGAGTCTCACCTCCACATGTTGAAGAGTGGCAGCTCCACCCTGCAGACTGTCCTCCACCCGCCTGTCGCCCCATCTGAACAGTCCTCCAGTGTGGTCAACATGACCATCTGTGTGCTCGGTCGGCTTCCCGCCTCTAACAGCTTCATCTTCAAGTTCTGGCTCAAAATATTTTGCCGGTGTATTGAAAAGACGCAGCCTGTTTAACATTTGATTCTCTGTGTCGTTGTGTCTTCTTCAACCACAGTGACGGTTGTGTGCGTGGTCAGCTATCTCACCACGTACCACATCGGCTCCATCCTTCGTGCTGAGGTGTGGATCCTGGCGTTGCTGTGTGTGTGTCTCCTCATCTTCAGCGGCTGCGTCGTCATGGTCTGCAGGCAGCCGCAGACCAGCAAGAAGGTTTCCTTCATGGTGTGTAGAAGCCATGTCTGCTGGTTTTCACTCCCAAACCTACATCAAGGTTGATCGATCACATTGTTATCTTGTACTTCTCATCATCTCAGGTTCCTCTTCTGCCTTATCTGCCCATTCTGAGCATCTTTGTCAACATTTACCTCATGGTTCAGCTGAGTGGAGACACGTGGATACGTTTCTCTGTGTGGATGGCTGTGGGTGAGTGTCTTTTAAAATTGTGAACAGCAATTTTAGCCGTAGAAAACATTTTGGGACGTGCTTATTTTAATGGATAAACAGACTGCCTGTAGTTTTGTTCTCTTCTGAGGTTTCTGTCATTTTTTAATTTGAACTTGTGTACTCAATCTATCCAGACATTGGATGGACGATGATAAAAACATAACCTCCTTGGAAGTAATACAATTTAATTAAATATTTTTTAACATTTCACAATCAAGCGAACAGTTAAATACTGGAAATATACATATTTTGTGCAAAATTTGTGCAAAATTTAAAAATCTGTCTAATACAGAGTGGTTGGGGTAATGACTGGTCAGCATGGCCCCCCTCCATGTGTCCACTGCAGTTGTTCAGTCTGATGACAATGTGTACGGCTGTGTTAGGTGAGATGAGCAGGTGGCTGAATCTCACCTCAGCTAGCACCTATTTCCAGAGAACAGTTATTCTATCAATAGCCTGTGATTTTGCCACCTCATGTATTTCCATTTCTCCACCTCAGGCTTCCTGATCTACTTTGGCTACGGCATGTGGCACAGTGTGGAGCGCCAGCGTCTACTCCAGCTCTCTCTAAGCAGCGCTAACACAACCCAGGAAAAGAGCAAGAGCAGCCGGGAGAAGCAGGATGGTGTCGGTGCGTCAGGAAAAGACCAGGAGCGTTTCCTCTCCCCAGAGAAGACGAGCCAGTGTTAAAGTTGACCAGCTCGGTCACAGACTCTGCGAGGCAACAGATGCATAAAAGCACACAGCAGCTCTGCCTTCATGCACCTGTGCACGCTGCTTCCCCGTGCGTGCTTCAGTCACGAGCACATTCAGCCCGCCAGAGAGGCAGCGTCAGTATTCTGCATCAGGGTGACGGTCACCATGATGAGACCCCATCCTGTACGCCACCTACTCTTTCACGGACAGCATGGAGGCAGCACAGAACTTACACCAGAGAGGGACGTTCATTTCCTTTAGCCTGAAGACTGCAGTGACACCTCTCTGCTTCATAACGGACTCCAGTTTTTAATGCATGACACACTGTTTGTCTCTTTTACTCTGTGAAATCTGTGCGATCCGCTCAAAGGTCCAGAATATTGTTAGATTTTGATACATCACTTATATATTTGTATTGAACGTAATGTTGGGCAAAGCACTTGTTTAAGGCAGAAACAGGGCCAATGTTATTTATAGAATATTAGAACTGGTGAGTGCCTTGATGTTGCATATGCATAAATGTGAAATTGTGATATCTGTATAAAGAAGATCATAGAACATTGAGGCATTTAGACCAATGTACAATAGTTTTGTAGGCACTAAACATGTCGTGATTATACGTCTGTGACCTGAACTTGGTGGTAAATTCCGGCCTGTGTAGATACTGTACTTTGTAACACATCATAGCAACATTTACTGTAGTTATTGAGATCTTTGTAGCTGGTTTTATTTTTACTCTTACTCGGATGTGATATATGTGTGAACTGTTAAAATCCCAATATGAAGATCGTTATCCAGACAGAACTTTACTCATTAAGTATTAGTAGTTTATTTTTCTTCACTCTGTCGGATCACGACACTGTGTTTTCTTCTGTGTGATAATTTTGTGTTATTTTGACATGGACGCTGACTCTCTGTGGATATAACCTTCATTATATTATTTGATATTATTTGAACTAACAACAAGCACAAAACAATGAATTACAAGTGAAAGTATTAAGTTAGTTGATGTTTCTTCTGCAGCATATTTTAAATGAAATAGGCATTGTTTTCAGCAGGTGCCTCCTCTTTGTGTTTTCAGTATCTCACTTCAACAACTGGAGTCTTTGTTTTGACTCTTTGTTCTGGAAGATTCAGAGATGGCATCAGTTCCTCTGGGCTCTCAGGGGCCACCTGGGTTCTACTTGTGCTATGAATTGAAAGGCTCAGTGAGCTCTGGTCTTAATAAATAAAAAGCAGGACAGAGGTGTGTATTCTACCAGACTGAATCTCCACATTAACAATGAAGTAAAAGCATAAAGTACATAGAAGTAGTCATGAAGTATTATCATCGGTACCAACTGCATAGACAAATACAATAAATATATTTTCAAAAAACACCTTAAAAAAGTTGTCTAATCATGTTTGTCCTGTATTAGATAGAATGCTGGTGGACAGAGGCTATGGCGATAGCAGCATCACATGGCCAATCAGATAACACTTCACATTCTTGCTCATAACTCTGACTTTCACTTTTCAATTACTTAAGACACACTGCAAAACTTCATATTTTCTGCATGAATAGTAAATTAGTTGGACAGCGTGAGCCTGTCGCAAGAAGTGTGTAACTTACCTGCTTCTGCCTTAGATCAGGAACATTATCACTCACATCTGATAGACCACCAAGTCTGACAAAATAGTCATTTGGGGTTTGTGCCATGTATCATATGGAGGACGATACATGACTTAAGTATAAATAAATGTACAAATGAATGCATAAATAAGGAATAAATAAATATACAGAAAAGTATAAATAAGTTTCTTAAATATATTTCCAGATTTATTTATTTCCAGATTTATTTATTTCTGTATTTCTGTGCCCATATGTAAATGACAGGGTCCCAACCTCATTCTTGAGTAGGATTGGTCAACTGAGCATACACACACACACACACACACATACACACACACAGGCCTCGGGGCTGTGACCAATCCTGCAGGAGATAGGCGGCCTTTCTGTATTTATTTCTGTATATATTAATTTATTTAGGTATTTCTGTATTTATTTCCTTATTTATTTATGCTTTTAATTATGTATTTATTTATTTATACATTTATTTATTTATTCATACTTAAGTCATGTATCATCCTCCATAGTATCATACATTTTTCCTACAACTGGTTACAGATTCTCGGGATCATCCATCCATCCGTTCGTCCAGTGTTCGTCATTCTCTTCAAATAAGGAAGCGTTCAAAAGCACCACCTTTAATCAGCAGAAAAAAGTCAGTTGATAAACTTAATATAATCATTAAAGGATACAGGACAAGATGATGAATATCCCTATTGCAGTTGTTTGCGTTTATTGTGATAATTATAAATATTGAAGATTAGTACCTTGATCATTTTGAGTAATATTGCTCAGCCCAAAGAACTCAATTTCTTACTTTGGTGGCATGAGCCAGTAGCTTAATCTCATATCAGATAGAAAACAAATATTTCCTGAAAACGTGCAGCTGTTCGATTGACGTCCTGTTTTTCGCATCCTTGTTATTCCTCCATCCATCATCCATCCAGTCATAATCTAAAGAGCTTATCCTTTGAGTGTTGGAGCTCGTCCCAGCTAAGATTACTGAGAGGCGGTTTACACCCTGGACGGATCGCCTGTGTATCACCGGGCCAACATACAGAGAAAAACAACCATTCACACTCACATTCACACCTAGATACACTCACAGATATGTGAAAAACATGTAAACGGAAAAACCCTCAGAAACCCCCCCACTAGAACAAGGATTCGAACCAGGAACCTCCTCTATGTGAAGGGACAGTGCCAAGCACCACTGCACCGCCCTCCTCTGAAACAGTAAATCTGCTAATTCTAAAATTATTGTTCAGCATTCCTGATGATGGCTATTTGAGTTCTGTCCCAGCATGTTCTTCATAAAGAGCGTCTGAACACCTGCAGTGACATCATTGCCTTGGATGTTGGGCAACACATGTGAAGGCATGAAGCCCCCCAGGGCAGCCGCTTCAGTCTGTGTGGATCTACCTTTTAAAAGGCAGCACAGTTCACACACAGAACCAGCAGAGGGCTCCCGAGTATGTGTCAAAACCTCCACTCTGGGTCTGAGGGGAGAGAGAGAAAACAGAAGGTTCTCTTAAAAGTTATTTTCCCTTTTCCTCTCAGCGTGCGAGGAGGAGGATGGAGCTGGAAACCTGACCAGGGCAGCTGGAGCCTGCAGAGATCCAGCGACGCTCCGAGCCTGACCTCCTCTCCCACTCCACCAAGCAAGCCTCCCCTCATCCCTACGGCCCCTGTAGAGCTGTCACTGCTGCTGACCATCCCATCAGCACACCATGAAGTCCTGGGTCCTTCTCTGTCTGGCCCTGCTTTGGCTGGAGCTCCACAGCGGTGAGTAGGTCTCCATGTCTGCACCGTAGATTTCGGAGTAAATCTGTTGATTTCATCATGAGAGTGTAAACCTGGAGGCAGAGGGGCGATTAGGTAATCTGTTGTGTGTAAATCCTGTGAGGGGTTGTAGAGTGGGAGGTGCATTCCCTAAAAATAGCAGAGATAAAGACTTTGTCAGTTATTCTCTTTGTCTCCAGGCAGATGAAATACCACACATCTGCTCTATGGAATTTTCCACCATGCATGTACAGTTTGCTGAAGGTTTGCATGAAGTTTCTGCAGAGTGTTTCTGCAGAACTACTCAAGCTCTGTGGATCTGAGGCAAACCACAGGCGTTTCTAATTAAGTGGCCTTGGCTGCTGACCTTCTCTCCGAGTGCTCAGTAATGCTGCACTCAGGAATAAAACAACAAACTCTGAATGTCCACAGTGTGGAGTTTCTCCCGATGGTTTCTGTGTCCTGTGCCCACTGATAGTCTGAAACAAAGGTTGTTCTGAACATTTTGTGCCAGAAACAATGATTTCACACTTCCTGTTGTCGCAGCTGGAGGAAACATGGGGAAGCAGAGGAGTTTACTGAGCACCGACTTCCAGCCTGCCAGGAATGAGACACATAGTTTTTAATCTGTTTATTTACTCTTCTCCTTTGCCTCGGTGTATCCAGGTGAATGCCAACAAGCCAAGCGAAGAAAAGAGGCAGGGGACAACCGCATCAGGCCGGGGGGGAAACGGGTGAAGTCGCGACCCACAAAAGTTAAAGATGGAGGGCCCAAAGGTCAGTCCCTGCTGACCCAGGTCTTGGATAAAGGCCGCTTCCTTCGCTTGGGTCAAACCGCGACTCTGACTCCTGGGAGGAACATAGAGCTGCGCTGCAAAGGCAGCAGCATTGGCTGGTCCTACCCGGCCTACCTGGACACCTTCAACGACTCACGCCTCAGGTGCTGCACCGAGACATCAGCTCAATGTCAGGCCATAAGCTGAGGTGAATGCAAGGGTCTTATGTTGTTGTTCCCTGTCTCCAGCATCAAGCAGAGCGACAAGTACAGTCAGCTGGTCCTCACGTCCCCCTCTGCTGCTGACACTGGGGCCTACAGCTGCTGGGTGATCATGTGTGATGGGACCGAGTGCGAGAAGGACCACGACCGCTCCTACGTCTCTTACATCTACTTCACAGGTGAGTAAATACATGTTCACGTCATATTTAGTCAAGTCTAGTCTTTAGCCTTTCAGCTTCAAAGCTCATTGTTTTGAAGTATACAGCATGTAATGTCCAGCATTAACACACACAAGAAAGCTCAGATAAACCCTGTGTACGCATCCCGCCGCACACCAACCTGCACACAGACACACTCATAGAGAAGCTGGTGACAACAACCGCACATGTCGCTGCCAGCAAGTCCGTTATTTCTCTGTGGAGCTGCTAGAGACCAAAGACAGAGCTAAAAAGAGACTGAATATTGGACTAACATTAATCAGGTGGATTCAACATGACTCCAAATAAATGATCATGTGCCTCTTGGTCTGCTTGATGTGCACATGGGCAACTACATATGAATCTTTTTAGAAAATCTATAGTGACAATGTTATAGCAATCGGCTAGGTGGTTGCTCTGACCGGACAGTATAATCGCAAAGGCTCATGGGACATTTAGTGTCTGAGTTAAATGGTTGTTTTAGTTGTTGTTTGAGCAATATTGTGTTTATGTCCTGACTTGGTTTATATGATTATTATGTTGATGTGTTGAGAATAGTTTTAAGTTTTTATGTTTACTGGTAATGTAGTTGACATGACTGCTGGATGTGGTGTGTTTGATAGTCAATGCTGACCCATGATGGTTAAGACCTGCCATCACATGACACTGCAGCCGGGGGTTATGGGAGTAAATCCAAATTCAGACATCAGCTCAGTTACTCCCATGAAGCCCAATCACTATTGGGTGAATAATAAACAAAGAAAGCATTTCTTAAAGTATAATTTATAGATACTTCTCGGTCATTTGAGTCTTACGGTGCTGCAGTGAAAATATGTGAATGTGGATCTCCAGGAAACGTGGTGGATCAGCCCTGCTGTAGAACATCTGTTTCTGTTTGAAACCCAAAATATATTCCACTGAAAAGCTGAGCTATGTTTTTCAATGAGATAGTCGACTGAGGTTTAATGTCTCGGCTTGTATCAATACACAGCTGCTGAAGATGTTGAATATCTCACAATGCAAACACAGTTAATACACTGTAACGACTGCGTTAGAAATATAAACACTTCAAGAGCCTTATCAGTTCAAATCAGAATTAGGTTTTCGCCTTTCATGGGACACCAAGATGTCGAGGACTTCCATCTCTTGAGGACCAGGCCTGAAGTTGTGAAGCTAATGAATGAAAAGCTACTTCTATCGTAACTTGTCTGTATTTCAGCCTTCAGCGCTCTCAGTCTGTTGGAGTGTCAGGGATCAGCAGATAAAACACCCAGTTTTATTAAGCTGAATCTTTACACAATAACTAAGGAATAAATACATGTGCAGCTTATTTGTATTGATGTGCTGGTAACTGTTTGGCATCTTTTTTTGTCCGACAAGACAAAGAAAACCTCTTCGTCCCTTCCGCCATCCACTTTGAGATTGTGTACCTGCGCCCGGACGTCCCTGCTGTGGTGCCCTGCCGTGTGACCGACCCACAGGCCAAGGTGAGCCTGCACAGAGAAGTCCCACCGGAGGAGATCCCAGCCAACGAGACCCTGGTGACCTACGACCCCACCAGGGGCTTCGTCTTGCAGAAGCCCAATCTGGAGCTCCGGGGAGTCTTCTACTGCAAGGCTGTGGCCAAGGGGACCCCTCAGATCTCCACCAAGTACCAGCTCCTCTACGTGGAGGGTAGGAGCACAGCAATCACACAACACCTCAATGTGCTCATAAATACAGTAACACACTGTGTAATGCTGCCCCATCAGCTTACCTGAACCTTTGACTGGCAAACACAAACATACAACTTGTCACTTTACCAGGAACCACTATGAGAGGCGTTTTCACAAAGTCATGAGTCAGGTTCTCGCACTGCTGCGTCAGCTTCCAGGAAAAAGGTTTAACTTCAGAGCTGTCAGAGGCCTCGTCACCCCTCGTTGCTCCACTCACTTTATGTGGAAGCATGCCAGCTGAAATGGAAACAGTCTGGGTTTGACAAAGTGGAAGGAGGAAATTGAAATGACGACTAAGTGTTTGACTACATCAACTTTTGCCTTCACCAGCTGATATCACGATAACCTCCAGCAGACTTTGGATAGAAACACTTCTCTGTGTAAACGAGATATGATAAAAAAATCCTTTGCCTTCTGGTGTGCCGACAGTTCCCAGTGGTCCACCGTTTGTGAGCCTCCAGTCATCTCCAGAGTCTGTGAGAGGAGGCGACAACATGAACGTAACGTGCACTGTGCTGGGGGAGCCCGAGGTGGACGTGAGCTTCGTGTGGACTTATCCTGGACAGGTAAGACGAACAGTACTCTGAGTCAGATGGTAGAAACCCAAGACGACCAACTATCAACCACTAATAAGAGATTATACATACAGCTTACTGGAAAACATAACGTACCAAGTGAAAGCTCTGATTTTATATCTTTTACCTCTTCAAGTAATTTCTGGTTTTAAGGACTTTGTTGTTCTATCACTCTGTCTTCAAATGAAATGAAATTTTGCAGATCTGGTATATTTTTAAGTTGATATAAGTTAAAGACAGTCTGCAGTGTCTCTTCATCATTCAACACTCACACTGTCAAGGGCCATTTAAGCTTCAGTGTTCAGCCCAAGGACATTTCATCATGTGGAATGGGGGAAACGGGGATCAAACTGCCAACCGTCTTGTTAATGGACGACCCGCTCTGAGCCACAGCCGTATGAAATATTTATAACAGTTGTAACAGTGATGATCATTCTGATGAATAACCAGTCAAACCTTTAAAGTTAGGTTGTTGAGTAATTAATGAACTGTTATTCCAGTTATCATGATTGATGATTCATTTCTATGCTCTGCCTTTCGATAGCAGATTAAACAGCAGCCATGTCTGTTTTATTTTGTAGGACCTGCGTCCGGTTCACATCCACACCTCCTGGCGGCTGGTTAACCGGGGAATGGGTCACACCACACGGGTCTCCCAAAGTGTCCTGACCGTGGAGGACATGGAGACCATCGACTTTGGAAACTACGTCTGTAAAACCAAAAACCGGCAGGGTGAGACGACCGTGAGCGTCAACATCATCTCCAAATAGTCCGATGCTGAGTATTACGTTTGATGTTGATGGGTTTTCCTCATGTTGTTCAGATTTAATTGGAACACACCAAACAGTGAGACCACATGAAATCGCCATGAACTTGTAAGAATGGATGTATGTTTAGACTACACATGGTAATAATAAAGATTTGCTTTGTACTTGACTTGAGTTAATTTTAACTTTTAAAAGCATCAAGTTGAAGCTTAATTTGAAGTTCCAAAGCAGCAGTGCAACAAGTGGAGGGACAAAAACAAATCACTTCAGACTCTGGTTCAAAGTGGAGCAGTGCACCAGGCTGACGTGCTAATGCGCTCCATATGTGGAATGTGATGTGCAGGCCCAGAACTCACTGTGGTCCAATGCAACACTTGCTTCACTGAATCGTTGCTGGCTGTTGTGATTTAGAAAGATATACTTTAGATGTGCATGTTGTAACATTTGACTCGAGCATCGACTGATGAAAACATAAACTCCACTGAGGATTTCAGCCTCAGGAAATTCCTCTGATGTAACTCTTCAAGACAAACCTACAGAGCTTAATCTGAATAAATGAACAACACATGCAGATAAAAGTAATTTTTTTCTTTTTAAATTGTGAGATAATGTCACGGCCCGTCTTCAAGTTTAATACAAGACTTTATTATTTGCATATTTCAAACTGGTTCAACACACCAATAATATCAATCCCACACAAAATACTCTTTTTGAGACATTTCCAATATGCAGTGTATCTGACATGTACAAGGCTTTTACTGCTCAACTATTTGCAAAGACCCTGGAATTAAAGCTGCGTTAGGAGGAAGGTTCAGTGACGGGTGATTGACACGACTCAAACACATGCACAAAGACTTGAATTGGTCCCTTAGTCAAACAATCAAACAATAAACATACATGAAAAAAGATGTTTGAAGCCAGAGATGATATTCAAACTGTCAATATAGACAAATCCTGACCTTTCAAAATAAGATAATGAACACTGTGGGCAGAACAGCCTGCATGTGAGTGTGATCATTCCTCTGTTTAGATGGGGGCATGTGCAGCACTGGTGTACTGAGTGAGCAACAGAGGGATGTTACTAATATCTGTTGCCCTTAAGCACTAAGCTGTGAGAAATGGTGCAGGAATCTAACAGAAGCCACTGCATATGTATTTAGGAAAGAAACATTTTCTCTGAGAAGGGACAGTGTCCTCTATGAAGACATGGCCGTGGTCTCCACAGACACAGAAGCCCCCTCTCACACCACAGGGCTGTATCTGCACAGGCATATACATTTTTACAGAATGTTCTTTATGTGAGCTTCAGGAAATGAAAGGAAAGTTAACAATAATAGTGTTTGATTACATAGAAGTCCTGAGATTTCCTTTTCCCTCATCCATAGTTTCAGAAGTGAAAGGCAAAGAGCAGGGACGCCTTTGCTTATAAGTGCCTCTGTGCAACATCTTTTTAAATAATAAATGTCTCAAGCGTCTCTGTACAGAAAGGTCAGAGGTCATCCATCCTGTAGGAGCTAGGGTCAGGCGGTTGTGTTGCTAAACGGACAGGAAACAAACAGCTCCATATTTGAGAGGGATAACTCCCAAGTAATGGTCTGCTTCCTGGAAGCAGGGGGCCATCATTATCTGGGTGAGACAGGGGGGCTGGAGTAGAAGACTGAGCTGCGAGGTGATTGGAGGCTGAAGGAGTGGGAGGGGGAGGGGGAGGCGGAGGTGGGGGACACCTTGCGGGGGCTACTCAGGTCTCCATTGTGGAGCTTCCACATCAGTTCCTCGTTCTCCATGGACAAACGCTTGTTCACCTTGGACTCTTTCTGCAGAGACTCGTGCAGCACCGTCTGCTCCGTGGACAGTTGCCTGTGAAGCATCAACACAACACTCAACTTTAGAAATGACCTGGAGACAGAACAAAGTGCTCAACAGTATACTAGTAATGATTTGATTGATTAGGGGTCACACTGCCGCTTTCTGACTACTGTGTTTGCACCGTCAGACATTTGAGTTTAGTCTGAATCCAAAACAGGTGTGAAAGATGCTACACACACCAGCTATCTGGTTCTATAGTGAGTATTTACAGCAGCAGGACAGAGTATGTAGGACTTGAACATTAGTCAAAGGTCAAACAAAGCTACAGTGCACCATAATTAAGCAACATGTAACCCAGTGAAACCCAGTGTATCACTAATGAATAGTTTTGGGGAAATAATGGTGGTCTTTGGCACAGCACTTAATTGAATGCAGTCATTCAAGAGATTATTAATGCATAAGGAGTCGGAGAAAAATAGATTCCATCACTTCAGATGAGCTCATCGGGTGAACGGTTACCTTGACAACGCAGCGTGTCTTTCCATGCGAGCTCTGAAGTCCTCATTCTCCTGCTGGACCCTTTTCAGGTTCTCATCCAACTTCACATTTTTCTCCGTCTGGAGACGGAAAAAAGAAAGAGAATGATTGATTGATCCAAACATTTTTGTTTTTAATATCAGTAGCAGTGCGCGTCTTGATGCCCATAAATCATCAGCTCTCACCAGTTTGTCAATTTCCATCAGCTTCTTCTCCTGCTGGTGGAGCTGTTTGTTTTTGATATCCAGCACCACTTTCAGGCTCTCCAGCTCCTGCTCCAGATAATGGGTGTGGGAGTCCTTCTGTAGAGTCAAGATGTTCAATATTATGACGTCAAAAATGAGCTCATTAATTCAGTAAGCAGCATAAATGTCTTGTGGTCATAAATCCAGAACCTCACATTAGAAAGTGCCATGCATCACTCACAAAATATCTAATGCTCGGGGCTCAAAGGGACATTAAAACTGTGGATAATGACTCATATTACAAACATGTAAATGATGTTTGACGCCTATTTGTTTTAACAAGGTCAGTATGTAGCATGGATCTGTTGCAAGCGCTGTTCGTTTTTAGGCCTGAATGCTGAGTATGTGAGACAGGCCACTCAACAGTGATGAGGAGTCGCAGCCTGGCTGTACAACTGCACTCTGGGAAAATTTAAACGCACAGTGTGGACAGTGAGATGAGGCAGCAGAGTGATGCAGCAGATCTGATCCTGCGGTAGCTCACACTGTTCTAGGTGATAAAGAAAGGTTAATGGTTGACTGATTTAACAGAAAACTACTGAAGAATGAAGTCTTTCAAGAAAACCTGCATTGATTTTTGCTTCTGATGATAACTATCTGTTTGAGGATCACTGGCGTCAGGGCTTTCCCACCCCAGGGATAATCAACCTCAGAGTCATGGGATACTTCTAAAGTGGACCGCTGCTAAAATAAGCACACAGATAACAGTACCAGACTCCTTTCAGCTAGCTCCCTCCTCTTCTTCTCCGCTGCTGTTAGCTTCTCGATTAGGTTGTTGTTCTCAATGGTCAGCTCTTGAATCTGTCCCTGTGGAGGAACACAAAGTCACTGAGTTAAGTTATTAAGTACTAGTTGTGACAAATCACAATTTATTCATGTGGCATTAAAATGAACTTACAGACAGAGAAGATTCTGCATCTTTCAATGTTTTGTCCAAAGACTGCAGCTCCTGAACGTGAACATTCCTGTGTTCTGAAAAGTTTACAGGTATTGGTACATTTGAAACATTTGAGAAAAGTCAGTACAACAAAGGTCAAAGTTAAACACAATTTAATGTAATGACGGAAAAGTGAGGCAGTAGATCCAAAATGAATCGCAGCTGGAGTCAGTTTCTAATAAATAAGAGTATATAGTGTGAAAACCTCAGTCCTGTCCACTCACCTTCCAGTGATATTTCATACTGCTGTTTAACAACCTGCAGCTGCTCTGCGTGGCTGCTCTGGACTTCCAACTTCATGGCTTCATGACTGGCCTTAAGCTCGCTGATCTTTAAAAAAAAACAATATACACGTTACTTTGACCCACAGCACTGCTGATCATTAGGAGGTACCTGGCATTTGGTAATACAGCACAGAAAGTCTGTTGAAATTTAATACATAGACAACTGCACTGCAAATTAAATGCAATGCATCACATCAATTGAAGCAACAGTCGATCTCCAATGCCCATCCATAATAGGGCCTTTCTAAGTTAACAGGAAAGAACACATTAGAGTTAGACAATAAAATGTGTTTTGTTGACCCTATACAGCAGTACGACTAGCTGGAGTACAGATATGCATGTAAACATACACATAGCAACAAACACCGAACCAGTCACAGAAACACATATCCATATATACAGTACTTACACATGCATACATACACATCCCTACCTTCCCCCAAGTCCTTTCACATGACTGCTGGACGGATTAAGAATTCCTTGGGAAGTATTTACAGTTTTGTTCTGGATTAAGTTCATTACATTCCACCTATATAATTCCCATTATGGAGACTGGTATCTGGCGAAAGGAGACGTGGGGCAATGGAATTTCGAGTGGTCAATCCAGAGGACTGCAACATTACAGAGCAGCTTTGGAGCCTTGTGTACGATGTGTACGTTCAGGTCTCACAATTTCATCTGCCTCTTATATTAATTGGAATAAATTGATATAGACTCAGAGGCAAGAGAAAATAATGCAACATAAATAATTTACACTTAGAAAATCCTATTGTAAAGTGTTAACAACAAATGTGAAAACAAACCTGTTGTTGCATGAGAGTCTTGCACTTGTCAGCCTCCTCCTGGTAGGTGATGTGGATCTTGTCCCACTCAGCCTGGTAGAAGGCCTGAAGCTTCTGCTCCAGCTCATCCACATCTCTCTGGTGCTGCTCCTGCAGCTTCTGCACAGCATCCTCCAAAGAAACACGCAATGCCTCCTTCTCCCTCTCCAAACACTCAGAGGAATGGACGGAGCAAACTGAAGAAAAAAAGAGATAGCATTTGATCTTAGTCACAAAATTACCACATCTACAGTGTAATATTAAATACAAACAAAAAAATCTGAGGAAAAAAGGTATTAGGCATTGCTTGTGTTAGAAACATTATGTCAACTAAAGAGCCTCTGTATGGCAAAGTGGTCATTGCTAGAAGTGAAACACAAATGATCGGCAAAAGGAATCAAAAACATAAAGCGAGGTGCCTCTTACACTAAACTATAACTACAATACAGTTATTTATAGATAAATATAGAGATAGTGACAAATCTGGTGTTATAGGTAACATATTTCTTAAAATCTTCTCTCTAGAGCTGGTAATTGGCCATTTCTAAGTTTGTGCAAAAGGTAGCTTTTGTGTTTTTAGTCCTGGACACTGCTCTCACCATTTCACAACTGTTTCCATCACCATGAGCTTATATCTGCTCTGTGACCAACTCCATAACATGTCACTAGTTTAAGTGGCTGCGAACAAACACTTGATGCCAGGCAGCTGGAACTCTTTGGCCTCAGTAAGAGTCTGATTTGTGCCACTAGAAAAAACACTGTTAAGTTTAGCAAGTGACTTTTCTTCATTTGGTCTCAATTATGAGGTTGGACAATAAACCACAACTATTAAGAACTGCGTATAACTTCAATAGCAGGTGCAAAATACTTAATCCAGTGCCCTTTAAAATTTACACATTCATTGCCCTCACAGCTTATCATGGCAAAATAACGGTACTTCTCCGCATGTAATGTGAAATACATTTATCTACAATACTGAGAAACTTTCACACACAAATATTTTCAACTTGTGTTAGTTTTTTTGTAATAAGTCTCTGCTTCTGCATAGTGAAATGTGGGGCCACAGTTTGAGCGAATAATTGCATCAGCATTAAGATCCCCTATAAACCTAGACTGGAATAACTGCAGTAGATCCAGGGACAGCGGCTAAGCTAATGTGGAGACTATCTATCATGCGTTGGCATGTACAGCTCAAACAGAGCCTGGCATTCCACAACCATGTGTAACAGAGATCTGGTCATATGAGCCCTTCTAGTCCAAATCCACCTTCTAGTCTAAATCCTCATCCAGTTAATATATAGTTTAACCCACAGGCAGTGGGATGAGGGGATTTTTGAAAAAACACAGATAAAACAGGTCGCCCCTGTTTAGTTGCAATTTTACATTTGAGGAATAATGACAGGAGTGTTGTTGAATCAGACTTCAGGCTGTGGCTTAAGCCTCCAGCATATTTGCTGTGTGAGTAGTAAGATGAATCCGGGAGCAGGCAGGGACACAGTCTGAGAAGGTAAATAAACTAAAAGAAGACCTATGAGAAAGCGTCAGGACTTCAATACATCTTTTACTACACATTATACGAAAAGGTCTATCTAAGGGCAGTATAGTCTTACAGCCTTCCTGAGGTGAAGAATGTGTTAAAGCTCAGACATAACAGAGCTCAGCATATAAGAGCAGTCATGTGGAAGTCCCGAGGCTGTGAGGGAGGGGAGGAGTCTCAACACTACCGCGCTCAAATAACACAAATGAAAGTTGCTGTGTGAGGGCATGTGTGAGTTTTTCATTTGTCTGCATGTGCTGTTCTGTGTGACAGCACTTAGACATAAAACATGTGTTGCTGTCTACCGGTCGTCACAGAGCCTCAGGTGGGGGGGAAATTCCACCAGTGGGAGCCCCTCCTGTGTGGGGTCAGAGGTCAGTCTGCCACTCCCTGGGGAACAGGCTGAAACCGCGCAGCAGCGAGTCAAACACACACAGACACTCACACACACCTTGTCAAATAGATATCCGATTTTCAGTAGAGGACAAATTAAGTAACAAGTGGAGGAAGACCCCCATGAAATTCTATACGGTTGGTAAAAGCAAACACGAGTAAGTCCTCATCTAAAATAGAAATGAGACACCAGTGAAATCAAACAAGAGAAGCACTAACAGCACAAACCACCGTTTCTTTAATACTGACGACTATTGTATTGGTATGAAATAAAGATTTCATATCCTCATCCATCTAATTGAAGAGCATGACTGCCTGTGCAGAGGAATTTTGATTAAATTTAGGGTGGAATAATGCCTTAAGCACCAATGACTCAGATCAATAACTGCATCAGCTCACAGCCACCACAAAAGTGCACCAAGTAAAAAACCACATACCAGTGACAAACCAAGCAGCTGAGTTGGAAAACTGAAAAAAACTGCATTTTCACCAAGTGTCTCTAGCAACTTAAACCAACATGTTTCTTTAATTAGTCATATAACTGAGTATTGCAAATGGACAAAAACACAAAAGATGTAGTTAAATCAAATCCTGTCGTTGATCAAAACTGCAAACACAGTTTGTGTGAGATCAAGGTGACCTTACTTACCTAGATCTCCTCGAAGGTTGACTAGCTCCTGCGCCAGCTCCCTGCACTGCTTAGTGGCTTCATCACGCTGCAGAGAAAAATGTAAACAGTCATATTCAGATGGGGAAGAATTGAATGAAAAGAAACCGAAGGATGTTGGTAAAGTAACATTCCACCAGGAGCCGTCAGAACACTGCTCTGCTGGTGGGATGAACAGTTTGTTGATAGAGTTGAGGAACACTGTCCAACACATCACTGCAAAATCGTTTATGTGGTTAATCATCTGGAGATCTCTGAAAGCTACTTATTGATACTACAACCTCATAAAACTATCAAGAACTACAGGACCACACGAAACGTTCCCACAGACAACTCAAAACATCTAATTCCTAAAATCAATCCTAAAGAAGAACTGCCTCAAGTACCAGCACAAAATAATAAAATATCCTTAGAACCTTTATTCTTTGATGAATTGACTCATGTGGTGAATGAGATGAAACCAAAACCCATAATAAAAAGGGCTCTATTTTAATTGGGCTTTGTCTAAATCCACCGTCGCTAGTTTAACAGCTGAATATAAGTCTATAAAAGGTTCAAAATAATTGTCCTTAGTCTCAAAAATTATGATGGGTGTGTTTTGGCCAATTTTCCATTTCCTTAAAAAGCGCGGTGAACTTGCACCTCGTGGATTACTATCATAAGCGCCTATTTGCCAGGGAGTAAGAGAGAACACTTTGAAATCTGTAATCAAGTAGAGCATCCGTGTGCTTAACAACAGTGTGTTTACATTGTGCACCTGCCTGTAGACATCTATTATTTTCATATTGCGTCCTTAAAAAAAATGAGTTGAGTTTGTTGATCAAACATGCAAATGACTTGCCAGTTGCCACAGCCGCAAAATTTAAATACAGAAACAGTGCGCTCGACCACACCTCAAGATCTCACCTGCACGCCCACTGCAGCTCTGATGGGTGAGGGTGCATTAAACAACGAAAGAGCAAGATGGGAAAATTACATGGATCTGAGCAAAAACACTTAGGTCGTTCATTACACAGAGTGAAAGAAGTGGCCCTAAGTGGGTTTGTAAATCTCGAGCCAGATTTTTTCTTGTCACATGTCTATAGATCCGAAAGACACTGACGATTTAAGTAATGTTTACACCTTAAGTCATCACATTCAGTACAGCTGCAGCATTATGAATTTGAAAATATATTTAACTATCAGAAGGGAAGTTTCTGTCAGGGAAACACCCTAACAAATAAGTATCGCATGAATCCAGTTTTCTGACTAGGATAATGTGTTTAACTACCACATGCAAATAATCTAAGGCATAGCTGCAGCTAATAAAAGAAAAACCATCAACAAGGATAAGGGTAGAGGGATTAAAAGAAAACGTAATATTCAACTCATGTTTTCAGTCAAACCACATGCTTTCTGTCAGCCTTACCTCTTTACTGTCTCAGTTTAGCCATAAAGAGGAGCCTGCAGCTGCAGTGCTCCTGATAGACTTCAGACTGACGCATAGATCATCCAAAAACTGTTTACTTTTGGTCTACTACCTCTCTGTTACTCTGCTGATTCACATTAACAACCCTGTACACTACAGAATGAATCATCCAGCCTGCATTACTTAATTATAAATAAACCTGTGAACAAAAAATAGCCAAACCTCACTTCGCTGATCAGTTAACAAAATAAATACCACCCTGTCCTAATGTTAACAAGGTCTGCACCTATATACCTCACTGCAGAATAGAACACTGTAGAAGCCAGTTACCCTCTCTGCAGCGCAGGGAGCACTAAGGCAAGCTCTGCTGCCAGAACAGCCCATGATCCAGCCTCAGACTGAGGCTTGGGTGCAGGAGTCTCCCCCTTCAGCTATGGAGACCCAGTACTCCAGGACAGACAGTGGTCCAGGTGGACACACCACCTCACCTCCACACATACACACACCTCCTTCTAGACTGCTCTGACAACATCTAAGGCAGGACTGAAAAAGCCGCTTCCCTGACTGTAGAGCGACTGCAGAGTGCATTACCGTAATACACCTAAAAAAACAAAAGGGGCAGGCTACAGTGCGCATAAGAACAGCCTCCTCTCCAGCGAGGTGATGTCACTTTAAGACAGCAGATCTGAGTGGAGCAAACAGATAAATTGCACAGACCTGTCAGACATCAGGCTCATGGAGTTGGCCTTGTGTTGTGCAGTGACCTTCCCAGGGGATACATGGAGAGGTTTCATTACCAGCAACCCCCACCACTCATCCATTCCTACATTAAATTACCCCCATACGCTCTGCACCATTACTATACAGTCACACCATAAGGCTGCATGACGTAACCTTCTCCATTACAATATATATATACAATACTGTGACAGATCACATTCCCAGCTTCTGTATCGGTAAGGCTATGACACTACAACAGGGGAATATGATGGGACACTTTTTGACCAATATCGAACTAATATTCCAGATTACAAAAAATAGGCATCAATTGACCACAGATAAATTAATGATTCTTTTATGATCTTTTTCACTGAAGCTAAACTGTGTAGTATATTGTATCAAGGCTGGGATCATGTTTGGTTTCTACAAGGGATCTTACTGAAAGGCAACTGCTCCCAATCCACAGGTAAACTGATTTTCGGAAGGTATTTGTTTTAAATGAGCCACTTCTGTGCATTGTGGCTGCATCACTTTAATGGTGCAAAGGCTAAACATATCCCTATTTTAAATGATGATGATATCATGTTACTTGTAGAAGAGCACTTCTTGTCTGACTTATTGCATCAGATTCGGTTCCAGTTTCCTGGAGATCTTGTGAATATTAGAAAGTCAGTAGAGAGTGAATAATTTTTCTAGTCATTTAGAATGTGCTTACATTCCTATACTTAGTGCAACTTGTTTCAAAGCATTATCTGTGTAAGAGAACCAACCAGGCCCAGTGTCTCTGTCTACACTCAGTGTAGTCCTGGCTCTGTGTTTGACTGCTGTTCGTAACCATATCAGGTCAACAGCTGGGACATTCTCATACTGTGATGGGCACGTCTAGATTCCTATTCTTGGTCTGACAAGTGGCCAGTTATCAGACACTGATACCACTGGGCGCTACATACAAACCCTTCACCAAAAATACACCCGATACACAAATTTAGACATTTTGCGTTCTGAAATTATCTATTGAGATTGTATGAAGCCAATATTAAGTGTGCCCAATTATGTCCAATAGAATCATTGTTTCCAAGAAGGGGTGTAGCGAAGTAAAACATGCTGTTTTTTTAAGTTGTGTCAGTGAGATCGTCAGAGAGGAACAAACATGCAGTGTTTTTAATTCTAGCTGATGTAATCAGTTTCACAACCCTGCAAGGCAACAAAAAAGGAGGCCAGTCAAACATCAGGGACATGAGATCACACACTGCATCTCACCAGCCACCACGTCACATCGGCCAGCATCTGGTTCATTTAAACCATCTTTCGTCCAGCATTGTTTTGAAGGACTGTACACAACCATTAATCAATTCCCTCCATACTCGTCTAAAATACAACAAAAAACAACAAGTTCCTACTGGTTAGAACAGGCAAAATGTGCCTAAATTGGCTCCTGAAAACCTGAGGAGCACATGTCAACGTAAGTAACACATTTGAGTACATAAACAGAATAGCACTTTTTTTTTACATTTGTCGTCGATGGGCAGTGCAAATGGCAGTAGAAATTAACGGACAACAGAATTCACTGACGATCACTGGGACTAAAATTGGACTGATATGAACTCTCACACAACTGGAGCTTTCCACAAGAGATGTGTCTGGTGTCAAACTCAGAGCAAGCTGGGAGCAAAGGGAGCTGCTGCAATCTAGGCCAAAGGAAATATTGCACGAGTGACTTTGTGTATCACAGCTGAGATAGTTCTAATCTGCAGAGAGCAGTGCACTACTTTTTTGAAAGAACTTTGGAACACACTGATTGAGCCACCAGCCACTTGTTCCACTTACAACACATATTGTGTAAAAGATATTTCAAAGGTTACTGGAAGGACTGAAATAGCTTTTCATATTTGATTTACTCATCAGGGCAACAGAGATTCAGATTTTTCCCCTCTAGCTTCACATGAAACTCTAGATATAATGTTTAACTAAGTACATTTAGTCAACGTAAATCAATTATATAATTGATCTGTATTTAGACTGTAGGGCTGCTGATGCACGGATACTTAATGGTCATGCTTTTAAAAAAGTGCCTGAGAATTAAATGAATGTTGAAGGAGATACATGCAATCCCACGTAATAGAAAAGTGTATAGTAAATCATATATTTAATAAATCACTAGACATAAAAAGGTGCATGACGTTTAACGTGACAAAATAAGTAAGTAAGTAAAAGGTTTGTATTTATATAGAGCTTTTGTAGTCTTGATGACCACTCAAAGCACTTCACATAACAGTTTTCCATTCACACATACAGTGCATCAATTAGCAGTACTTTTTTATTTAGGTAAATGTTCTTACCTCAGTCAAAGTTTGTTGTAGGACGATGGTGAGTGCCTCAAATCTGCAGTTACAGGCGGCGAGATGTCCTCTGAGCTGCTCGGTGCTCTGGTCTTTTCTTTCACCTTTGGCAACACTCGGTGGCACCAGATCCGGAGGCCCATGACTCCGGCTCGGTTGGGATAGCTTTTGCTGAGGATGTTGCTGGCGGGAGGTGGCCTTGGGTTTGCTCTTGTCCACTGTGAAAGGACATGTGTTGATGGCTGTTATTATGTTGATCATCATCATCATTACACCCTACATAACCAGTGCAGCTGGTACAACAGCAGAACCAACCAAACCATTCAATTTAGTCAGTGTCACAGATGCAGAACCGGTGTCAAAGACCAGAACACTGCAGTTTAGAGCTGCTACGTCCAATCAGTAAGTCTGATGATTCCCAGTGCTGCTCCTCCAACAGCCAAGACATGAAAATGGATCCTCCAGAGGTAATTAGTTTTTCATTATGATTTTTAGCAAAGCCATGCTGCTGTAGTTTTGATTTACATCATAGCTTTACAAATACATTGCACTTTTACACTGGAGAGAAGCGAAAAAAGGTATTATCATTGATATAGGAAATCTGTAGAAAGGTTATTTGTCTGAGATAAAAGCTTAACCATGATGTTTAGTGAATGTTATGTGACAGCACTGAGGATAGCCTGAATATACAGTATTAGTACTACCAGCTTTAATGACCTGAATAAAAAGTACCAGCAGCAGCCTGTGGGAATACTCTGCTCTGTTTGGTGTTACATGACAGCTGTTAGAGCAAGTCAAAATTATTACTAAAAAAGTTACACACACTCCATACACGTTTCCATAGTGTTTATAATAGTTTGTTTTATGAACTGCCAAACCTGAAACATCATCTAGATAAATTTAGATGCAATGAGCAGGGTATCAACTGAGGCAATCATAACATCCCAGAATAACACCAGTATGTCACTATGAGATCTACACAACTCTCTGAGCTAAACAATGCTTCAGCTACTCAGAGGCCTTTCAAAATAAGAGTATTGCATCTAAGAAGAGGAATTTTCTCTCCTGTGTATTATTAAGTGGTTTCCTGGAGCTGCTGCGAGAACAGCTCTCTGCACACTGTCCTAAGCGAGGCAAAATGTATATATAAAAAAGATATCAACACTCATGGCTGGCAAGGCTGACAAAATGAACTGAAGAAGTAAGGGGAAACAGGTTAGAAAGCTAAATCTGGAGTCTAGTAGTAAAACTAGCACTTTATACGAGACAACAGGATAATAAAGAATCTCTTTTGAATATTGACATGCCGCCTGTCTGCTAAACTAACTTGAGTTTATACAGTTGCATGAATTGAGGTGAACTTCAACCCCACACGGGTTTCATCTGGTGCCATCTGTTTGACAAAGTAAACTGTCCAGTAAGAAAGGCACCGCCTTAAAAGCAAACAAAATATGAATACTGCATTGTAAATACATTGATAGTACAACTGACAAATCAAGGAACACAATTTACTGTACTATTGAATGATAAGTTCTCAAAAGTTCCGAATTTTAAATATTAAATTCGTGAAACATTTCAATCATATTGTGCATAGTCTCAAGCTTCGATTGTAGCACAAAATTGGACATAGAATTACTTTAATATATTTTCAAACGAAAAAATTGAATTTAGACCAAAAAAAAATAGATCACTATCTCAATGACCTGACTGTACCCTCAGATTTAAAATTAACTTAAAATTGAGGCTAATGGGCCATTTACTGCCATTTTTGTATGATCATGCTTTGATCAAACATTTTAATTACAACATTATATACATATTGATGATATGTTAAGATAAAAGCTATTTATCTGACACAGAGCCTCATATTTGTTCCCGATCATTTTAATGACACTGCAGTTACGAGGGAAACCAGACTTTGATGGTTTCTCTAAATTAGGAGGCCCCCCAGTGTATTCTTGCAGTATCACAGCTAAAATGTGCCACACACATGCCTGCACACAGACCAACATCAAGCTCCACAGAGTGACAGAGGGTTCACATCATGGTGGGAAAATGTCACATTTGTACATGTGATGGTGAAACTTCATATGATGGTCAGATTAAGCAGTTGCTAGATAACAGCATATCAAACTGTGACCATATGTAATGGCAATTAGATGTTTCATTAACCATAATGTTTTCTTTAATTTTAAACCTACAGAAAAATGCCACGTGCATTTTGCATTTTCCCTGCCTCCCTTCATTACAAGTAAGTGGGGTCACAGCTATTTTAGCCGTCACTTTTAAAGTCCATATAGAAGGCTATATATAGAGGAGCAGATGTCTGCTTGATTTAAAAATGTATTCTCTTATTTTGTTAATTCAAAATGGTCAATGAAGGTTTCTGCCTTCTTGACCACCGAAAAAACCTGAGGCGTTGAGGATCCTGTATTTGTTTAATTCAGTAATTTCCTCTGAGGACTGCCCTGTTCTAATCTAGTCAGAAAACACGCATTCACAATTAGGTAAACAAACAGTATGGTTTGGAATTCTTGGCTCAATATTTTAACTGTAATATGGTTGCTTTCTCCTAAACAAGGAGCTCTACACCTCTAAATGAAACCGACTTCCGTTAAGCAAACAGGCCATCTCTCGATTTGACTGCTGTTCCTTGGCAACTTGGCCCTGCAGCAGTATGTGAACAGATTACATGACAGATGTTGATTTCAATCTTCCTCTCAGGCCTGAAGAATCATTTTGCACTAGTTCAACTTACTTGATATGAAATACAGAGTGATTAAGGGACACCATGCACAGCACAGAGCTCTGCTGCTATAAGGAGATGTCACATCATAGCACAAAGCATGATTGGTGATGAGACCCCACACAATCATTCATTTGTTACAGTGCTTGGTTTACACAACAACAGAGTAGTATTAACTTGACACTTGTCTTATTTTATCCGATGTATGGGGCATTTTACAATTAATCAAAGCAGAAATACAAGGAAATCTCACTGGGAGTCTCTGTTTTGAATATTTTTTTAAATTACATAAATAATATGTTACATAATGTTATCTTAAACTAGCAAGAGATCCTTCTGGTTCATATGTAAAATTTAAAACAAAACAAAACATTGGTCATAACCATTCAAAAATGGAGATAAATGCTTAAAAAAATTTAAGGAGCCACAAGACCAATATTGTTTAATAATCACAACATGGTTCCCATGTTTCAATCTAGATGTCAAGGACCAAAATAACCTTGGTAGCTATCAGTGTAAAACAGGAGTACTGGGTGTTCCAGTAAGCAAGAGAGCTAGACCACATCCATTTTGAGGTAGAAAAAAAAGATTGTAGAAAAAAACAGGTGGCCACGAATATAAAGCATCCAGCCTCAAATGTGAAAATGTATTAATTGGGAGAAACTCTGTTTAAATAAAGTTGTTTTTGAATTGAGATTTGTTTCCTTAAATACTTTGGGCTGGGGTCACATGTTATAGTGACCAAGGTAGGTAAATGAAAGATGAACCTCCTGCTTTCCTTACTAGTAAATAGCCACACTCAAAATAGATTTCAGAAATGGCTAACAGCTCAGGTCTAGATTAGAAGCAACAACTTATTGGCATGAATATATCATGCTGAGAAAAAAAAATCACAAAAAATGAATAATTAGAATTAACAAACCAACCTGCTTGGAAAACCACAGTGTTCTTCTTGCATCCTGACAGCAGATGAATGTTTCGGAGTAGACCCTTCACTGTCAGACGCACGTGGATGTTTGACAGTGAGAGCTTCGGAGACCATAACATCTCTCAACAAAGACAGTCACAGATTTAGGTAATAATAATCTAATGATCACAGCTATCGGTGCCCAGACGCTGGAGCTTGATGCCACTAAGAACCACTTGCAATGGTGCGCCTCAGTGAATGCATCATGGCAGGAGCACAGACGAGCAAGGGCAGAAAATAGATCAATCAATTAAATGCACTAAAATGCATTAAGAGTAATTCCATTGAGAAGTCCTTGAAAAAAGTGAAGGCATGGCAAGTCTTCCAAATCAAATTTAAATTCCAAGCTGTGATGGCTGGAACACACAGAGGTTGAGAGGCTGACCAGCGGTTTGTGGAACAGCCCGATAGATCGGATAGGTGCAGGGGGAATAAAAAAAAGGATAAATCCCTTAATCCTCTTGGTAAATCAAGGCTTCAGCTATTCATCAAACACATTAATCTCACAGCAGAGCAAAACAGCATCTCCAGGCTAGATGATGGCGGTGCTGTAGCAGAGCCAAGATGCTAGGAACGGAGCAGAGGGGGATGGGATGTGAGAGAAGGGCATGGGAGGAGCTAACAGATTCACTGCAGCCAGTGAGAATTAATGTCACCCCCATCGCTTACTCCCGCTTACTCTGTTTCCCTGTGTCACCAGCAGTGGCATGGCAAGAGAGGACAGTGTGCTCAAGGCAAGGTTTTGTCTGATGCTTAAACAGCTTAGCTGGAAAGGCTCTCTCAAAAAATGTGTCCTCATCAATGACTGTGAGCCTCAGGACGCAAAAAAAAATCGTTCAGGTTAATTATGCGTTATATAACACGGCCTGTTTTTCATCAGATTTCAGTAAAACAGAGTCTAAAGACACTGTAAGAAACGAAAATATGAATAAAGCCTCGTGTGTGGAGAAGGGGAGTTACTAAGATTAAGATAACATTGCACACAGATAAATGCCTGGATGACATACTGTACCTTTAGAGAGATTATGTTTACAAATAAATGAAAAAATGAGAGTGCACAATAAACACCAAGGATACCAGAACCTGATGTTCTTTTACAAATTAGTGAGACCCCATCTGATTTACTAGATCACCATAAGTTCTGTACTATACTCAACAGTATAACATTAATAGTTAATTTGTAATTTCTGTGGAAAATACATTTAAACATTCTCAACAAGTTTAAAGTGTGATCTTTATTTGTATTAATTGTATTTATACATTTTTCTAAAAAAAGATGTTAGAGTAAAACAATAAAAGATGATAAGGAAGAGGACAGTGCTCTTTGGATATTAAAATGTTTTTGTCACAATGTATATGATATATTAAGAAAACTAGATGACTGTTAAATGGGGCTTTTGTTTTTACAGTCAAGGTTAAATAACCATTTTTAATTCTTGTTGTTCTTATACTACTATTACAGACAGTTACATAACTAATATTTGTGTAATCATCACACCTTAGTCAAGGCATACTATCCAGTCAAACTGATATATTAGAACTGTTTTGGGGGAAAAAACAAAGAGAAAACTCTTACCAGCTCCACCTGAAGGTAGACGAACATGTCTTGCAGAAGCCGTCCTTTTCAGAGGACTGACCGTGTAGTTTGAAGCTGCTTTGCTGGTGGAAGCTGCAGGTTTGCATGCTGTGGTCAAAGCTGTTACAAGCAGAAGTTCCGGGTGAGAAAAGAAGCCAGTGTTAATCTGACCCATAATGTAGCAGGATCACTGTCAAATGACCAAACATGCTGAACTGCAGACACATTTTAAGACAGAACCTAATTCACAGAAGTTTGAGTAAACAAGGACCAACAAAGTTAGAAGTAATTTCATGAAATCAACATCAAACAGGCTAAATTTAATTAGCTTATCACTATAATCTAGACGTAACAATAGTTCTTATTTGAAGAGGGTTTTGGGAGGGTTTAATCTCTTTCAAACCAAAGGAGACTGAACAGAGCCTTTTCCTTATCATGGTGCAAGGAATTGATACAAGATGCAAAAATCAATGTGGTCTAACTAAGTTACTCTATAAATGGAATTATTTAAATGTGATAAGGATCTATGCTCGATGAATTCCAGCAGAAAGTTAAGAGGCATCCTCTTCTATTGTTTAGGATAAGGCAAATACCAAGTCTGAATTTATAAAAAATGTGGACGTGTGTGTGCATGTAGAGCTAGGATCTCACTTAGTCCAGGGTTTTTTCCAGGTGTTGAGAAGAGTCTTGCCCTCAGCACAACAGATTTGAATGGGGTTTGTTTATTTGCAGCTCCTCCAGGAACTGTATGAGTCAAGTAGAGAAGAGCTGGTTAAGTAGTACACTTACACTGTAAAAGTATTAACATTTTTCACCTAAACTCATTACCCTGCATTCAATACTTCCGCTATCACCACTGACCTCAGTCAGTCAACACAAGTAATTTGTAAAAAGGTCATGTTTGTCTACTTAAAAAAAGATGTTAACTGATTATTTGTAGTCAGAGCAATACTTTTAGAGCAACAGGCCAGGATTAATATTCCTTGATTTTGTAATTAAGTGACTAAAAATAGACATTAAGGAAAAATATAATGCATTCATAAAAAATTAAGCTGCCTTAAAATTTACCTTAATAAGATGCTGCAAATATAGTATGAAATTTAAAAACACTAACTAAATGAGCATCTAGCATGTCAAACAAATTTTAGTGTCTTCTGAACAAAAATGATGAGGACATCCAGAAGCTCATTAAACCAAACGCATCACCACGGAAACCCTAGTTATCTTTGAGTCTCACTTACTACGCCAAAGCTTTCTATCTTTTCCATTAAATACAGCTAACAAAGGGATGATACAAAAGCGATAGGATCCAATGAGCAGACATGTCATGAGGGTAAGATCACAGCTGGACGCTGCACTGCCTAATGCCATCAAAGAGGAGTTGTTAAAAACACGAGTGGGAAATTCAGTCCAAGTGCAGCTTCGGAGTCCAGTGTAACCAGCCATTGCTGGTCAATGTGTAAGAGAAAATAAGAAGTCTGATCCTTTATCGCCTCAAACTATATCAGATGTAGTGTGTCTGCTCTCTCTCCTCCAGGCAATGCTGTGTGTGAACTAGAGTGGAATAGAACCCGTTGCCTTGACAACCACACAACCCCCAGTTTAGAAAACAGGTTCTTCTTAGCCAATCACAGGCCTGCAAGTTATTGAAGAGAGTGAGTAGAAATGTGTCCTCTGTCAAACAGTGCCATTTCTTTTTATAGGTCAGGAAATGAATTGACATCACAAAGTTCAAACCATTCAAAGCTCAGTGTCATGCGTGTATTGGAGTTCAGCTTATTCCTTCAGATTTCAGATCTCAAAAGTTCTCGTTTACTGAAGAAATATGAAAAATGTTTAAAGATGCCAATCTGCGTCTTGGCAGATGTGGAGGCATTAAATTGGAGTAAGATTTGCCTCAGGGCAGATTGACAGCTCTGAACTGGGTCGCCATGTGCAACACCAGCCCCTCCCCTCCATGAAAAGATGTGTCTGTATAAACCACAATGAAAACTGTGGCCTAAACAATGACAACAGTCTGCATCAAACTTATTATTTATCTTTATGTTGCAGCCAGTTGGGACAGAGCATTGCATTTTTTATTTTTTTTTAAATCACAATCCTTGTTAGGCTCACCCTTTGTGCTGCCAGCTCCTTCGCCCAGATCACCACGGTTATTGGCCTCAGGGAGGCTCCTGGTTTGCCCTTGTGTCTTGCGTGGTAGTCTAGAAGCAGAAGTAGTTGGAGGGCCCATATGAAAGAAACGAGTGGGAGTCTGAGGAGGTTGGGATCCATTTAGCTTGGACTTAACACTTGGTGCTGAGGCATTTCCAAGAGATGGGTCTCCTCTCTGATTACCTGGGAATCAATGGAACACAAATATCATCAAGTACAAGCATACACTTCACAATCTCCAAATTACTTCTAAGCTAATATAGCAGTAAAAGTGATTTGCATGGGTCATTTAACAATAATAATAAATAACTTATGAAACCCCTCCCTTTTAGAGACATTTATCCGATATCAGAAATTGTAAGTAATAGCGATAATGTTTAAAAGCTGAAGGACATTTCATCAAATAAAACTTACCTATCCTACTCACATCAAACATGTCAAATTTGATCAACCAAACCAAAACCCTTAAGCAAAAAAAAGTTATCCCAGTGGATTGTAGCTGTTGCCAGAGCAGATTAATACTTTTGATTGTGCTCAGTGTGCTTCTTTCAAATGCTGTGCTCTGACTTAATCACTATTGGTGAGCTCATAACCTCCCTTTCCTTCCCCTGCCTTTTCCACTGGTGCAGATGGCCTCCGATCAGAGGAAAGAGTCCCCCTCCTTTCCCAGGACTCCTCTTACTGTGAAGAGCAGTAGGGCAGAGGGAGTTGGCTGTTTATCCCCAAATTCAGAACAAGAGACCGGAGGTGACATCTGTATCCAACACTGTTCCTGTGGAACATTGCTGAACTTGTATGCTGAGCTCATCAGGAGGGCTATGAGAAACACTGCTCAATGTCACCCCCTGATGGGGAGACAACTTTACTACAGCCTTAATCACTGAAGTTCACAGCTTCGCTTCTGGAACAGCTATAAAAATTAAGTAATTTTTTAATACGTCATCTTCATTATTTCTGAAATTCTGGACACAAGATAGTAAGTATATAAAAATAGACTAAAGCCTTATCTAATGACATCACTGCATTTCTGCTGTAACATGTACATGTAACATGGGTTCCCTTTAATCATAGACGGCCTTCCAGTAACAATTATCTATGACCGCTCCTCTACTATGCTTTGTATGTTTCCATTATACACAGGGTTAAATAGACTTCTTACGCAATTTGCTCAGTTTACACAACAGTGTTAGGAAATCATTAGCTTCCTGCTGAGTCAATGGCAGGTCACAACCCACGAGACAGTGACCTACTGTCATTTTGTCTTTAAATACATTTTCAGGTCAAATTTTCCCTCTATGAGACAAATGAAGAACATCCATCATAGGTGTGAATAATATTCTGCACACTGTGAATACAAATCTGCCCAGAAATGATGATTCCCACCTGCAAAGCCATTCTGCCTGGACTGGGGTGTAAGGGCAGCCTGCCTCTGCCTGGTTGACAGAGTGGCTGCTCTAGGACTGATGGCTTGTGGTGCTGCTCTCGTTTGTCTAGGAGATGGTCGCGATTGTAATCTGCCCTTACTCTCATCCCATGAGACTCCAGTTGATGTTGATGTACTGGACTTGGCCTGCAAAGATAGTAAACTTGGTCACTCATCTCTGTCGCTTTTAAGGCTCCTATCACAAACAGATCCCTATCAGCTCAAACCAAATCTTGTGTGATGTACTGTGTCTAAAAGAAAAAATCTGTAAGGAAATAAATAACAGAAGTTGAAAATAAGTAATAGATTCTTAATAAATCTTACAAAAATGTTTACATTGTACATCCACACCTACCACAAGGCTGATCTTCTTAAGCGATCTATTGGTGTTTTCAGCCGTTCTCTTCATGGCCTCAGCTTGTACGTCCCGTTTTTTCTGGGAGGAGCAGGTCAGGTTCCCCGGTTTGGTCTGGCCCAGGTGCTTATCAGCTTTAGTAATGATAAAGCTGGTAGAAACCTTTAAAATGTTTCTCTTCTCTTTGGGCGGCCTAGAAGATGACGATGAACTCTCCGATGAGCACCGAGGCCGTGTCTTTTGGAAAAGAGGCTTGCCCTGACCTAAAGCTGAGCCCGACCTGACCTGAATTTTATTTGACATAGCCTTTTTTGGAACTGGTTTGGGATCAGTTTCATCACTTTGATCAGGGGATTTTTCTACGGATGAGAAGCAGAAGGTCTCATCGCCAGTATGCTTTGCTGAGGCATATGCTCCTTGGCATGATGTCGCCTGTTCTGTTTCAGAGCTGCCATTACTGCTTTGGATTACTGAAGCATGTTTGTTGCCAGCTGTGCGGTGGTCCAGTGGGGACGCTCTACTATTGTCCTGGCCATCTACAGCATTATGTCCACATGACTGTATCGTTTTCACACCCAAACTGGCCGCTCCTGTATTTACACGTTTCTGAGTATCACTAACCGTTTTAGTGGTGGTAGAGACGACTGCAGTGCTGCTCCTTATCTTGCCAGGACTAATCCGGACATTTGCTGCTGTATGTGATTCAGTCCGTTTATTGGTCACATTGACCTGTGATGGTCTATGTTGTGAAGCAGGTCCTGGCACTACCATCTGATGTACAGCTCTTGTCACAACTTTAGATTTGACGAAACCAAAATCTGACTTTGGAAACTTCTTAATTACCAGTTTATTGACTTTGCTGGCTGAAGGCGACGGTCCTGCAACCAATCGTTGTTTCTGAGTCACAAAGACTGTCGGCTGTTTCCCAGTGTGGAGTCCTGGACCGATTGCATTTTCAGTGCAGGGAGATTCTGAAAGAGAGGGGAGCCGGGGGGTCTTATCCTCGATCTTTTGTATTGGAGTAGACATTTTAATATCCTTGTCATTTTCTTGCACAGCTGTGAGAGTAGACACAAAGGTCTTCCCATGTTCTGGTGTAATTGCTCCAGGGAAATGGGCCAACAGCTCTGCTTCAACACTATTAAATTGAACCTCTTTTCCACTATCTGCAGAGGATGGTTCACAGACAAAGGTCATGCAAAGACATCCTTCATCCTCACTTGGCGGAGCTACAAGAGCGTTGCATGTTGCTATATCATTTTCCTCAGAGGGCAGCTCCCAGTTGTCCGCCTGATTGAAAGTCATGCCAAGACACGGATGGCCAGCGTTTTCCCCCACGACTTTTTCTATAGATCTTTCACACACGTCCAGAGTGGTTGACAGTTGGTCAGATTCAGTGGAAAATGTTGCGTTGCCAGCAGCTGGAGAGATTGATGACCCACCCAGGGATGAGACTGCTAGGAGTGATTGCTCTTCCAGACAAAAACTGTTGCTCCTCATCACCATTTCGCAAGAACTCAGAGAGTGCCATTCATTCTCAGTGGAGCCTCTACGGGAGATCTCACATGAACTCAGGTGGCTTTCCCTCGCAGCAGAGTCTGGAGACGTCATTTCAGAGTCGTGAGACGTCATTTCAGTGTTAATGTCATCTTCTTTGTTCATATTAAAAGTGTGGCACTCCAACTCAGTCTCTTGGCTATTTATCACACTCGAGTTTGTATTCCAGAAATTCCTGCTGTCATTAACAGGTGTAGCAATAAACTTTTGATTCAGGTTTGTGCTTACATCACAGAAATCATCCTGTTGTAATGTGTTGTTGTCGAGGTTATCCACAAAGGATCCTTCATCCAGGCAGCACTCTAGCATGTTGATGTCAGGGGAGCTGCCGGCTTCTCTGTCACTCATGTTGGAAATACTACTTTCGGAGTCAGGTGACGGGGACATGGATGAGTTACTGTAATGAGTCTTAGGGGACAGGCCAAGCTGCATGCCTCTGTGGGGCACAGGAACTGTGCTCTTGACTTGGTCAGTGGATATGGTGAATGTCTTATTAGACATTTTGAGAGTTCTAGATAACCTCACATTCAGGGAGCAGTAATGTAATCCTTTGAATTTGAAGATCAGGCATGAACATCTGTGAAGAGGAAAAAAGGGTTAAAAAAAATGTAAACACCATTTGTAAATACCTTATTTAATTCATTTAAAAGTGCAAGTCTGAGAAAGACTTCCGGTGACGTCATGATCGAGGCAACAACCTGATCCAAGAGCTCCCGGAGAAACTTAAGAAAAACTAGCCAGAAAAACACAATTACAACTTTGTTTCCCATGTAAGTTACTCACAACAACTAACCGTGATGACTAGCGTTCGACGAGAGATAGGAAAGAGGAACAAAAAGACTCCAAATCCACCGCCAGACCAACGGAGCCAAAGTGACTCAGGTGACGAGGAGAGCATGGCAGCGGTTCTGGCCGAGCTGCGCACATTCAGGAAAGAGCAATCTGAAGCCTCCAAAGACACCAAAGACTCGTTAGCAAGAGTGGAAACTGCGCTTAGAGAGGTAGCTGAAAGGACGACACAGCTTGAGCAACGAGTGACAGAATATGAACAAAGGCTGGGTGATGCCGAAGATAAGACACAGCGACACGAAAGAGCCCTTCGCTACCTGTTACAACGCGATGTTAACCTAACAGCAAAATGTGTGGATCTCGAGTCCAGAGCGAGACGCAACAATCTCCGTATATACGGAGTAACAGAAGATAAAGAAAACAACGATATGCTGAGCTACATAAACGATCTCATCCGAACCTCACTGACATTAACAAAGGACCTGAATTTAAACATAATGACAGCACACCGATCTCTGACCATGAAACCGACAGACCCGGGGAGCCCCCCGAGGTCAGTAATCGTCAGATTCCTCGACTACAGAACTAAGGAATTGGTCATTCAGGAAGCATGGAAACATAGAGGAGGAGTGAAGTATAATGGCATGAAGATCTTTTTTGACCAAGACTACACATCGGACATCCAGAAGAAACGTAAACAAGTAAGGGAGGTGATAAAACAGCTCAAAGAGAAGAACATAAAAGCTCAATCGCCGTTCCCTGCCAAGCTGAAAATTCATCTGAGCTCAGGAGTCAAGACTTTCACGACACTGTCGGAGGCGGCACAAACACTTGCTGGGATCGGTATCCATGTGCACCTGGATGAACGGGAGACGCTGCGGGCGGAACTTTTACGGACTTCAACATCAAACAGAGCGAACGTGATGACCGGTGCAGATTTGAGGAGCTTCCTCCGCGGTGATGGCGAAGGAACAAGTGGAAATACATCGGGCTGTGAGTAGACTTTGAAGGAAATGAAGACTCAGCTTGCTTGGTAGGATAAATATGTTCTGGCTAGCTTTTTCATATAAAGTTTAACATTATGTATAAAAAATATATTAAAAAAAAATTAGGTTCTCCATTGAGGAGCCTTTTTCTTATTTTTGTTTCTTTACGCTCCACGTTGGCGAGCACTACGGGCTATAGCAAAGGTCTCGGACTTGTAAGTAGCCTAGCTGCACTGTGTGCACTCCCCCGGAGAGACATGTCACAACTCTCTGTCCTTGTTGAGACTGATTTTATGTTTGTTAGATCAGCCGGGTTTGCGGAAGTCTGCTTCTTCCTTTTTTTGAATGTGTTTTCTTGTTTTCCACAATGGTGGAAAATAAATGTGAATTTCATAATTGTGCAGTCACATATGATTTCTTGTTTTTTATTTGAATACGGGTACATCTCTGGAAAATATATGATTATTTTTAAAGACAAAATGAAGGGGTATCGTTATCCACATGGATAAATTGACCATAGTGAGTTATAATGTCCATGGACTAAACCATCCTATAAAAAGGAAAAAAATATTCAATCAGTTAAAGAAAATGCAATGTTCAGTTGCACTGCTACAAGAAACCCACTTATCCCAGGAAGAACACAAAAAATTAAAGAGGGAATGGGTAAATTTAGTGTATAGTTCCTCAAATGGGAAAAAAAGAGGGGTGGCGATTTTAATTAGTAAAGCTCTGGCCTTTAGTGTAGAGAAGGTGGTGCAGGATAAATTAGGAAGATATATCATGGTGGTTGGAAATGTTGGAGGAACTGAGATCTCCATTTTGAATGTATATGCTCCAAACGAATATGATCCAGTTTTCTTCAAAAATATCGCGAACATCATTTCAGACAATTCAAAAGGTATGTTAGTTATTGGAGGGGACTTCAACGCAGTGCAAGACGGAAAAAAGGACAGGAATCCAATAGAAAAAGGACCCCGAAGTCCAAAAACACATACAATGAATAATTTCATCTCTGAACTGGGACTTGTGGACCCTTGGAGAACCAAAAATCCTAAAGGGAAAGACTTCAGTTTTTTTTCTAATGTACACAACAGTTATTCAAGGATTGACTTTTTCTGTCTTCCTCAACAATACATGTATAAAGTAATGGAATGTCACATTGAACCTATAACTCTGAGTGATCATGCCCCAATAATACTGAAAATAGATTTAGGCATGTACTCTTTCTTCAGATATTGGAGGTTGAATGTATCTCTACTGAACAACACAGAAATAGTGGAGGAATTGAAAAAACAATTAAAAGAATACTTTGAGATAAATGATAACGGAGAAGTGAACCCGTCAATCTTATGGGAGGGAGCAAAAGCAGTTATAAGAGGGAAAATCATACAGATATCATCACAACTGAAGAGAAAGCGAATGGAGGAACAGTTGAGCTTAGAAAACAAGATAAAGCTCCTAGAAATGCAACACAAGAATAATAGATCAAGTATTAATGCCAAAGAACTTAAGGAGGAAAGAAAATCCTTGGATAAGCTTTTAACATACAAAGCGGAAGGAGCTCTACGTTTCTCCAGACAGAAATATTATGAGATGGGCAACAGAGCAAGCCGCCTCCTAGCTTTCCAATTACGCAAAGCTCAGGCCAACCGAACTGTCTCTAAGGTAGTACATTCAACATTGGCAAGAACAGTGTCTCAGCCCAAAGAGGTGGCAGATGCATTTGCATCATTTTATCAAAATCTGTATAAAGAACCCAAATCACAAAGAATAACAGAACATTTTAAAACCTTCCTAGCTAATTTAAACCTCCCAGAATTGTCCAAAGAAGTATCATTAAACATGGTTACACCAATTTCAGAAATAGAAATAAGGGATGCAATAAAAAGATTGAAAAACAATAAATCCCCAGGAGTGGATGGATTCTCTGGAGAATTCTATAAATGCTTCATTGATGATTTGGTGCCGATCTTAACCAGGGTGTTTAGATACGCTCTCTCCAAAAATGACCCCCCTGAGACATGGTCGCGGGCCATTATATCTGTGATTTATAAAGAAGGAAAGGACCCAACACTCTGCGAAGGATACAGACCTATTAGCTTGATAAGTAATGACCAGAAATTATTGACAAGTATTTTAGCACTAAGAATCCAAAAACATATTACAACGCTGATTAACCCAGACCAAACAGGATTCACTCCCAGCAGACAAGGAGCTAATAACATAAGAAGAACCCTAAACATTATTACCTGTGCTAAGAAAAATAAACAGACATCAATGCTCATAAGTTTTGATGCACAGAAAGCATTTGATACAGTGAATTGGGACTTCTTATACAAAACACTATCTGCAATGGGATTTCACCCAGAGTTTGTGAACTGGGTAAGGGTCATATATAAAAACCCAAAATCGTGTGTCAGAGTGAACGGTTGCTGTTCTGAGTTCTTCGATCTGCAGAGGGGGGTGAGACAGGGAGACTGCCTCAGTCCCTTGCTCTTTGCTATAAATATTGAACCCCTGGCAGCAGCTATAAGACAAAATAAGAAAATATATGGTATAAAGGATATGGGGAATATAGAACATAAGATATCTCTTTATGCAGATGATATCCTGACCTACATAAGTGATCCAATCAAAACTGTTCCTGCCTTGATGGACACTTTAAAAGAGTATGGCGAGCTCTCAGGCTATCAGATCAACCAATCCAAATCAGAGGCAATGATGTTAGTTGGACGATGGCCTATACAACTAACAGGAAGGCTCAACGCTCACTGGTCACAGGGATTTAGATACTTGGGAATTATGATTACAACAGATTTATCAAAACTATTCGAGGCAAATTATGGAAAATTGATGGGCCACATAAAAACAGACCTCACAAGATGGGAAATTTTACCACTCTCTTTGTTAGGAAGAATAGAAACGATAAGAATGAACATTTTGCCAAGATTGCTTTTTCTTTTTCAAACACTACCTATTTATGTACCAGCGACCACATTTACTGCACTGGACAAAAGGTTTTCTAAATTTATATGGCAAAGCAAACCACCAAGACTCAAACTTAGAAGACTACTATGTCCAAAAGACAACGGAGGCCTGAACATGCCTGACATGAAAAAATACTACTGGGCAGCCCAATTACGAGCAATGGTTGCTTGGGTATCACAAGAATCAAACACTATATGGGTAGGAATGGAACAAAGTGAATGCCCAGACACACCACTAGACTCACTCCCATTCCTGAATTTAGACCACCGTCGGAAAAATAAGATTACTAATATATGGGTTCAAAATACTTTAAAAATATGGTCAGCTGTGAGAAAAAAATTAAAACTCCCCATGACGATATCCAGAGCTATGACAATAGCAAGCAACTCAGAATTTCTTCCTGCTAGACTGGACAGAGGTTTTGAAAGATGGAGGGAGATGGGTATAGTGGTATTGGACCAGCTGTTCGAGGGAGGGGTAATGAAGTCATTTGAACAGCTTAAAGAGATATACGAGTTAACAAATCAAGACTTCTACAGATATTTACAAATAAGACACTATTTACATACACATCAAGAATGGGAAAAGCTCTGCTTACCACCATCCAAAATGGAACACTTCTTCATATTGGTAATTAAAGAAACAGTAAGAGCAAAGTTCATATCACATCTATATAGGATATTACAGGAAGAACTGAAGGAGAATAATTTAGATATTAAAGAAAAATGGGAAATAGAGATGAACATAACAATTTCTGATGAACAATGGGAAAAATCATGCGAGCAGGGACACAGAATAACCAATAGTCCAAACTGGAGGGAATTTGGATGGAAAATTAAAATGAGATACTTTAGAACTCCACTTATAATGTCTAAATGGAGCAACACTTCAGCACAATGTTGGAGGGGTTGTGGCAAGGTGGGAAACCACACACATATATTCTGGGACTGTCCAAAATTAACACAATACTGGCAAAAAATACAAAGGGAAATAAAAACATGTTTATTGATAGACATACCATTAGAATCTTCAAACTTTATTTTAGGGATACTACCAGATAATATTGAAGAAAATAGCCAGGCAAAACTATTGAGAGCCCTTCTTTTATTAGCAAATAAAGTAATAACAGCCTCTTGGCTGAAGCCACAGCCCCCCACAATAACCCAATGGAGGGACAGAATACAAGAAATGTATAGGATGGAATACCTCACTTCCCTATTGCAAATGAAAACAGATGTATTCAAAAACAACTGGTCCTCCATAGCTCTATACTTTCATTTGATATGAGCAGAATAAATAAATATATTTATTTTATTTTCTCTCTCTTTATTTTTTTTTATTTTTCAAGTAATGGACATCTACAGGCTATCATCTTCCTTTGTAATATATTCTGGATGTAATGACATGTGAGATGTACTGTGTGTGTTGATAATGTAAATGTTTAAAACTCAATTCTGATATACCTGGATCTTGGAGGCTTGGGCCCGCGACATCCATGGACAGTTAACCCCCACAAACAAAAGACTTGTACCCTAGGTAACGTTAAAAATGACCAGATATGATGTAATGTATGAATGTATTTGATAAAAGGAAATAAAAAGAAGTTCAAATAAAAGTGCAAGTCTATAAAATGATCTCCAAACTATATGCTGCAAGTTATTTTTTTTAATCTGTATCAGGTTACCCAAGTCCCTGAATGCTTCCTTTTTTTCTTTTCTATGAAGTGTTCGCAACAGTGCAGCCAAGAGTGAGTCGAAAATATCACCATTGCACTATCGTCACTGCTGCCTCTACTATGGTTCCATTAAAGCTCAAATATAATGATGGACCAGCTGTCATATTTATACTTTGAAAAGAGACAACTTGTGCTACACATGAGAGGCAAATGGCAGTAATAACTGCTTTGTTGTGTACTGTTGAGTTAACTTAAGCTGACTGGACTGATAAGCTTTCCAGCCACAACTACAACAAAAGCTCTATTGTGATACGAACCACCAGAGTGTAAGGTATCAAGTCACAGAAGGCCTGAAAATGTTCCACTATGCAGACCACAGACATTCTAATCCACATGAGAAAAAAACATTGACCTTTGAGGGAAACTTATGTTGAATAATAAATATACCAACATAATTCAATGGCAAAAGGGCCATATACCCTTTCACAGCTCCATCTGCCCTAGTTGTCACCATTGAACAGGATTAGAGGATATGACTTTCCCAGGACACTAATACCAAGTTCCACAACACAACACCGAACAGCATCTAAGAGAAGGATAGTTACAAATATGCAATATCTTATGCCCATGTTTCCATGTTTGGATGATGCCTGCCTACCTTAGACTTGACTGTATGTTGTTTTGGCAATAAACAAGTCATATCCAAACATAATCCAGCGGTTTCTTATTTGAAGATAAAACATGTCATGTTAATCAATATTGATAAAAATGATTGTAAATGTCACATTATTATTTCTAAATTTAAATACTGTCTTTTGCTTCTGGTTGAAGGTTGAGGATTTAAACATTTTACACATCCGAGGTTATTCAATTGTGTTGATTGTGTTACATCTCCTAACTGTGCTTGCACAACAGAACCTTTGTTATATTGATGGAAGTTATGTTGCAATAAAATACTGCTATTGTTTTATTGACCAGCCCTATCTGGGTGTAAAAATAAAACACGTTCTTCAGGTATTTATAGAGGGGGAAACAAGGCTATACATAAACTATGACTCAATACTTAAAGAGGATAATACAACGGTCACTACAGACATGGCAATACAAGAGCTAGCTGCAGCTAGCCTCAGATGCACAAAACTATTATTTCATGGACTCTTTCTGGCCACCTTAACTTCTTACTTCTACTAGCAAATTGATCACTATCAGAATTTTCAACAGAACCTACAAATGACACCTTAAGCACAAGCATCAACTGAAACTTAATCTGTAATTGAGGAATTGTTTAAGAAACAATATTCATTCATTCGAAACTCATAGTTATGTGTGGTCCATTTCTGGCATCACTTAAAAGCATGCAGACGTCAAAATGTTGATCATAAATATGTTAAACAATGGTTAGGGCTGTGCCTATAAAAACTTCAACCACAATATACAAGGAATATCCTCCTACTAGTCGTTTATTCTATATGACATCTGGCTCAAAATGACACTTTTTTATATATAAATATACAACAAGAGCTAGCAGGTGTTTATTTATCAACCCGCCGAGATATATCATTAATATATCAACCTGCCATACTCCTATCAACTACTGTGGCTAAGCTCAAAGCAGCCTTCTTTTATCAACATGGCCAATAGCCCAAATCTGAATGAATACTAGGGTGATGTGAAAAACAAACCGTACTGTAAATTACAATCTCTAAAATCCGCCCTGTGTACACAGCCTTGTCAAACTGTGGTGCACACTGAACCTTGCAAAGAACAGTCACTCCCAGACCACTGCAGTGTCGTACATCACCCGTAAAACACTGACGCAGAGCAGCGATGCCACTGGTTTAATCGTGACTGGATGTGCTGTATTATGTAAAGATCTGCACCTAGGAAAAGCCATGTCAATGTTTCTGGAGAAATAAACCCGCAAGATTTAAGCTACAAGGCACTGAGCCGTCAGATACAGAGACAAACAGGAGGAAAAATACAACACAATATAGGTCTATAACATTTAAGTTTCACACACAAAAACAAAGGACTATAAGTATGAGGTAACTTACTACCTCTGCTCTTGTCCTCTTCATTAATTGATGGCAGTGAGGAAGGTGGAAAAGCCTCGGCAGTCAGCAGTGTTCTCTGCTGTATCAACTCAGATTACTCAGTTTTTGCAGGTTCAACCGGCTCATTTTACTCTCTCGGAGACAATCTCATTAAAAGGATTCCTTCCAAAGCGCTAAATCCAGCCAACTGAGTAGGTAGTGGTATGCGAGTCGGCTTCAGGACACCAACAGCCCCCATCTCGCTGCTCCGTCCTCCTCGTGTTCAGAGTCAGCCGTGCATTAGTAACATCACAGCCTGAATGAGGGTGCCCTCTGGGTCGGCGTGTTTTTTCCTGCCCTCCCTGAGGTAACATGTTAGGCAAGCCTACTGCAGCAGTTGATCAGCACTATCTCAAGTACGAAGTCCACACCAACACTGACTTCCCTGCACACTGCAAGCACGTCAAGGTCCAACTCAGTATAGAGTTCCCCTCCCACGTTTATAGAATGAGCAAGCGAGGAGGAAAGCAACATGTTACTTTATCCACGCAGAGCCCAGTGCGGGGGGAGTGGCTACGGTCGGCCAGGCTGAGTTGGCATTCACTGTTGCTAAGCAGCCAAAGTCCCTCTTTTATGAAGGAATGGATCAGGTGGCTTTTAAGCAAGGGATAAGTGAAATGGGGAACAAAGTGACGAGAGGCCTACAGAGTTTCACTGACTGTTTTACATTGTAGAAAACAACCACAGCTTGCATTGAAAATCACTTATTCCTAGATCATATTACACACGCCAATGTCAGTATAGCTGTTATCTGAATTTCTCCACTGAACACGTCACGTTCTAATGACACAGCCTTGTGTTGTACACAAACAGCTTGACACGTGATCCTGGCACAACAGTAGTGGTGTTACTACAGTCTAAGACCCCTAAGACCCGCGCTATTTCTGCGTAATCTATACAAGGCCCCTGACCCTGGCAACTACAGTCTAATCTTGACTGGAGACAGGGTGTAAATCATAGTAAAGAGTGTGCACACCGTCTCCTCACACTTCCAAGTATTGAATCCAAGTACAATCTGTTATTGAGAGCATCTAGTTATCAAATAAGCACAGATTTTTAAATAAGAACGTAGAAGTGATGTCCATTTTCAGCAAATATTAGAATATCTGCTTCTCATCTCTCCAGTCCAAGAAGCAGAACGCTCGCCTGTCTGGAATAGGGAGTCATAACAATTCTGCCTTGTCAAACAAAAAAAAGTTATTTTCAAAATGTTCTTAATGGGGTCTCACAAACTACGTCTGTTTACCTTTAGGAAATTCCAATTCCAGCTACAACCTTCAGACTGAATTATACACTTAAAACTCGAGAGTGACTCCTACAGAACAATGCAACTGAGCCATTTGTGAAGCCCCCCCGGGCAGTGTACAGACAAACTTGAATGGCCTCTCTTTGCCTTTGCATGGATGACTGGACGTGTCAGTATCACACAGTGAGCAGTTATGTGTAATCGGGGCGGCCATCAAAAGACCACGCAAAGAGATGGCCCCTGACTGCAGCGGGTCAAACTTGGGGGATTCCAGCCAGCATACCACAGGGACAAGGCTGTGCTCTGTAAAGCATGGGGGGGGGCATACCCACAACAATGAGCCTGGTTACAAGAATGAAACAGAACTGTCTTCCCAATGACTGAATATGTGACAGTCCGCTCTGGCCAGGAAGAAATGTTGAAGTTAAGTGGAAAACAAGCTGGTCACATGTGTGAACAGGGAACAGTGATACAGACACTTGATAAACAACTGACATGTCCAGGAGTGTGATAGATAATCCCAGTGAGGCCTCCTCCAGTCCAGTTTGCTCTATTATTAGATCTGGAGTAAACATAGGATACAGCTTCAAAATAGCAATGAAAATACTCCAACATAGATGAGCCCATAAATGGTTTTAGACACAAGAGACCACACAACAACTTTACAGCACAAAAGATTTGCTAGTGTCATGTTAAAACCTCCCTGTGTTAGCTCCCATTTATTCCTAAATATGGCTTCATACACAGTGGTAACACAAACGCTCCCAACATACCTGTGTGACTTTCAACGGTCGAGCAACAAAGATGGAGGACAGCAAATAGCCTTTGACAAAATGTAGCAGTTAGTTTATGTTGGTTTTCTGGCGAACAGGAAAGAGGGTTCATCTGTGACGTCAAGTAAATACATGTGTACAGGGTCTTGCCGTCTGACGCCGCTTCCAGACACACTTTAGTGACTCTGCACAGTTCTCCATTAAAACACCATCAAGTTTACCTGTGAGGGGAGCGCGCCGCTGCTCGGGGGGTGATGAGCAAACACTTTCACCTGTGTCACCTTTTCTCCCACAGCACCCTCAGCGAAGCGGTCAGCTGTCAATCAAACAGCGCACTGATACAACTGTACACACACACATCGTTCAGTCACTACTGGGATGAGAGTAAACCTCCGCCCAGGCCTCTGGGGACACCACACCTTAAATCACTGGATGTGGAGTTTTATGTGGATCTGCTAATGCTCACTCATAGAGATCAGTCCCCTTCACTGTTTTCATTAAGATCCATGGATTCATATTTGGGGAATCAACGAAAATGTAAAAAAAAATACAATTACAAATTAAAAAAAGTAATGCCACGTTAAAGTGGGAAAAACTTTTTTTCCTGAACGCATCCCCTGATCTGGATTCACACAAAATGATTAGCTTCCTCCTTACGCCCCACTTCTCAACAAAAATTCATGGAAATCGAGTTTATTTTATTTTTTGCGTAAATCCTGCGAACTAACAATCAATCAAATTATATTTGTTTAGCCCATATGCACAGATCCCAATTTGTCTCATAGGGCTGACAAGGTGTGACATGCTCTGTTCTTAGCCCTCATCAAGAATAAGGAGAAACTACCAAAATAACACTTTAACAGGTGTGAGGGATAAGAAAGATGTGCAATAAATGCTGCGTGTAACTGAGAACAACAGAAAGATAAGGGTATTTACAACATTGATTTAGAAGAAACAGTTTCTAACGTAATGGAAAAGTATGTCAATGTTTAACAAACAAACAAATGCAGATGTTACAACCTCCTTGGCGGATGTATATAACAAAATATTCCAGCTCCAGTGAAAATAAAACCCATTCATTTAGCTTTCTATTTGTACAGATGGACAAGTTCATATCATCAGTTTATTATTTCAAATCTGAATTTACAATAATTAAATAATTACATGATTGTATAAACCATATGATGCCAGGAAGCAAATCTATGTACAATGTAAAAAGTGCATTGTGTTAACAGAAAGAACATATGGGCACACTGAGAATCCTAGTAAAAATGGCAAATCAAGCCTCAAACCCATGGGTGGGAAAAAGGAACTACCTTTCCCAATAACTCGGTCTTGACTGAACCCTCAGGTCTTAGAATCAGTAATGTGAAATCAAATGTACAATGTTTATTTGTATGATCATATCTGGTATTGTACAGCCACTCAGAAGATACTACTGTGCTTGGTACTTAAAACATATAAATCAGTATACTGCATCAGTTTTGTCAAACAAAAAATAGTTTTCAGATATATGAACGGACACTGTAATGAAACTTGCTACTTTCACGTCCCACATCTCTCATTGTCATCAAATTAAACGAAGGAAAATAACCAAGTAATCTCTGCTATCTTTGTTGTTTGTTGTGATTCTGGCATTAGTCTCAATGGATTAAAGGACATAGATCGGTGCAGGACAGTATCACAGACTGATACATGAGGCCACTAAGTGCATAAGACAGGATGAACATACCAGACTAGAATAAGACAAGATTATTGTTCCACATCAGTTTGAAGCCACATGGCTGCTGTCCATACGTGTGGGTAAGAGGTGGGACTCCCTCTCCAGCAGGTGAGTCAATGTGCACACTATCAATGGGGGGAGGAAGGATGCAGGAGGAGGAGCAGCAGCAGCATGTGTCTTCCAGGGATGATGAGGCTTAAGGGGTAAAGCAAGGAAAGCTGTGTTTCCTTTTGTGTCCATTAGCAGGCAGAGTTGAACAGGCGCTTTCCCCTCCTCGTCCTTTTTTTTCCCCTCTATCTCCCTCTTTTTCTGACCCTACTCTCCTCTCATTTGACACACGTCTGCCAGCGGAGGCCTCCACATGCAGCAGAGACAATACAGTAAAGGACAACCTGAAAAGAGCACAAGGACAATTGATCACAGAGTGAGTGATACAGGAGAGACTCCAACAGTCAATCTTAAAGAATGCTGACAAGCCTTTCCATCCTTGTTGACACTGCAAGTTGCCAGATTGGCAGTCGCTAATCATCAAATTTTGCAAAACGTGGACAAAAGCCACTGCTCGGTTCTCGATTGACAGTTTCTAATCACTGTGTAACCTCTTCAAAGTTCTCTGAAAGTCGTGTATTGGTAACTCGCCATTATAGGAGAGAACAGTTCATGCTGAGTTTTTAGTCAAACAATTATCTGAAGTACAATCCAGGGGTTTGAAAGGGGGGCTTATGTTCATCATATCTGAAAATGAAAACAGTAGCAGCTAATCTGGTTTTACTTTTTAAGGTAATGAAAAATATAAGCAACGTTTCCACGTTTGTGCATTTCCTTAACACGAAGGCACTTAATTAATAATCCACCCCCCTTAGATAAACAATTACACTGCCTTGTAGCAAATAAGCCTCTTACCAATTATCATTACTGTTCGTACTCACCAGGCTCACTAGCACAATGACCAGAGTCAGCTTGAGGTTCTTCATACACATGGCTCGTGCAAGGTTGCGACTCGTCGTCTTAAATGTGACCGACTGAAAGAGGACAGAGAGAAAAATAACATCAGTGCCAAATTAAATGTAACAAATAGGACTAAACTGTGGGATCTAAACTCACTGAATCAACCAGATTTTCTGTCTTGTCAATCAGCAGCTCCAGCCTCTCTCCTCTCTGGGCTACCAAGTCTGTAAAAATACAGAGAGTCAGCTTCACATTGGGATTCACAAAAGGTCCAGCATATTTAGATTTGTGGCAAATTCTGGTGTAAATTGAACTGACAGCTAAAACAGTGGTCCTACAGCTTTCAACAAAATGTTGTGTTTTTTATTATAACCATAACATTTGCTTTGGGCATGATGGCAATGAATACCAAGGCTGCGCTGGCACAGTATGATGAAGAGGTCAATGATTCCTCCACATCACGTGCATCCAGTGGAATTTCAGTCTCAATAACAACCTTTTTCTGATTCAGTTAAATAATCACATTAGACCAGTAATTCTGATATCATCTTATAACTCAAATCAAATTAGGCATCTGTGTATCAAGACACTGTGAGCATCTGACCTATGTTGCGGACCATAATGCCCTTCAGGTCATCCACTTGCATCTGACTCTCGGTGAGACGATCAGATCCGCGTGGGTCTGAGTGGTGTTTCTACAGAGAAATAAAAGTGAAGTCGAGGAAGATAAGAAAATGAAAAGTGTACTTAATGAAACTGAATATGTATTATATTTATTATAGAATACATAAGAGAAGAATTCACAGAGCTTCATATGCTGACTCTCGTCATACTCACCATCTGAGCTGCCATTGCTGAGGAGAACTCGCTGTTCATGGCGTATGGCAGTGCTGTTTGTGCTCGAGACCCGTATGTGGTCTGGAAACGCTTCTTGACTTCACTGAGGAAGCTGAATGCACGTGATCTCTCAAAGTCCTTTGACACACAAGAAAGAAATATACATATATCAGGAACACACACTAATCTAACAATCCCTACAATAATAATACTAATATTACTACTACTATTACTTCTACTACTACTACTACTACTACTACTACTACTACTACTACTACTACTACTACTAATAATAATAATAATAATAATAATAATAATAGTAAAGATAATTTATATCTATTTATACAGCACTTTTCAAAACCCAGTTACAAAGTGCTTTATGTTGAAACAGGACTAAAACAAATTCAGTCAGGGATAATAAGATCAGGAAATGAAATAATTAAGTAATAAAAACATCAAATACGGCATTAAAACAATAGAAAATTTAGGTTAAAAAAATTGTGTGCTAGGATTGATGAATGGCTTGTGTAAAAGGGATTTAAAAATGTGATTGATTCTGCAACATTGGCTCCTCGGGCAGGGAGTTCCAGAGCTGAGGAACAAAACTGCTTGTTGTCTTGAGCCGGGATTTAGTAACTGCCAACAAAGCCTTGCCGAACGCTCTGTTCTGGCTCTGGCTCTTAATTGAGCAGTATTTTAGCAATGTATCTGACTCAGCCCCTAGTGCTTTTTAATGTTTTAAAGGGTGATCTTCATGAAGTGCTTTTAAGCTGATCAGCAAAATCTTAAAACCACTTCTGAAACTGAGGAGAGGATAAGACAACGGTGATGGGATCTTGTCTTATATCACTCGTTACAAGCCGAGGGTGTTTAAAATAAAAAAACATTTGGGCTCTTTTCATATAATCTGCAGGTCCTGACAGCAGTGACACTGCTTTTATTTCAGTAAAGTTGTATACTTGTCATTTCTCAAAGTTGCTAGAGCATATATTCACGTCTAAATTACAAATAGACTTTCTTGATTAAATCCTGCCCATTTCTGTCATTTCAAGGGACCTTGATCATTTCATCAGTGGTCTTTTTTACAATTGTATACTTACATCATCAGTGATACAAAGGTATATGATTCTGTCATGGCAGATGTAATGAAAGAGATAGCTAGGGGGAAAAAAAGAAAAAAATGTCAACATGACATATATTCGATTGAAAGCAGAAATCTGTTTTATAGGCACCATAATTTAAATGCACTATAAAATGTCTCAGGGATCATAAACCAGGGTTAAACAGCAGTAAAGAGGCTGCAAATCTAAATTGCACAGGTATTTTACTCTGTCTGCTGCCATGTTATTTGAATAAGGACACAACAAACTGTATCCTTTAGGCATGTGATACCAATTCACTATGTTAAACAGTAAAGTGGCATATGCCGTTATGTCATAGTGTCACAATTCTTGCTGTGTTTTTATTGAGATGTAGTGATAGAAAAATGTTGCACTTTGCTCGTCCATGAAGATTGATATCTATCATTATAAACTAACTGTGTGATGGTTACATGTTAGTGTAGTGCATATTGTCACAATCTTTCCTGGGGAACCACTGCTGGGTAGTAGCTGCCCAAGCCTTGTGTATAGAATTTTGGTTAAATCTGTGACTGTATACGTGCTGCAATTTATGCTACTGTATACTCATATGGGATCAGACAGCATTGTTACAAATCTGCACGATAGCAACTTAGATCAAGTTGTAAAGATGAAGTCTGCAGTAGTCACATGACTGTTGTGTAATGTGTGTGTATGGACGTGTGCACTCGTCCTACCTGCCATGGCTGTAAGTCAGCTTGTTATTCTCGGAGGGGATTTTGGCTAAGATCTGCTCAGTCACCTCCAGGAAGTTCCCACCACACCATGCATTCTTGGCCAGGATGGTGGTTCCACGAGCCACCACAGCAAACAGGATTGCCATGGCAACAGCTTGGATTTCAGCTCCAATACTCACTGACAGCAGTTAGATGTTAGATGTTAGCCAGCAGGAAGGAGCAGATAAAAACAGACATTTATGGAAAACTCAGTGACTAGTATCCACTGAATCAATTCTGTCTACAAGGTCTGGTAGCCAGCAAACAGTCACGAGAAACGAAAACGAAAGATAGACTAACGGTGGCAGGAAAAATAGCTAGCTAGCTAATGATGTTGTTGAGCAATGTAAATAATACGCTAGATGAGTGTACAACACAGCAACACGTGACGTTTGTGTACAGGAAGCTGACGCAGTTAGTAGTGAAGTGTGATAATCAATTCGATACCTCGATGGGTCAACTCTGTTCAAAGCCGCTCATTTAGCGCAAATTCCGACATCTAAAGACGTTTCAGCTGCTAGCGAGCTAGCTAATCCCTTCCGAGTGACTTCTGCTTGGCAAAATCGCCCAGACGTCCACACCGGAAGCTAATCACTCTGCTGCTGGGTAATGTAGTTCGTACCAACTCCCTTACCCGTCTCACTCTATTATACTCGCTTCACCTCCAGAAATACAAGTTATTGTACTTCCTGTTATGTAGTGTTGACGTCACATGCTTTCATACTGACGTTCGGTTATGGCGACATCAGGGTACTTCAGCCCTGCCTGTTGTCTGACAGGCAACTATCACCCTACTTGTAAGTTTACATTTCATAAATAGGCGCTTATACATTACTTCACAATTCACATCTCTGGTGAAGAAATGACCATAACAAATGTTTTATTTTACATAAGTATATGTTGGTTAGTTTGTTGTATGTTTGCATCAAATAGCTGCTCTATCTGTCAATGTTTTTTTATGCCAGGATTAACTATTATGTTTTACAACCAGATCAATAAATAGACAAGCAATTGTTGTCAAGTCAGCCAAGACCGTCTTCCAGATTCACTTCAGCACCGAATCAAAAATTTTAAATCGATTGACTTCCAGCAATGACTTTTTTAATCTCATGCTAATGTTCTTATACTTATATTTTTTGTTTACTGACATAACGCTAACATGTTTAGAACAATATTATAGATCAGAAACCCTTTGTTGGCCAAGGTACAAACTCACGTTGCTCCTCCTCTTGCCTGTCAGACAGCGATCAGGGTGAAAGCACCGCCTCGTTAGTGTTGACGGGCCGAGTTGGGATGTGAAAGCATGGCTGCAGAAGGCGAAAAGAAACCGGTGCTGGAGATGGTAACAAGCGAAAATCCTTTATGTAGTAATACAAATAATGTTTACAGCTAACATTGTATTGATGTTGTTTAACACGGTCTGTAGAAAAATGTCAGGTTCAAGCAGCATATTGACCACGTTCGAAATCGTCACGTGGGGAGCTCCACTATGAGAAGACTTGGATTCCACCTGAAGTTTAAACAAAATTAAACCTCTTATCGTAAATACAAGCTGATCTTTGAACACGTATGATGAGTGGTGTTATATAGAGTTATAATTGATCTGTTACGTGAATCAGTCTATCTACCAGACATCTGCTTCCTTTTCAGTCCACATTTGACTTAGTGTTTGTCCACTAGGGGGCAGTCCTGCTCAAGCCTTGCCTCTGTTTGTCAGCATTTAGTTCAATCTGCTAAACTGACTCTTGTCACTGTGCATCAGTCAGATACGTGTTTAATTTATTGTCATTGCCTAATAGTTTACTCTCAATGTGAGTAATTATCCTAATTCCTAAGGATGGTGTGTGTTTGTGTTTTCACCTGTTCAGGGTTGGATGTGTGATGTTTTAATCAATGCTATTTTGTGGTCTAGGTCCAAGCGGATGGGGCTGATGAGGGCTGTGTGACGTTTGTGCTGCACGAGGAAGACCATACGCTGGGCAACTCCCTGAGATACATGATCATGAAAAGGTTGGTCAGTGTTTTAACAAACCGTTGTCAGCGTCATCACATCTGACCTCTTTTTCTCCATCAAAAACATTTGCACCACCTCCCTCTGTCGCATGTATCACATTTGAAGCCCAAAGACTGTGACAGATTTTTCCATTGGCTGCTCCTTGAAACTGATTCCGACCTTTCAAGATAATCACATCAAAAACTGACTCATAAGTGTGTTTGTGATTCCTCCTCGCTCTCTCTCTCTCTCTCTCTCTCTCTCTCTCTCTCTCTCTCTCTCTCTCTCTCTCTCTCTCTCTCTCTCTCTCTCTCTCTCTCTCTCTCTGTTTGTTCTGTCAGTGAGAGGTCAGCTGGGATTAATTGATGCTGGAAAAATGATGCCTCCACCCATTTAAAGTCAAACATCGATAATGATAACAAATCTCACTTTCACCTTCCTGTTTTTCATTAGTGTGGATGTGGACTTTTGCGGCTACACCATCACCCACCCCTCTGAGAGCAAGATCAACTTTCGGATTCAGACGCGAGGTGAGAGAAGCCATTCGCACCGCCATCACGTCGTCCAACAACAAACCAGGCTTGTTCAAGCCTAAAATTATTGTTTGACCAACAGCTTGAGAATTATTATTTCTGGACCGTCTTGCAAGCACTTAAACTTGTTAATTAGAGTCTGGTGCTTTCACTTTGTTCATTGAGCGGCACAGGAAAAGCCAGCTTGGGACATGCATGCACATAGACCCTGTTGCTCTCGTCCACTGAGGACTATAACCACTTGCCTTGTTAGAAAACAACAAAGTTCCAACAGAAAGCAGCAGCCCTATCACATGAAAGGAGTCTGCTGGACGGAGAAAACAACTTGTTTGTTGTTGTTGAACTAAGTTCCAGCATGCCTGGAGGATCATTCCTAGCTGTTTCATCACAGCAAGACACCATTACCTTTCAGGCACCAGGAAAACCCCAGGCTCCTACTGTGCGTTGACATTTTCAGCTGTAATTACTTCCACCAAGGAAGTTGTACTATTACCTGAGTCTGTCCATCGTACCAGAAACCTCACTGATGCTGTGAACAACAGACCACCGCTGCATGCAGCAGATCCGCGTCACGAGCCGCTCACGCAGGCAGGGGGGCCCGGGCTGGGTGTAAGGGCTGTTGTTTCATGTCCTCCGCTTAAGGCTGTCCCATGGTGGTAGCTGTGCAGAGCATTCACTCTGTTGGAGACTTTTCCGTATGTCCAGAAGGTCACAAGCATTTCACCCCTCAGCCTGCATGGCTTCCATGACATAAGCTGTTTTCAGACATGAAATCTGGAAAATGTCTGGACATTTTCTGGTGTCAAGTGATTGTTTGGGTCGGGCCAAACAACAGGAAAATGTCTCGACCTTACTGTCAGGGTTGGTGCCTGGGTAGAGCATGCAGCAGGCAGGACATGATGTATACATTCTGGCGTCTTCTATATTTATGGCTCCTCATTTTCATCCTGACATATATTAATTTCTCCAGTTTTGTGTCTTTTTCGTGTTAGAAATGTCATAAACTCACCAACTTGCTAACTCTGACTTTTCCAGAAATTCTCCTACTGTTTTCTCACACGACCTTGCTTTAACATGCAACTAGGGGGGCTGGCAGGAAGAGCTCCTGAAACTATCTTGAGCAACTTATTCAGATATTTGCATTCTCACATAAAGGCCCCCACTGGAAAATTTCAGGAAAATGTCAGAACTTGGGTGCATGTCTGAAAGCAGCTTTATTGGCCTTCACTTCGCAGAAGGATTCCAGCTGTGGTCTCTTGTGCCCTAAGGCTTCTTGAGCTGATCTCAGCTGCCATGACTATCTCGCCTTTCTTCAGTTGTTGGTGTTCCAACACGGAAATATCATGAATGATGTTGTTGGGAAGGTGTAACACTTTCAATGGGGAGTATTGTAGAATACATTCCTATGGATAATCTTTCGTTCCATGGCACTCTGACTTCAACTAGTACAATGGTTTTGTGGACCTGGATAGAAGAACCATGTGTGGTAAACATAAGTTTACTGCAACATGTTCGAGAAACGCAAGTCTCCTCCTCAGATCCACCTTCATCTCCTAGTCACATGGGTTCCTGACGGCTTCGAGTGGTGATCTGGTGTTTTTTGGCCCTGACCTTCTGCAGGTCCGCCCATTGGGCATCACTTATGAGGACCTAGTTGTTCCTCCGCCTGTGTAGACCTTCTCCCTGGAGCGCTTTAGGACTTCCTCTCAAAATGTGATTCATGGCACACAGAATTGCTCCACGCTGCTAGAAAATAATTTATGGAACTTGATGTTAAATAATCAGACATTTATGATGTTGAGATTTGTGAGTTTGTACAATTTGGTGCAGATGACTATCTTGTTCTCCCTTTTTCCTTTTATACACGGACGTGTAGAATTGGCCTTCGGGAAGGTTTGTGCTCCACTGATTGCTCATTATGGTTCCCAACCATGACCGCAGTGAAAACGGGCACACACTTAGAAGTCGTTAATCTTCATTATTTTCGTCCATTTTTTGCAAATAGATAAATAACTTGTTAACATAGTGAAGATAATATATGTCTTGCCTCATTTTGTATTTACTTTAAATTAATGGTGGCGATGTTATGAGGTATCTGCTGTGTGTTTCAGGGGGAGTGGCAGCCACAGAGCCTCTGCGGAGAGGTCTGAATGAGCTCAATGATGTTTGTCAGCATGTTCTCAACACCTTCCAGGTAAGCTTATGTGTCCATATGGAACAATGACCCTGTTCAGACCTGCTATTAATGTCCATCCTGAGAGATCCAATCACAAGTGTTCAGCCCTTAGTTTGTCAGGTAACACCATTGAAATTCATCCTGAATGTGTCTACTATGACCATGTGATGGGATCTCAGTTCCCCGCTCTGGTTCCAGATCAGGACAGACACACATTGACACACACAGGCTGCAGACAAGTGAGAAATATGTCCTGTGTTGTCCTGTTTATCCAAGAACATAAATATCAATTCAGCAGGTTTTTATAAAGATCAGCTCTAAGTGTAAGTGTTTAGAAAAGAGCAGAATAATCTCTTGTTGAAGCCTAAAGGTGCAGCACACCGGTCTAAACTGAATGAATATCCAGCATTAACTCATTAATTCCACAAATGAATCATTCTGTGTTAAGACGTTCATTTTAGCCAATATTTTGGGGCTTCAAAGCTTCTTTTATCACACCAGTTGGATGTTTCTCTCTGCATATGAATGCAGATAAAATAAAAAGATAGCGGATGGATTTCGGTCAATGTGTTCCATCTCTTTTGCTCTCTACGTGGGCTGCTTACCTGTGAGTAACCAAAGCCTGCTCAAGCCTAATTGGTCAAACTAGAATCAGAAACCAGAAGACTCGCAGCCTGAAAACATTATTCCTCGCTTACAGATTCTGGAAATTCACAGGTAGAATCTGTTTGTAGATATAAGAGGATGTGAGCTGAGTCGGCGATCTTTGTGGATCCATCTGCCCCAGGACACATTTGTGGTCACACAGCAAAAGAATATGGTCGCACACAATCCAGTCTGAGTGATCAGACCACAGTATGCACCAAGGACACATTCGGGTCGGTTCACACATGTACTGCAACGACTTGATATTGATTTGTCAGCCAGTTTCAGTTCAAACAGAAAGCTTAAGTAAACATTATTATATATATATGTATCAGTTTTAGTGTAATTTTCATTTAAGTAGCTGCAGCTGCTTGGCTTTGACCCATTTACAGATCATACAGTGCTGATGTTCACAGTATATTGAAGATTTTAGTCAGCAGCTGAAGGCTCATTTTCTGTGCCCATCACAGGGCTTCTTATACAGAATAGGACCCGGGCCCTGACCTCCCTGCAGCGGAAGACGAGCAAGATGTGAAATTTAATTTTCACATATGGAATAATATTATTTTCACGTGGGATACAGGAGGAAACCCTGGCTGCATCATATGGCTGCTTTTATAAACTGGTCCCTCTGTGAAAGGAGATTGTAAGAGTTTATGTAACATCCTCCGTGTTGTTTCAGCTCCAGCTCTTACGACATGTTCTTTTATTTTGTTCCAGGGGAGAGTTAATGAGTTCAAAGAGAAGGAGGAGCCACCCATGGAATGAAGAGGATCACGTATGTGCGAATGTGGAGCTCTACCAATCTGTAAAAAAAATGACTTACTTTGATATTTCCCCTTTTATGTATTGTTTACTAGCTAGAGGACGGCATGACACGTTCTTCCACCTATTGAACTAGTTCACAGGTCACATTCAAACAGTTGTACAGTTTTCTTTTTTAATCCGCTCAAATGATTTTGATGTATAATAAATGTGTGTTCTTGTGTTTATCTTACACGAGTTGTTGTAATTATTAGTGACACAAACATTAAACTGAGTCAACAAAATCTTTGTGGGATTTCATGAAACTCTTTTACGACACCAATAAAATTACCCAGCCATTTGACCCATGCTATAATATTCAATTTCTTAATTTTTTTAAAAATAATTTAGGGTTGAATGTCAGCAGTTAACCCAATCATCTTTAGTAAGATGTCTTGCCACACTGATCCAGGGGGTGGTTTTTTCATATAAAGCTAGGGTTTGTAATCCTGGAAAATATATAACCAATGCGTCTCACCCCCTCCAAAACAGGAACGCTAGCCAATCATTTCATGTAGTCCAGATAAAATGATTGGTTGTCCAAGGGCCAAATAAAGTGTCCTTATAAATTAGGTGTCTGGCATAAGCACTCTCTTCATAAAATTTCTTTTCCAGCAGCTAAACCTAGTATTCCTAATATATTTCTGTTCATATTTAGATGTCGGACGTAGAAGCTAAAATTAAATATTAATCCTGATTAAAAGAAATCGCTGTATTGGTTATCGTACCCAATTCTGTATCAATCTTATGACAAAACGTATTGAAGACCAAACAATAGGCTAGTCACAGTTCTTCCAGCAGCTGGATGGGCCCAAGTGTTGAGACTTCTGATCAGGTCAGTGCAGCTGGGATGAGTCGAAAGGGGAAACAGGGCAGTAGCAATAATAATAATTAAATATTTGGGGGGGGACATCTGGAAGTTGAGAGACGCCATCTTGTGCACCGGGAGTATTAGCAGCCACTCATTCACCCAGCGACCAACAGTAAGTACCAACGAACCCAAAAGTTAAAATATGAACATTGTTGTTTTTATCAAGGATTTAGGTGAGTGTCCTCATGTCAAAGAGAAAGGGTGCCGGGGATATTCTGATGTTTTTGGGTCTCTAAAAACAAGAAAAGTGAGTAGAGAACAGTGAAAATGAGTCAAGGCTTCTTGATGTAACTTTAATAATCATTGCTGATTCATTCCGGAAACATAATGACCCCGAAACACCACCTCTTTACTGATAATATTTTCTTTCATGTTCACTGTGGTGCGTTCAGAGTAAAGAGGGAGAGGGAGATAACTTGTTAGCTGCAGGGAGAGCATGTGACAAGGAGTTGAGTGAGACAAGGAACCAATGGGTATGAATGTAATCAAATAAGAAAATCATACCAGTCTCATCCAAATATAAAGACTTGGCCTACATGTATTTGTCTACTTGTCAATCAATTCAAATATTTAATCGCAATTTTTGTATCCGTTCTAAATGTACCTTTCAAGTTTGTAATACTCTTATCAACATGGGATTGGATACAAATGCTTACTTTATACACAATATATGTTTTTTGCAACAATCCAAAACAAAGACAAACACTGTGCAGAATATTCTCCAGAATACGCTCAAAATATGCTGAAAGTAAAACATGGCAAACTCAAGCCCAACGCGAAACTACGAATGGGAATATTGACAATGTCAAGCTGTAGCAACACATTTATCTATCACTGTTGACAGTTTGTCAACAGTGACAGTTTGAGAGGAGAAGAGAAGAGAAGACTGGAGGAGGAGAGGAGTAGAGAAAAAGAAAGGAATAGAAGAGAAGAATGGAGGAGGGGAGGAGGAGAGGAGAAGAGAAGACTTATATAACAAATTACCTGAAAATGCATCTTGTGTGTTAATAATGAGATGTGAGGGTTTGGTCCCCCCCCAAAGTGTTCACATCATGACTACGGTCTCGGTGGAAAACCCCTCACATCCTAAAACAAACATTGATAATGATAACACATATCACTTTCACCTTCCTGTTTTCCATTAGAGTGGATTTTGACCAAAACAGGTCGTTGGCCGTTGGTTTCCTGAGAGCCACATAGTGAGCATGTGTTGTAAAATATACTAAAGTTTAGTGCTCTCCATGAGGTGGAGCCTTATAAACTGCTGAAATTCACAATGTTTTGTTACTACTTCCTCTGGAATGCAACTGTCTCCTTTCCCATTTTTATTTTATGTAGGTGTTATTTTAATCTCCTGAATTCCCACATACAGTCCTGGAATAATATGAAATATATAAATCTGTCAAATAAGATAGAATAAAACCTTTCAATGTGTTGTTTCACCTTTTGACTCTAAACATGGAACTGTTTGGAAAACTTAAAAAGAATGTTAAGCTTTTCAACATCTGGAAATTGCGTAGTGTCCCTTGTTTAAAATACACAGTGTGGGGAGAGGCTGTGATTATCCCATCTCTTTTAGCTCACATCCAAAAATCAAGGTCATGAGAGCAACTTATTTATTCAACACAGTGAGGGCATTTATCCATGATATTAGTTGATCCTGTTGTGACTTGTTTACATTAGGATCTTATATTTGGGCTCAGTGATACAACCCATGCTCAGGAAGGATATCTCGTATCTGTCAGATCTAGACTTATTGTCCGTGGGAGGAGTATTTCAAATGTTTTTGCCAGAATGTGGATCTTATAATCTTCGTTAAGTAATTGATGCCAATAATTTTCACATTTAAGTTTATTTTTATCCTAGAGCTTCATTATGGGGCTTAGTAGATCTGTCAACTCAATCTTTCAGTTCTCCATGGGGGAAAAACCATGTGGTCTGGTTTTTAACAAAAATCAAAGCTTGTTTTGTTTGTTGGTTTGTTTGTCAGCATGATTAAGTAAAAACTATTGAACGGATTTCAACATAACTTGGTGTAATAATTACATTTTGGGTCGGATGCGGACAGAGGGGTGGATTTGGGGATTTTCTTTTCCACTCTCTTCTGTATTGCGAGATAGGACCTTCATTGTGATATTTTTATAAGTTTCACAGGAACTAATTCATGGATGTTGATGAAAACAATCAGGCGTATTCAGTGGGCTGATTTCGATGAGTTTGAACTATTTGATGTGGGTCCAAATAAGATTTTGGATCGAGGGGATTTCAATGTGGTTTAATTTCCTGAAACGGAGATTATGGTTTCATCTCCTGCATTGTTTTGCTGGTTTAGATAAGGCTGGATTGAATTTAAAGCGACTGTTGGGCCTTGGCCTATGTATGCATCAGATTGTTTTTGTACAGTTATAACTGATGTTACATATCTTGTTTGTTGTAGGATCCTTGATTTTATAAAATGTGTTCTCTGCTTTCAAGTAAATAATTTATCCCGCTGCCCCTAATTGCTTTTTATTAAACATGTCAACTGAGTAAATTTCCTTAAGTTTGCTCTTTTACCTGTTAATTTCCATTCACATTTCATGATTCATTGTCAGGTAATGTGGGAATTATTTATTTTGTCTAAATTCTGCTTGTAGCCAATCCAGTTCTTTTCTGTGGAGCTCTTTTCTCAATTAGATCATTTTCTACCTGCCTTATTTTTGTACGACTCATGTAGCACTGTTTGAGGGATGTCCAAGCCCAAAGTGTGGAGTTTCTCAAACACCAAATTGCTTTCATCTGTCTTTTGAAACCATGGGTTAAGAATGACGAAAGAAGTGAAAGCTAGAATGTCCCCATTAGCAGAGGAATGTGGTGCATGCGACTCACAAAGCCAAGAAGACAGAGAGCGGAAATGAAGGGAGCGAAGTGTACATAATGAGGTGGTTAATCATATCCCTCTGTCAGTCTCATGTTCATGCAGCGCTGCGTCTTGGGGACAGACCAGTGTGAAGGAAAAGACGCCACAAATCTCCTCTGACAAACCAGTTTCACTATGGGAGGTAATGTCTTCTCAGGCATGTAATATTAAGTCGGCACTAATTCCTTGTTCCCATTTCAGAACCGTTCATTAAGAAGTTATTCAGAGTTGGACAAACACATTGATACTGCCCTGGTGTGGAGCAGGGAGTTAGCCTAGCTGGTCTGGTAATGGGGAAACACATATGGGCCCCTACCTCTGGGATGTGGGCCCAGCATGTTTCCCCTGTGCCCCTCTGCTTTCCTGCCCTATATCCGGTGTGTCAGGCAAATTTATTTTAAATTTCAAACACATAACATCTTTGTTGGTGCTTGTGGAGAAAGTGAAAAGGGAGGACCAAGTTATTAAACTGCGATTGTAAGTAAATCTAAAGAGAAGGACAGCTTATCTACTTATGATCATTTTAGAGAGTGCACGGTGAAAGTCAGCTCATCGTCCGGTTCACAGAACGCACATGATGTATCAATCAAGACATTGTGTTACTGTTGAATTATATTGCAAAGAGATTTATTGTTTCTTTGTAAGAAAAGGAATTTAAGAGGGGGGATTTTTGAATTTAGTTTAGTCTGTAAAGAAAGTAAACTGTATATTTGTCATTGATTAGATACAAGAACGTAACCCTGTGTAGGAGAGCAAGAAAAACAAATGCAAAGCTGTTTCCTAAAATGACAAAATGTTACTTAAATATTGAAAAATGTACTGGTTTTAGTTATAAATGTAAATATGACAACGTCTCAACCTAAGTGAAAACTCAGAGAAATCCAATTTGATTTGACATTATCGGCTGTCATTTCTGGTGATATAAGATCATCTAATATCAGAAAGAGTGTGACGAGAGCAGCAAAAACACTGAGTTTACTAAAGTGAATAAAGATTAACATTTTTAGGAATCAACTTTTACTTGTAGAACAAAGAGTGTGTTGTTTTCATTTCAAGTCACAAACATGTAACAGGTATCCTGGGATCAGCAATGAAGACAGGACTTAAACAGCTTTTGCCAAGACACATGAAATTGGAAGAGGCTGGCAGCAGGACAGAGATTCCCAAAACTTGCCAAAAGTGCAGAAACACATCAAACGAGGCCAGAACACTCATCATTATGTGTTCAGAAAATCAAGCATTTACAGCAATTAGCGGGAAACTGGATCAGTGCTGTGACCAAATGGGTCGCGCCGCGCTAGATGTGGTTTTGTTCAAAATGTCTCTGTGTCATGTCTCTGTGGCGCTCTGTGGCGCTCAGAAGTTAGTACCTCGGGGAAGGGGTGTCGGTGACACTTCAGAGTGTTTACCAGTCTGAATGGGAATTCCTCTGATCTGAATTACATTAAAGAACTTTCCTCTTTTCTCTCTATTTTCAAATATCGGCCTTGATAATTCTATTTAATTTAATAATTTTCCATTCAAATGATCTTCACCTGTACCTGCAGTCCGTTCTGCTCAGTTTGCGAGCTGTTTTTAGAAAAACCACAACAAAGTTGTTCTCTGCACTATCCCTAATTCGTTTTTTGTATAACACGAACACTGAACCTTAGACTCCAACCTTTATAAACGACTCTGGGGCAAAATGAGGAAATAAAATAACCTCTAATAAATAACATCCCCAGCCTTCTTCCAAGAAACGGCTCACTTTCCAAGAGACAGCAGAACTCAATCAAACATCTAATTTGTGACATGAACGGATATCAGGTCAGCCAGTAGGAATCAACGAGGGCAACGTTTTCCAAGTCATGCCTTTCATTCAGACACACTCCAGTCTTATACCATCACAGACATGTAAATTATAAAAACTACTTTTTTCAAGGTGCTCCACTGCAAATATTTCACTGTCAATTACCTTGTGACAAATAACTAAGGCAACACTCTGAATCTCTGTTTTCTGTTAGACTCTGGCTCTCTCCTGTTGGCTGCTGTCCTCCTCCTCCTCCTCCACCTCCTCTTCTTCATCTCTCTCTTCATTATCTACAGTCCTCCCTCCCTGACCCCCTCCTGCTGCTTCAGCTGTCACAGCAGCTTCGGCTGAAGCCTGAAAATATTCAAAACTAATTAACTTGCTAGTTTGCTAGTTTAAAGCAATTTTTTTTGACGTTCGTACCTTTTTGACTCTGAAATGAAAAAAAATCATTATAATGCAAAAAAAAACACTGCATCTTAACTTCATCATCATCATGACTGACTTTTCATATACATCTATTTTTGTTGAAAGTCTGCTCACCTTTAACAGTTGGTGACATTTTGACAGTCAGTTCATGGCACATGTGGTTGGCACATTTGACCGGTCAAGTGCTTCCACAGAACAACAGGGTGACAACTTAAGTTAGGACAAGTTAGATGGGTTTTCTACACATATGTGAACTTTACTGTCAGTGCTGTGATATAATTCCGTACATAAATCGTCTGACGTTATCCCAGTGTTGGGTCAACCACAGACCTTTGCACCTTTTGAAAGGGCCCCCCGGACCAACCTGGGCCTTGGGCCCCGAGTCATGTCGAGCCCTTTGACCCCCATCGACAGCAAGGCGACATGTTAACAACCTGAGGTGTTTCCTGGTATTACTTTAGACAGCCAGACATGAGGCTCCAGAGCTCAGTTCCAAGAAGCTGATGGACAGAGATAGGCAAGATAACTGCTAAATAAGATCTTCATTCTGGTGAGACGGTGACGGAGCCCTTGCAAAGGTTATGCTAAAGTGTATGACAGTTTACACTGACTCGTATCACTAACAAGACATGATGACATAAAAAATGTATATAAACCAACCCAGATTTGTCTTAAAGCTGCATCTGTTGAATTTGGGAGAAATGTTCTCATTTCATTGTAGAGCAGAGAACAGCAGATTCATTCCTCCAGCCCTTCCTTGCCCCCCCCCCTCTCTCGCATTCTCTCTCTCACACACACTGACAGCAGACCCTTCTTCCTCTTCTCTGCGTTCACACTCTGAATCAATAAATGGTCATGTGCAGGAAAAAAGTGTTGTTATGCTTTTCCCAACAAAGAAGAGGCATTGTTGGCAAAGTTGCTGGTCAAATCTGAATTAATCGTGAAAGTGGACAGATTTTAATCTTGATTCTTTGACTGCCTCTGGATCATCTGAGGCATGAAGACCGTATGGACCGGAAGAATAAATAAAACATAGAGGCTAGATACTTGTGTAAACACACATGGGAAAGCTGAACAGTCCGATCAGTGATGTGCAGCAGGACAGGGTCAGGGAGGGAGAGCTGTAGAAAACAAAGAGAGAAGTGTGGGGGTGGAGGTTGAGGAGTTACTTATTTGTCAGGTACTTGGAAATTAAAGCATTTGTAGTGGAGCCCCCGCTTCATGGTATTAATTAATAAATAAGACCTGTGACCGTGTCGGTATTTGAGATAAGGATGGGTGGGAGGCGGTGCTGGAAGTGGATCAGGGGCCCGATTTACAACTTTGATCCCCATACATAATTTGTTTCTGGCCTGAGCACATCTGACATGTTTTCTGATGATGATGTCTCTTTGAAATCTGATGTAAACCAAATGTAACTTCTCATCAAAAAGAAATAGGAAGGAAAAAATGTAATTGTGCAGGACAGGACCTTTGACAGGCTGTTAATAACAGAGATGACTGTTTATGTTCACTCCTGTTAAGAGTCAAGAGTGCACTGGGTTCTCACCGATATAACTATACTCAGAGTGTTGAGCGTTTGCAAATGAAGTACAGTGACAGGACTGATAAAACAACAGATTGGTTGTGTCTGGACCAGGCTCTGGTCATCTCACGCCTAGACTACTGTAACTCCCTCCTGGCAGGTCGTCCTGCTAGTGCCATCCGACCTTTGCAGCTCATCCAGAATGCAGCAGCTTAACCAACCGAAATTCTCTTGCACTACTCAGCTCCCCTCATTGGTTACCAGTGTCTGCCCGCATCTGGTTCAAAACCTAAGTACTTGCATACCGTGCTTTGAACGGATCAGGTCCAGTCTACATCCAGGACATGGTCAAACATTTCACCCCAGCACGTTCACTCCGCTCTGCTTCGGCCAATCAGCTCGTTCCTCCTTCACTGCAAGCTAAACACTCTTCAAAGTCACGAGGGTTTTGCTGTCCTGGCTCCTTAATGGTGGAATGAGCTCCCTATCAACATCCGGACATCAGAAAGTTTACACTTCTTCCGCCGCAAACTAATAACATACCTCTTCCGACTATACCTTGAATAAAAAAATACCAACCTTTTTTTAAACTAACAATTTAGTAGCACTTAAATGGCACTTTGAAGTTTTGCTTTATTTTTGAAGAAAGTACTTTCCTGATTCTTGTTGTCCTGGGTCTCTACCCTCGCAGTTGAATGCACTTATTGTATAAGTCGCTTTGGATAAAAGAATCAGCTAAATGAAATGCAAGGTAATGTAATGTAATGTAAAGGGCATTAGATATTTACATGTAAAGTCAGTGAGAAATGTGGCGACGCCGGCGAGCTAGTTCTGGCAGGCAACTCGAGCGGCGCTGCGCCAATCATGTTACATACATCATGTGACATACATCGTGTGACATACCTCAATCTCTACAACCATCTATAATACACACCCACCTTATCAGGTGGTCTATTTAACCAGTGCGACATTTCCCATCAACCCCTCTTGCTCGCACTGCTGCTTCAGTAGTGCTACCTGTTGCTTCAGCCCCTCCACCACCCCAGCATCCACCTGTAGGCTCCAACAGGGGGGGGTTACAAGTATTTGCTCATCACTCCCTATCATTCCTGTGTAATCATATGGGGGAGTGATTAAGTTGGAGCCTAGACGCCAAACACTAAATCTGTTGTAATAAATAAATTACATGATCAAACGTGAGTTGTCTGACAGAACTAACTTTTTCTGAACACCATGAACCCACAGATACATTTTGTAACATGTCATGCAATGTCCAGACCAGACATGACATCACCAGAGACCAATGATCAACACTACTCCATTCACTCCTCTGTGTGTTCAATAAATAACTCTCAACAACACATATGCTATAAAATATTTTTTATTACTGCATACTCTCATGAAACAATTGGGCTACGGTATAAATGTAATCCAAAACATCAGGGCCAATATTCACATTTTATCATCAAATTACATGTTAAATATTTCTTGGAGGTCCCTCAGTATGGATGCTCACAAAACTGCTCAGACCTTCCACAGGATAATTTCACACAATGAGTTAATGTACTGCTACTGTATCAGCTGATCTGAGCACTGCTGCAAACCCTTGTTACAGTAGCAAAAGGAATACTATGTTTGAACATTCATATATTACACACGAAAATACTATCTATATTCAAAACAACATACAAATAAGAAGCTTCAGTGTCATTTAACACATTATCTGGTTGTTAAGCATAACTTTGGTTTTAAAAGAGGATACATTCACCCACTAGTTTGGTAAAAATAAACTGAATATGCTAAATAAAAATAAACAAGCTCAATCTCAGCACCAGATTAAATGGATTTATCATGTGCATATCATCAGGAGGGCTGTCACTTATATAGGGCTGGGCAAAAAAATCAATATCGATAATTAACGCAAAATGATTTTCATCAAAAGCAGTATAACAAAGGCTCAATGTGTTCTTATATATTGTGTTGAGAAAAAACCAATTATCATCCTGAGATTTGTAAAATGTTTTGTTTGTCAAACCAAAAGTTTACGTTTAGTAAATTGTACCATGGGTTTTACTGAAGGATAATACTCTGGTGGATAGCCGATTTACAATAAGGCACAAACTGCAGTTTTTTTCTTTTATAAAGAGCCCTAACTTATGTAAAAAGTATTTTCTTGATGCTGGTATCACAAGATTTGTCAGGAGTAAGTGACAACTGAGTTGCTCAGCAATCTCAGGCGTCCTAAAGTCCTCCTGTGTTGGACCTCACATACTTCACATCTCTTTACGATCCCCTCTCATTCACAGATTATGTTGATTGCTAACATTCAATCTGTCCCTAAATTATACCTAAATTGATTGGTCCATACACTGAAAGGAAAGAACTACATATTTCTAAATAAATGCTATGACCATAATGTAATCTCTGATAAAAACATTCACTTTTTAAAAACATCCAGCTGTACAAAAATGTTTTTTTTCCCTACCTAAAGCTTTAAAATGTGTCCATTATAGGAATTGTGTTCCTGCAGCAGCTCGTAGAAGTAGTTTTCCGGCCCCATGAATGCTCATGTAACCTGACCACTCACTGACACTGGTCAGATATTTGGAAAATAGTGAATGAACACGTCATGTTGGAAAGATGAAACGAGCTCCACCTGTTTTGTGATATTTTCTTAGAAAAATAGAAGCTACATTGTAAAGAGACAAGTGAAGACTTTATACATAGTGGAAACCACTTACAACAGCATGAGTACTGCAATAACAATAGAACTAATATTGACCTCTTCTTTGTGACACAATGGGAATCATCTGGTGTTTGTCAGCGTTTAAGGACTACAGCTTTCCTCCAGATGACTCAAACTGTGATGATTTCCAGATGAAGGATTTCTGCTGTGTGACTCTCCAGGATACACAGTGGGGCCCATTTTGCTTGAGTATGATGTCACCAAGGCACATGGGCATGGCGCAGGGAGAACACGCACATGATTTTCAGATAATCGGCTACTGATTCTCAGGTCACAGTTTCCCTCTATCTTTCCCCGTGAGGTATTAAAGCTTCAACAGTTAGTACTCTTCGGCTATAAATCATACATGAAGCACTACGGCTATAGATATAACTATATACGTCTGCAGTCTAAAGGTAAATAATATACATACATTTACATGTGGCTTGAATTAACATTCTTTATAACTGCATTAACTGTGATGGCCCACTTAGAGACTATTAACCCTCTTCACAAGCCTCAGTGTTGGAGTATGAATAGATCTATGCCGCCCTGGTTTCATCTTAGTTTCTGCAGTATAGTGCAGCAGCCTGAACAGGAGCAGTCCTTGGGTCAATTCTTTTACCTCAGAGTCTTTCAGTCTGATGTGCATCCTGTAGAACCTCATTCTATTCTTCCCTCCTCGTCAATCTGTTGGCAGTGATGCTGTTTCTCTGTCATGGAAGTTGATGGGAACACGGGTTCGAGAGAAGAGACACATTGATGTGTGTGTGTGTGTGTGTGTGTGTAGGTGTGTTTGCCTCTGTTTGTGAATGCGTGTGTGTTTATGAAGAGCTTGTGTATTTCTGACTGGAGCGGGAGCTGGAGCGGTCTAGACCGTACCCGTGGCCGGATCCCTTCCAGCGTCCTCCCGAACCTCGCTCGTCCAGGGGAGACATTCTGTAGCACCAGCAGCACAGGCAGGACTGCAACAGGAGAAGACAGGCATGCAGTTACTCACGTGTGTTTTTGTCGACTTGATTTTATAACTAAAATGGCACTGAGTGGAGCCAAGCCTCCGCCAAAACCCAACAGCCCTTTTAAATTCAATCCAGCCTTAAAGTCCAACAAAACAATGCAGATCATGAAATCCTAATCTCAGTTGCTGGACATGAAACCACATTTAATTCTGCTAGATCCAGATTTTTTGGGGGATCTGCACCGAATTGCACACATTCAATCCACAGAGTCTTTTTTTTATTCACTTGATACATTAATTGTTTCCTGGGAAATCTGTGAAATGTAAGAAAGTGAAAAGAAAATCCTGGATCCATGTGACAAACCAACCAACAGACAAAAGAGACAGGGATGAAAGCATTACCTCCTTGGAGGAGATGATTATAGCAGTTGTTTCATACCTGGAAGCAGTTTTTAAACTTCTGGCTGACAAAGTAGAGGGCAATCGGGTTAATGCAGGAGTTCAGGGAGGCCATGTTGATGCCGATGTAATCCATCACTAACAGGAAGCTGGCGGGGGAAAGTTCAAAGTTTACAGTAAAGACCAGAGGAAATCACAGAGGAAAGAACAATGGGTTCTCATGAAGTCCGCAGTGTATTTGTTTCGCCTGCTGTATGCGCGCGCCTACCTGAGCAGTTCACAGCGGTTGGGGTCATTTTGGTCGTAGATTGTTTTCTTCAAAATACGGCTGAGATGAAGGGGCAGCCAGCAGAGAGCAAAAATCAAAACCAGGCAGAAGACCGTCTTCGCCACTTCCCTCCGCTACGCACAGAGAGAAAGAAAGACAAATATTGAAGCCGCGGAGGGCCCTCAGGTCCCATAGATCGTGGCTACATGATTCACAACGTGCTCGCCAGACTATTTTTGTTTACATACCTGTTTCATGTGGTCATTGAGTGCGATGCGCATGCCTTTTTTACGACCGAGCATCTCACAGGACATAAGGGTGTAGAAGATCCCTGTGCAGGCCAGGGGGAAGATGAAGTAGAAACCAAACAGCCACCAATCTTTCACATCCTGGTAGAACTGGAGAAAAACAAAGATCCCGTCATTAAATGTCCATCGATAAAGACAACATTTAGATTTAATGTGGCCTCGAGTCTCCACTGCACCAATGTGTTTTGCATTTTAGTACTGTTACTGAGGTTTCTTACCAACGTATGCTTATAAATCATCCTGTCAACACGTACACTGTAAAGAAAGGGCGGACAAAATAGCTATGTATGTTTTCTATCCATAAAGCCTTTGATCACTGTTTTTTAAGTGCCGTACAAACTGCAGGACAGATTCTAAAAAAGTTAAAATCAGATAAATTGTTCAAATGATCAGTTTCATCCCACTGGGACTTTATTATATCCATAATATCATAGTCAAAAGAAAAGTGTTTGTTTTTATTAACCAATAAATACATAAATCTTGTTCTTATTCAATTATTGGTCAAAATAACTTGTTATGTATCCTCCTTTGTTTAATTCCACTTGGTTCAATTCTTTCTTTTTTTCTGCTTTCTTTCCTATATGTCCTTCAGCTCAATCCAGTTACATAAATACAATATTCTTGCGCAAACTACAGGACAAATAGGTTTTAATAATACAGAAATATTTTGGAAGGAATTTTTGCTCGATTATAAATAGATATGCTTTTTTCTTTTCACTGAAAGGACTCTGTATTGCTGCTGTGTGCTGCAGTTTCTCTTGACCCTTCTTGTTAAAATAAAGTAAAGGAAGTGTCTTCAAATTGGACACATCTTTACAGTTTCTCACTGCCCCGCCTCATGAACACAAACAGTTTGTTCAGATCAATTGCATGCAGCGTACATGTCTTGCATTACATTCATTAGACTGATTAATTAGTGTATGTGTTAGTTGAGCTCGAGAGACAAGAAGGAAATCCTGATTTAAGAAACACACCAATTATTTGACTGGCCCTCTGGCGCTTCGCTTTGAAGCAAACTGAGCTGTCCCCATGTGTATTTGGTTGTCACATCATCAGGTGCAGGATGAACACAACCCTTTTTTTAGTTAGTGGAGAGATCCTAATCAGTGGGATGTCTTGGTCACAGCTGTGACCCGGGGCCCTCCCTTGTGCTTCTTCCGCTTCCCTCGAGTCTCATGTCTCAATGTGTTTGTGTGAGTGTGTGTGTGTGTGTGTGTGTGTGTGTGTGTGTGTGTGTGTGTGGTGTGTGTGTCTGTGCTGTCCACGTGATGCTCCTCACTCCCTCCCGGCCGCTCAACTGGCGACCGGCCATCACACCTGCAATCCATCTACTTATAAGTCAAGCAGTATATCAACCCTCTACTTCTCGTCTTTGTCCACTTGACACTGTAAGAGAGGCCGAAGCTTCCCTTCAGCCCCGGCCTCGCACTGCCAGCTCCACTCCCTCATTTCCTGCTCAGTTAAGTCCTGCTGTCTGTCACTTTCCTCTTCGCCTTGCTCCTCCTCCAACTACTGGAGCCCTCTATCCTCCACTCCAAGGCCCGCTGCCGTAAAATCCTTGTTTCGTCATACAAAAATGTTGTCCCTGTTCTGAGTTGAAACATAACGTGGGTACAGACTAGCTGTTGGCTCTCAGCTGAGGAGGAAGTAACAGACATTGCTCGCCGTGACCGGTGTGAATCCTTCAGGTCCGGTGGCTGATGAATGAGTCACAGTACAAAGAGACACAGCCCAGTGGATTGTCAGAGCCACGGTTTCACATTAGATGGGAAAAGTGCATCTAATCAATTTGGCAATTCAACCACCACTATCCTGAAAGTTTAATTGTGTTCCTGTTTTTCTTCTTTTTTGTCAACTTTTGTTAATCAAATAGCCTTTAAATTCATCAAATGAAGATATTTTCTAATCTTAAAAATGTCAATTCAAATCCAGTTTACTCACTTCCTTTTAAATCAATTCATTAATGTGAAATTACTCATAACAGTGCAACCAAATAAGTATTCAGATCTTACTACATCAATACTGGGTCCTCAGTAGTTCATATTTTATGAGTACTCACTAAATGATATTACATTAGCAAATGAGTACTCAGTAGACATACCACATTATTAAATTAGTACTCAATAGATATTACTATATTCAGTATTCATTGTCGGACCACACCCATATTCAAGTTTCCCTCAAGTTTTTATGCTGCATCTTGTATGGTTGTGATACTACCGTGGTGTCAGGCGGATGGAAACAGACACACTATTCAGGTCGGTAAAAAAAAAGTGTCCTTTACCTTCATGAAGCTGTTGGTTTGTTCCGGGTGCAGGAGGCAGACTCGCAGCTTACTGCCTCTGTATGGAATCTCCAACATGTCGAACGCCAGCGCCTCGGGGACGGCCAGCGCCACGGCCACCAGCCAGATCAGGGTCACCTGCACGGCTTTCCACAGAGGGATCCCCATCCCCTTTACCCTGCTCCATGATGTCACTGCATGGTAGCTGCACGCACACACAGCATACAAACACAGACCCAAGCATTAGCTGCGTTCAACACTAGTACTTATGTGTTTTGTGTATAGGGCAGGGGTCTATACCGGTCAATGCTGAGGGCGCACAGGCTGAGGACAGTGATTCCCACAGAAGCTTTCTGTATGAACGGCACCAGTTTACAGACGTACACACCAAATGGCCAGTCCTCCGCTATCAGCTGCAGAGAGAGATAATTGAAGGAGACAGAGAGGGAAGACATTCGTGGTGAGAGAAATCTGAGAAGTGTCACCTATATCACCTTTGAGGATCATTGAAGGATCATGATCATGGTTTTGGCTTTAGCAACAGCTAAAGCCAAAACCAACAAGAATGTGTTCTTCCGTCGTTAAACGTCCTTCTCCCCAGGAGGATGGAGTCAGTTCAGGATTTGGACAATGTGTTCAACAACAAAGTCTACAAATTCGATTATGCTATCATAGTTCAAATATCTAATATTTTTTTTGGTTGAAACATAAAAACAGACAAATAAAAGCAAGAATTTATGTAATCTCACTAATCAACCCAATCTGTTTAATGGCCACAACCAGAATTGTGCAACGTAAATAAACAAAACCACATGACACTGGTGGAAAGTTGAGACAAATTGCAGCAATAAACTCATAAATAGACCACAGCTAACCACAAGATATGCCAAGAAATGCGTTGCAAATGACTCAGCCATAACTGGGATAGTGCAGTGCAGAAGGAATAGCTTTAGATTGAAATACTAAATTAGTTACAGACCATTGGATGGGAAATTGAAATAATTTAAACTTCTTTTTTTACAATGCGTAAAATGCCTAAATTTAGATTTTTATATCATCAGCAAAAGCTGTATATCATCATTTTTTAATCAACAAAGACATGTATTCAATCTAATGACTTGATGTATTAAATGTAAATGCAGGAGAAAAATAATTCAGACAGATCATCACACATAACGCCGCCATGTTCAATCTTTTTTCAAGCATTTTGACTACTGTGAGTTTTTTGAGTTAGTCGTTATTGGGTCTTGCGCACAAGCCTGAAGGCCTAAGGTCACTATATACTGGTATCCAGTGGTAGTGAAACAGTGTGCAACCTTATCCTTAAGTATGAAGCTGATGGGTACATTGAGCGGGTTCATCTTTTAGTTTCTTTGGTTGACTCACTGTGAAAATTGTGTTTATGCTACATGTATATTTTGACACGAAATTAGAACCCAGGGATGGTAAAAGTATTTAAATGACAACACGAAGCAGCCAATCAAACCGACTGGACCCAATTACTGTAGCAGCAGGTCTTTAACGTCTGCAGGCTGAATTCTGAGAATCAAGAGTACAATCCACAATGTGGGGTAAAGGAATGTGGTCATACAGCTGCTTTCTGTTCATACCAGTGTTAACTCGATTTGTGCACAGACAAAAAGGAAAACACATACCTACCTTAAACACATTGATAGGGATGGCGATGATAATATAAAGCAGGTCCCCCAGTGCCAGGCTGCCAATCAGAACGTTTGGTCCGTTCCTCATACACTTGTTCTTATATATGATCCTGAGCAGCGCTGAGTTGCCGATCATCCCCACCACAAAGATCAGGCACGACACGATGGTGTTCACGTACTTGAAGGCGTGTTTGATCTCTGTGGGCTTTATGCACATTGGGGGGAAGGAGCCCCGCGGTCGGCCTGGTTGTGGTGGAGGCAGTGGGACAGATGTGTTGCTCTTGGAGGTTTCTGAAGCCTCAGGGCCGCCTTGGGAGTCGCGGGCGAACCTGGAGGCCCCGACCGCCGACACCATCAGGATACACAGGAGAGCGAGGGCCCTCATCTTCACACGGGCCTCACACTCACACAGCAAGATGTTTGCTCACTCAAAGGCACGTGGCAGCCGAAAAATTACACACTTAAAGGCAGTCACACACACACATATTCACGTGCTCAATCCCATCCGGACACTGGATCTTGCTCCAGATTTGACAACGTGTGACCAAGTCCCAGGTTCTTTGTCCTGCAGAGGAAGCAGACAAACCATCACGTTACACACAAACAGATGCACATTTATCTCACAATGTATTGGACTGATTGCCATTGATGATAAAGATACACGATAACAACAACCGTTGAACAAAGCTGCAACCATGACTCTTAATTTTGTTTATTTTTTTTTATCGGTGCTGTCAGGGTTACAAACAAACGAGACTGACAAAAAATATATTTTTAACAGGACAAGATGGTGACTATCCTCTGTTTGTCTGTTTGAAGGACTTCCGCACAAAGGTGTCACAGCCACCAGCATAACATAGCCTCAGTTGTCCATGAACTAAAAGCTTTCCAATTTTAGAACACAGGACAAGATGGAGAATATCCTTTGTATGTTCTACCACCCTAATTAATGCCTACCACCAGTTGATGTCATCGATTGTTAGGGACCAACAGAAGATGTTAGTGACCAACAGAAGATGTTAGGGACAAGTCTTCAGTTGTGTACCTTAGCGTCATAATGTGTGTCAGCCTTTTAATCACAAGACACCCTCTAAGGCCGACCAAAGCTTGATCAGAAAGAGGGTGCATGTCTCCAGCCCCTTGGGGCCCAGTTGGGATCTTTCCTCCTGATCCAGAGCCAATGGCTGCATTGTTCTACAGTCTGTGATTTTTCTTTTATTGTCTGGTGTGGGGCTTGTGCATAGATTCCCAGATCTCTGAGCAACCTGATGGTCGATGTTGCAATGAAACCCCTGCAGCCAACCTCCACATGGCAGACTACTGCTTTCCAGCCACGTTGTTCTGCCTCATCAAAGAATAAAAGCATCTAAGCCCCAAGGCATGTGTTCACCATATAAATAATGATTCTAAGCAGCTAAACTGTAACAGCAAAGATATATTTTCTAGACAACATAATCTACCTCTAACCATAATGTCTTCATATTTGGCAAGTTGCAAATATGTTGATACTGAACGAATCAACAATCACAGACATTACATTGTTTTTCTGCCAACATTTTGGATATTATAGTACAACATCTACTTGTAACAGCCCTGATCCCCCATGAAGTTTAGAGCAAGATTGTAGTTTCCTAACCTTAACCACAGAACTCTGGTGTCTGCTCCCTCAACCACTAACCTGATGAATACGCTGCTAACACATGTGATTCATTCAATCAGTCATTTACAAAAAAAAATTAACAAAAGGATGTTGCCTCTTAATCTATTCCAGTCATTACGTTTCTCACGGAGCTGAAGCTGTTAAACTACCGAGCATGATTCTGCATGTGGAGAGCCAACATGTAGATGATCAAAGCAGGCGCACCGTTTCATTGTCTGTACCACAGAGGTGATTCAAATAGATTACACTTCATCCCAATACATGAGTGAGCATGGTCCTGAATCAACAGGTGTTAACATTATTTTGAGTCAGATGTTCTCAAGTTTCTATAAAATAACAATTGTAATATTGAGAGCCTGTTCTGTGTAACAGAGTAGCCAAAGAGAGGGAGAGAAATGAGCAGAAAGAGAGGGTGAGAGGAGAGCAATGGATGCGTGATAACTGCGTTTGAGAACAGCTCTTCTGTGTTCATTGTGTGTGTGTGTGTGTGTGTGTTTGTGTGTCGGTTTCTGTATGAGTGACTGTGCTCCCTAAGCATGTGTCTACAGATATTGTTGTCATCGTCAATCAGCCCATTTATCCGAAAGACGCCTGTAGGCTTTTCGGGGGGGTACCCATGATTCTTGAGAGGCTCAGAGCTAAGCTAGGGTTTCTATGTGAGACAAAGAAAATGCACACACATACAAACACACACACACACACACACACACACACACACACACACACACACACACACACACACACACACACACACACATTGTTCTTCTGTCTTTGAGAGGACACTTGTTGACATATTGCATTCCCCAACCCTAATCTCAACCATTACAATTAAATGACTTGCTCTAACACTTAGCCTAACCCGAGCCTGAAACTAATCCTAACCTGAACCTTAAATCCAAGCTCTAGCCCTCAAACAGACTTTAAACTTTGAAGTTGTGCAAACTGACCAAAATGTCCTCACATTCCCAAAATGTCATCACACCAACTTTAATATGCGCACACAACCCCACAACCCCATTTCTGAGCAGATGTGCAAACCTCTTGACACCATCGTTTGGGGAGAGGAACAAATACTTTCTTTAACTTGTTTTATAGTCATATAAGAATGTTCTTATAAAACTAAAAAAGACATACACATATATTTATGCTTTTGCACAGGCTGTCAAACAAAGCTGGCATTCATGACTGTGTTCGGCTCACAGAGGCTCATTCTGTCCACAAACAAAGACACAAAATCACATGGATGAACTCACTCACATATCACAAGAAATCAGTTTTGAAAAATTTGGCCATCATCCACACATATCCCCTCAGTCATCTGATTAATCTCTTTGTGTTGTGTAACAGGGCTGCTCATTAGGCTGCGTTAGAGCAGGATTCTCTGATGTATTTGGAAAGCTGAAGTTTAATTGGACTGATCCTCCTAATCTAATAGGTTCTACTTTAGCAACCATCTCCGACCTTCAGCTGCGCTGGCTCCGCATCTAAGAAAGGAAGGAGAAGGAAAGTTGGCAAGCGGGGGAGTAAAAGTGAAGGGGTTACTAGAGGTGATCATAAGATGTGCATGTACTGTAGGTGTGGGAGGAAAGCGAGGGAAAAGGGACATGTGACCAGTGTGTTCTGGAAAAAATTGCAAAAAACGCAGAAATACAGGGACAAACTGACCATAAAAGAGGCCACGATTGGGATGAATGACAGCTTGATCTACTGTAGCATTTAGAGGAACAATGGGAGGAAAACGAAAGCACAGGAAAGGCAAAGTCAGAAGAGGGGAAAGAGTGAGAGCTGAGGCACAATGACTGAAAGGGTGGGAGTCATAAGAGAGTCCTGGAGGTCCTGCCTGCAGGTCACTCTCATGACTGGCTGCAAAACAATGATAAGATGGAGCATTGGAAAATGCTGATAGAGAGCGCTCATCCAAAGTTAGAGGATAATTTTTTTTATTTGCACATAATCACAAGACCAACGAACGTCTACTGTGACGCAAATGCGCTAAGGATCTAAATTGACTGATTGTTTTTGCCTCGGCTCCGTGGTTTATCTTGATCTTGCAGTTTTTCCTCTTATTCAGTCCATGTTGTGGATTAACTGGATCACGTCATACTCTCAAGGGGGGACCGCTGCATGCAAGGAAAAATGCAAACACCCATGCCACAACAATGATGTTTTGATTTTTTATAAATCAAATCTATATGAAAAATACCAGATTAGTCTCAGCTCCACTACGTCTCAATGCACTGATGTGACAGTTTGATTTGATGGCTGCATTTTAAGATTTTTGTATTCTTAGTCACACTGTGAACTCCAGCTCTTCTGCCAGTTCCCTTGAATTCAGTGGTCTCTGCTGTGAACGGATTAAATAAATCCCTGTCTACGCGGGAATAAAGAAAGCCAGTGGAGTGAATAAAGTTTTGATTGATTTTGTTATTGTCAGGGGCAGCGACGTATGGCCACCGGGAGCCAAGTTTGTGCGGAGCCCCTGAGATGCGCAGCGGGGGGCGGCTCGGCAACGACTGCAGGGCGTGAAATGGATGGACTGCGAACTGTGACCGCTGGACTGCAGTAGATTTATCAACTCTGACAGGCTGTGATGAGCATGAAGCTGACCCTCTCTCTGCGTAACCGCGTGGAAAAGATAATGTCACGCGTGTGAGAGAAGCTGAGCCCCTCCAGTTCAACACCGGGGCCCCTAACTAGATTATAAAACAGTGAACAAGTAGACAACCGCAACCAGACAATCACGTTCCATGGTAAAAGCAACACAAATACACACGCAAAGTTTCTGGATTCATAGTCTACTGAAAACGTGACACGATGCATGCGTAAAAATGACTGTTTAGAAAACCATAAATACTTTTTCATTTACCCTTTCAAGAACAACACACTGGTTTCTTCACAATCAAACCCAGATAGAAAGATAGATAGATAGATGTGTGAATAAGTTAAAGTTATTGACTGCATCAGTTGTGTGGACTCACCCACCTGCGGGGCCGGTCTGTGGTCACTGCCAAAGTTGTCCGATCCAATATTCCAGCTCAGTTCCACCAATTGGATGATTGCGCTTTACGAGGTTTGTTTTTGATCTCCAGCTGTTTAAGATCACGGTGGGTCCACTGTGTGTGTTTAAGTGTGTGTGTCCTCCCCGCTCCCGGCTGCCTCAGCTCTGACGCACGGAAGGGACAGCGCACGGGTTTTATAGGCACAAGCCGGGAAGCTGCAGAACCAGCCAATCAGGTCCCAGACACCAGCATCCTTCCCTCTCCGCTGTCGGGACGCGACTCTAATGCATACATGGACTTTTGTCTTCTTCTTCTTTCTTTTTTTTTACTTTCTGTGTGGCGATACTCCAGTTCCTGTTATCAAACTCCTTTGTATTAATCTCTTCTTTGGTTTATCTGCTGATGACGTAGGCCTATACACATGGGATGCTGATGCTGTCATGGGAACGGTTCAGCCTCCAGGGTTCATACCCCTGCAGGATATAAGATCAAAAGAGCAAGAACAACACGCACACGCACACTCACACGCACGCGCGCGCGCACACACACACACACACACACACACACACACAAACCTTTATATCTGTATATAACACCTTGTTTGGGGGGTTTGAGTTACATTTGAGTTTGTAATTTTTTGTAAGTTGTTGAAAAGGGTTTTATTGAAAAGCCTGCAATTATGAGAGACACACATATGATGTCTGAACCACATGTGAAGGCTGCATCACCAGCAGCAGTAAATCATTTGTATCAGGTTGCTGTATCTCATAATGATAAAGGGCTTCTTCTACACAGGATCGTCTGTAGTTGCTCTTTAACTGAATATACTGTATAGGCTTCAGTTTGTCCTGTGTGATCGATGGCATACTACTTGTGTTCAGCATTTCACGGTATTGCTGGTAATGACTGCCCACAGTGGCGCTCACAATGTCATCTGCCTTTAATAAACTCTTACTATATGAATGTTAATGGCACATTCTTTGGGTTTAGTCATCAGCGTACCTTACTTCTATGTAAGTCAAGGTGCATTATCACCATTTACTATACGACCTTTTCTCATCTTTAGCGTTGTTGCAAGTGCTAAATTTGATTTTATTGTGGGGTCCTGCAGAAGCTACAAATTACTTTATATGTGTCTTGCAGGTTTGGTCTTGTTTTAAAAAGGGGCTATATAATTAAGGTTATCAATATAATGGCATTAATGTGCCATGATGTTGGTTGCCACCTGCCAATAAACCAAACAGAGAAGAAAAGGCTTATCTATCTGCTTGCAGACTTCTTTTTTGGTTAAATCTGAGTCTGTTGTTTTTCCTGCACATCAGTCAGACAGTCCATAGTGCGAATATGACTGCACAAGAGAAAACAACAATCCTTAAATATATTTTCTTAACTCTTTTCCACATCATTCAGTGGTACTGCCAAAGTAAAAAAAACCAACTCAAGAGATTTAATTACGCAGTGCTTGTGACAAACTCATGCAGATGTGCAAACAAAGGCACCAAACATGCCAAAAACAGGAACAATCTCCTAAACATCCCCACTCTCACATCATCACCGTCACTACAACCATTAACCCAGCGGGTTTAGACACACACCCACACACACACACACATACACACCAACACACACACACACACACACACACACACACACACACACACACACACACACACACACACATACACACACCCCGACACACAACACAGACACACACCAAACAAAGGGCCTTTCTGTGGAGTGTTGTTTAATGACACCCATCATCTGCTGCTCTATTTTTGGAGGCAGCTATTTACTGGTGCATCATTATCCTCATTAACACAGTCCCATATTATTAAGCAGTTAATCAGACATTATCACCATTATACACATAGTTATACACATTATCTCCTCACAACTAAATAACGTGTTTCTCAGCACCTGTGTGTGTGCAACTGTGTATGTGTGCGCGCGCGACGTTTGTGTGTGTGTGTGTGTGTGTTTATGTGAGAGGGAGATGGGGGAGAGTCTACATGGCCTTGGCAGATTTGGAACATCATGACATGTAAGTACTCTTCATCCTCCCTGACAGGAAAGACAGTCACATTGCGTTACAGTACGTACAGTTGTGTCTGATAAAGAAGGGACATGATGGGAAAAACTTTATTTATTCCTCACCCGAGAACCCGACGCTGACAACAAGAGCCTGCAGATATGATCCCTCTTCATGACTCTGTACTGAGCTAAACTCTGAAGAACAAAGCAGGGCTCCATCATCAGGCTGATTTCCAGAGGGAGGAACCTGACAAGCGTTGCTAGCATAGGATGCCTTTGTCCACAACACATGGCTCCCTGGGGCGTGGAGATGTTGTCCTGCGTCTTTAATGACTCTCTGGGTGTTTCAGAGATGTTTTGGGAGTCATAAGAACTTTCTTTACAATTCAAAGAAATAGGGACTACCTGGAACTCAAATCCAATCACAGTTTTGTCTTTGTCTTTGTCTCTGTATTGTGTTTGACTGCTGTCATGTGCAGCTCACAATTTTGCCCATTTTCATGTTTTCCTTGATTAAAGGATTACACAGTCAGCCATGCGTTGAAACAAAATCACTGAACTTATAAGAGGCTTAAGAAAACCTTTGATACTTGACTTTAGAAGGCCGAGAGGCATCGATGCCCAAAACAAGACTGTTCTTCTTCGTTTGAATCTTTGAAAAAAAGAAATATATGAGTTCATGGAAACAGATCTCAGCACAGGGATCATGAAGTCTTCTAAGGCCACAGTCGGGCTGATGATTTGGTTTATGGGATACATTTATTTTAAGGAATCATTAGTCGTTAGACTCTTGCCAGACACGTATGGGTTAAATATAACTTTTACCATCAATGTGCTGAAGCTGAGCAGCACCAGCTGTGAATGTTTCCCAAGGAATCAAAAGTGTGAGAAAAATGTTTCTTTTGGCTAAATTTCTAACATATGTGTTGTTCTACAGCTTGTCAACAACAGGATCTGCAAAATGAATGTTTAAAATAACATTCTGATATTTACAAGTTGCATTAGCTTCGATGGTATTTGCTTTTTAATTACCTGGATATGAAAAGCTTGAGATGGAGGACGGTTGTAACAAATGAGAAAAGACGCATTATTCAGATCAAACTGGTATGACCATTATTTTTAATGGTAAAAAATATGATAAAACTCAAATTTTTCTTCAAGAATTCTTCAAGTCTTTCTTTCTTTCTGATAGTTCAGACACTGATAGCTCAGACATAATCTGAAAATGTCCAGAAAATGGGTCCGGATATTTACCTTTCACATATGATTATAACAACAGGAAAATGTCTGGAACGGACAGTGTTTTTCAATGCCAGTGTACACCCAAAAGTCTGAATCTGTTTCCAAATTACATGTATGTATTATTTTAGTTTTGTGTGTGTGTGTGTTAGGGAAGTCATCAACACGCCCACTCCCTCACTGTGAATTCTGCCAGAAAATGTCCTTCCTCATTCTCATATTGATTCACTCTGACATTTTACGAAAATTTTACAATGAGGCTGGCAGGAAAAGTTTTGGAAGATGTCCTGAGCGACTGATTCGAACATTTGCGTTCTCACATACGACCTCTCCAGTGAAGTGCAAGTCTAACGTAAGCAGTCAAGTGACTCATTGACTTTTAAATGCTGAACATAGTGAAGCAAAAGCATAAATAAAATATTGAGAGACAAATTTTTATGTGATTTGACTCCGCAAACCATCACCAGCCATCCTGCTCTGCTTCTACACACTCGCACGCACACACACACCCACGCACACACACACACACACACACACACACACACACACACACACACACACACACACACATACATATCCAGTGTTGCAACCTTGCAGCTGTCTGTTTGCTCAGTGCTGCGGATGTCCCTTTGGACCGAATCCATAATGTGTGTATTATGTTTATTTAAGATTGTGTGAGTCTGATCCCAAATATCTCTGTGTAAATCGGTCATACAGGAGGCTCTGTAGGTGTAAACTCAACTCTTACATATTTGAACTCTGAAATAAAAAAAAGATCTGCCTCAGTAAATCTGGAGGAACTCATGTAACCTCAAGGAAACAGACTTCTTGAATGGGAAGGATCTTCGACATTTTCTTTAACAACCATGAAAACAGTCTGGCCAAGGACACTTTCAGTTGGCGTCTGCGCTCTGTCCTGCGCTTCCTGTTTCAGTCTCAGTTCCTATTCTCCCTGGCATAAGTGCATCAGGCTGAGCCATCTTCCTCTTCCTCTGCCAACTCTTCTCACATCAGTGGGTCTTCTTCCAACGATTTCCTCCAATGCTCTCTGCTGCGAGGGGCAGTGTAGCATTATTTTTCCTCAAAACATTTAGAGTGATTGCCCACATGCCCTTGAATACAATGTTCTCTTGTTCTGTGCAGACTTTGTCAGAGTTCAGTCTACTCTCTTGCAGTTTACATTGGCAGTGATGAGGAGCAGCCTCTAACCTTTGTCAATGAGCACTTTCTAAAACTTTTTTTGTCACTTTCTGTTATTATCTTCAAGCTAAGGGATGGCTCTTCCTCTGCAGTATCTTTACATCCATGTATCTGCTAATAACTAGCAATTGCAAGTTAACACAAGTCAGGGCGTCATATAAATGCTTTGTAGATATGTCTCTGGAGAATGTCCGCCAAATTTCGCCCATGAACAACGCAGCAGAAGATTATCAAGTCAGTCATTGGCTTAACAGGCAGAGGCACAACAAAATATTTAAGTTCCTCTGGGGAGATCACAAATCTTTTTCTTTACATCACATCATCAGGGACTGCTACGTGTAGGGCTCCGCTTTTTGATCTTGAGACACATGGATTCCTTTGGAGTTTTACTTATGGGCAGGCAGGAGAAACTCTGTGGGTTTTTGTAACCCACATGTAGTAGCTTATAAATACAATGAACATCACAAAGATGTTTTAGGGATCTCCATTATCTGCTGTGTGTTGGAGTTTATTCTTCATTAGAGCTTTGCCACGTCAGGCCACTGGAAGTTAAAGCAGCATGACATCAAGTCACGGCTGAGAAATAAACAACTGGAGCGCAGTGACTTATAAAAGAAGCAGGCCGGCATTCAAGTATGACGGATGGTGCATGAAGGCTTTAGAAAGCCTACGTCACTCCGTTCCCTCCAGACGATCTAAATTCCAGTGCATGTGTGTAGACATGTCAAGTCCACACATGCACTGTACATGATCCTTTCCGCTCCTGTGTCAGTTCTCTCTCTGCTTGAGTGATTCAAACAAGGTATCCTGTCATCTGCGGCTACAGGACTATTGTGCACATACACTAACCGGTTCCCTGCACGGTGCTGCGCAAATAAATATTGGCAAGCCCTGTGACAGGGAGATGATATGATGGGCACGGTGCCCGGTAATGAGTGAGCTCTCAAGGATTAAAGCCTGAGAGATACAGGTTGTTACATGCGGGATTATCAGATGTTCTGGTGTTGAGTGTTGGCTCTGGTGACACTTTCTGGTTAGAAATGGTTTTATTTTGTCAAGCCAGAGGGCTGCTGAACAAGGATTTGACTTATTCAACCAGATATCTTTCTTGTGTAATCTTTGTAAAAAATGTGTGAGATGTTTGCATGTCCACAGGCTGGTTGTGCTCTGTCTCCATATTTACCCCCTAGATGTGTGCAAGGTCTGGATATGCCAGACTCTCACAGTGCATTGCAACGACTGGACCTGCATCTTTTTCCAAGGGGGTGGATTCCTAATCATTTGACAATGTGCATATAATATATCATATATCATAACAGGGGCAGATGCAGGGGCAGACCCAGGGGGGCCACAACCCCAGCTGAAATCTGTCTGGCCCCTTAACCGCCCATGTTCCTGCAAGTAGTCCCCTGAGAATTCAAAAAATAAATATGACTGTTTGTAAAAAGATTTTATTTCATAAGTTTTTTTTGGACAAGAAAACATTTGCAAAATCTGTTAAATGATGTGTGGCTTTGATCAAAGCTTCAGAGCTAACAGTAAAGAAATACTTAAAATTTGCTACAATTTTTCTTCGTACATATTTTATGCTGTATATTGTTTTGGTAGTTGACAATTTTAATTAATCTTTGCACATGTTCCGTTAAGCATCCGATGTTGTGAATGGGACTTATAAGTTGTTATGGATGGATACAGCTATAGAAGACCAGCCACATATTTACAGTCGGTTACAACAGGATGTTTCTGAACGGTAAGTTACACCGTCCTCATGTTTGTTCCAGTTTTAGCAGGACTGTCGTCAAATTGAGTATCGTCCTGAGTTACAGTATGGAGTTTCACAACGGAGTTTCCCAATGGAGTTTCACAACGGAGTATTAGCCCAGAGTAATGAGAAACATCTACGTTACTCCGTATTGAGCACAGCAACAGGGCACGTCAGAAGCAATAAAGTGGGAACACTGGTCTCGAACAGTAACATTCTTGGTGTTGTTTGTTGTGGTTAGCCTATGGTAGCTAAATATCTACTAGCTAAGCAACATGTCTGCTTGGTGTCGCGTTCGTTGTGGAGGGTTGGTGGTGGTGGAGTTGACAGGGAGCGGGGTGGGGCTGAGAGATGAGTGAGATCCCGAATGACATCATACTGGGGAGGAAGTACGAAAAGAGACGTTTCAAAAACATATTTCTTAGAATGGACTGAGTGAAAAAGCCGCAAAGTGACTGTTTTCATACTTTGAGGGTCCCTACTGACCCCTTTCAAGTAATTAAGGATAGCAAAAGCCCAGAAAATGCATTATACACAATATGGGCCCTTTTAAGCAGTTCCTTCATAATCCCCAAAACTCTTTGGACACCAGTCATACTCTCCCTTCACAACTTCCCTACAATATGCAACAGTTCCCACCCTCAGCCTGGGAACAGGAACAGTGACTTCCAGTTGACATCAACAACTGGAAGACGTCTTGCACGTATTCCGGTTTATTATTGGCTGAGCAACGTTTGCAAGGAGCACAATGTTAGCGTCAGAGCAAAGGTTTTTTCCCTGATTTCCCTGTTTACTAACCATATGGAGTAAAATACAGCTAGTGTCAGCATCAGGATAGGTGGATACTTCCTCTTCTTTAAGGCAAAATGCAGGAAACTGCTGATGCACAAAGATAGCAGTAGTGGATAAAGGAAGATAGATTCAAGGGCCTTGAAGTGTGATGTAGTTCAGTTGTTTCTAGTTTGAAAATATTACATTCTACAATACCCTAAAATTTGGTCCCACATGCATGTAAGATAATGTGTTCTGCCATTGCTGGACAAGAACTTATCTTTATAAGGAAGAATCTAATCTTTAAATGGTGTTTAACAGCAACATTTGCTTTTTTTTTATTTTTATAGTTACTCTTCCTATTACATGTGGTTTATTCCTTCAGAGAATCAACGTCACACAAAGATTTCCTTATCTGACTGTCAATCTCCACATTTTTAGCACTTAAAGGTAAGAAGTCAATAGTCACTGACAGAGTGCTAGTGAAGGAACTGAAAAAGTGAGACAGACTGAGAGAGTCAGAGGAAGAGGGAGAGAACGAGGGAATAGAAATGGACTGCGGCACTCCATCTTATAGCCATACTTCAGGATCTGTAAGCATTAGTATGTGCTGTATTCCCCCGACTGAAGATTTCATGCCGATACACAGCTGTACTGATGAAAAAAAACACAAAAAAAACTTTTGATTGAACTATTTGCTGCCAGTCTTAGGGACCACAGTGTTATGGTTATGACCCTGAATGATTAATTATTTTATGAAGAGCGTTTTCGGTTTGATTATTACCTCCTTGTGTTACATGTCTATCCCTGTGTTTATGTTTGTATTTGACCTGTTCCTGTGTTTCATGATTCCCCCCGCTGTGTTTCTTTCTGTGTTTAGATTTATGTTTTCTCTCTGTTTTCTGTGTTCTGTTTCCTGTTTTATTTTGTAAAATAAATATCTTGTGTGTTTTCCATCTTGACTTCCTCTATTTGTCCTGTCTCCCGCCCTTGTGATTGTCTGCACCAGTCCTCATGTGTTCCACCTGTGTACAAGTGCCCCTGTCTTCCCTATGTATATAAGTCTCTGTGCTATGTGCTTCCCCTTGTCTGGTGCCAGTTCTTCTCGTATTGCTTGCAGTGTTCCAGCGAGTCTCATCCCGTCTCATGTTTTTCTGACCCCGTTTGGTTCTAGTACGAAACCTTACACACATAAACCTGTATAATGTGTTCACTGGAATATGCAGCGTACTGTATACCCCACTTTCACAGGCTGAGTTTGAGGCTGCATGTGCCAGCAGGGGCATTTCTGTTCATCCATCTTATTCTGTCAAAGTCTGATGTGGCAGTTTTTGGGAGTTCTCATGTGTTTAGCAAATTGAAAAGATGCTTTTTGTTCATAAGCAGAACACAAATCTGTCAAAGCACAGATACACCCCTGACAATCACCCCACTGAGGCAGCCTATTTGGAAATACTAAAATTCTAATGACCCTAACGAGTCGAGAAATAAATCCCAAACGCTGTCCACTGGTCAGGAGGAGGGTGTAGCAAAATGACAACAACAGAAACAAATCATCCTCCCCCCCAGTCTAGGATGATCATGTGGACAAAGTGTTAGGGTTCTACTAACTTGTATCGCACGGATTAGTTGAGCCTCTCAGCCTCGACCATGTCTCAGAATGTTTGGGATGGATCCTGGCCACATTAAATGGGGGACGAGTCCTTGGTGAGGAGTCCTTGATCCTCAAGATGGTAAAATATGGTACTTCACACTGAATGGTGCGGTCACAGATTACCAGACTATCTTGAGACTGAGCACTCTGACAGACACCCATCAGGCACAGTCACCCAGTGGTCCAAGCAGCTACCAGCATTCAACAAAGCCTACAGCCCAACTAGGATGACCCTGTAGAGATTGTGAGTTAATCAGCACAAAAAAGCCCCGAGTCATGTATACCCCAATAGGAAAGAAGAAAACCTAACTCAGACAAGAATGTGACCAGGCCTGTTTCAACCATCAAGATAAGCCGGTGCCCATGTTCCCAAGCAAGTCTGTGCTTATTCTTGTTATATTATGGTGTTACTTTAATGGTAAATCTTATTGGAAAGTATAATTTGATTAGGTCATCAACTGCGGCACAATGCATGTTAAGCTGCAGCATCTGTGAAGCGATTGTTTCTGTGTTGTTTTCTTGCACATTAAAGAGTTTATGATCTCTGATTGAGTTTGTTTTCCACTTTATTGTAACTTCTTTTTCCATATTAACTTATATAACTATTGAACTTACAAATCTGGAAAACCTTAATATTTGTTAACCTACAATAGCACCTTGTATGTGTCTGGGTGTGTAAAATAGTTATTGCTCTGATGCTCCACAGGAAGCTATCAAATAGCAATGCTCAAGGAGATTTTTGGCAGATGCTCAAAGACAAAGATGTGCTGAAGTTGTTAGCCCTCCACTTGAATGATGGTTAGTGTGTGTGTGTGTGTCCACTAGTGAGGAATGTTGAGCCCACAAGTGGCTTGTCTGCTGTGGCTACCAGTGTGTTTGCAGTGCTTTTGTGTTCACATGCAAATCAGGGGTCATTTATGAAACAGAGGTACTCACAGTCATTCTCCTAAGTAAGCCCCCATGTGTCCCATTACTGGTTGGCAGACAGCGTAATTGGAAACACAAAACTGCCGGTTGTTTTTTGTCAGATAAGTATACACGTGCATTTTCGGCACAGACATTTTACAGTGATTAAGCTTATACCAACAAGGATGTTAAAGGGAAGAAAAGGAGAGATGAAAAGTACGATAAAGAAAAGCAATCTGGTTTAAACAACGAGGTAGACTATAGAAAAGTTGTTGTGAGTCTCTAATCTGAATATCTATACACGCACAATTGGGGAAAACATGTGTAATGTCTCCTCCGATAGACGTTTTTTGCAAGTTAATGTATCACATGATGGTCTCAAAGCAACCTGTTGGGATTTTAGGTCGACAGAGCCAGACGAAAAAGAGGAGCGTCTGTTTTTGAAATCAATAAACTCTTTGCCTTCCAGTTGATCCTGTCAGATTTTACGCCCTTGCTTCTCATTAAAGATGCTGTGATAGGGTTTGGTATGGCTCAACGACCCAGCTGGACAGCTCATTTACATTATCTCTCCTGCTCTCCACTGACTCGTGGTCCCTGAAATTGGCGTGTAACATCATCACCATAATCCGAGCCAGAAAAAGGATTGGAGAAAGGATTTGAGTTATAGGTTTGTTTGCCACACAGGTATTTGCTAAATTTATGTAGAACATTTCTTTTTATGTTATCGTATAACATTTTGTTACCTGACATCAATTAAAGCCTGTAAAGCAGCAGGGACTGATTCTGGAGGACAACTGTTGATATTTGAACCCAATAGACAAACCCACCCTTCCCATCAGAGCTATGGGCCACAAATTTATGAGTGTGCATCGCCAAGGTTACAACATTACCTTGGCGAGGTGAACCAAGAGAAATATGGCAGAATCCTTAGCATCCTTTCCTTGATTTCTTATATGATAATGCCTTTTTAGTCATATAGGAATCTGTTGCCAAAAAAAAGTCTCTGTCTTTCCGAGTGTTACTTCAGAGTAAATGCTGCCCATTGTATATGTGCAGTAGTGTTAATCATGCTTCTCGCCATGAGAATGTTGTGTATGTACATGAGAATGCGAAAATTGTGGATGTTACTCAATGCTATGCTAGCGGATTACATGGATGTATAATGAGACTTGCTTGGGGCTTGAAACCATGGATGTATTTATATAAATGGCAGCCATGAATGTTCCTCAATGTAATATAGTATTTAACCATAACATTCTTATTTGTTTATTTGTGTTGAGCCTGAATTTAGTTACTGGGGAAATGAGTCAGTGTAGTGATATGGTGAAGTATTATTTGTATTAGTGTTATTAATTACTCCATTCTTCAGTGTTCTCTGCAGCCAAATGTTACATTCAGAATTAGAGCTGCGCCTTAGGTTAAGTTCATTGATGTATCATAAGGTCTTGAGTTATTAAAAGAGGTTCAATGAAACACTATCTCCTCTTTCCATCATTTGGATTAAAAAGTACACATTTAAAATAGAAGGAATTCACTGTACTGATAGCTTTACATATTTATCTTTCAGGGGGATTTTTACACTGCAATGTTGCAAGTGGCCACAAGCCTAAATTCTCCGCAAGGTTGGCCATTGGCAACATATGATGGTTTTATAATTCATGCATATGCGTATAAGGTGTGGGAATTGATATGGTGGGTTATGGAAAATATGTCTTTAGCAGCCTGCTTTGTGCCATGTCATTCAGGAAGTGCATGAGAGTGTGTGGCAAATAACTATCCAGCTACAACCCTCACTGACAACAAATTAATCACCAGCTAAAACGAGATACATTTACGAAATATAAAAAGAAAGTGGAAACGCCTCAATGAGCATGACCATGTTCTGTGTTTCAGTGTTGTCTGCAACAATAATGGCCGCAGAGGAAGAGCTGCTGTTGTCATCTAATCAAAGGAACTGAGTGCTGCATCAATGGCCTGTATTGATGAAGATTCCGACTCAGTGTGGGGCCCATGCCGGACCATGCCAGCATCATGTTTTTGGTCCCCTTCGGTCAACTCAAATGCGGAGGACAGGCTTCCTGTACACTCGGGATAACAAGCGTCCCTTTGTGTGCATCTGAGTGAGTGCTTGTGTGTTTGTGTGTGTGTGTGTGATAGTGGAAGTGGAGGGTCGAGGACGGCCCTGATGAGGAGACTGTGACCAGGTGTCATGTGATGGTTGGAAGCAAAAACAATCGCCACTTGAAGAAGAAGTAAACAACATTAACCCTTGTTGGTATTCTCGACATTCTGCAGTCCGCCGCAGTGACCCCCTCACCCACCAGCACAGAGTCACACAGCACTACATGAGCTTTCTATTGCCTCATGTAATGACCCACTGCTTCAAGCCTGCAGTGTTTACATTATATCCAAATATGGAGCATGTCGGACTCCACCCTGTCCCTCGAGAAAGCGGGGTTACCATGGAGCATGGGGGGTGTTGTTTCCTTTTACATCATCTTTTGACGTACATCTCAGAAAAAACTTTTCAAATTATGTTATGGATGAAATAGAGGTTCCAACCAGATGATTAAAGGACTCTTCCAGGATTCTGGGTCAAATTATCTTCAGGAAAGAGTTTTGATTCAACAAATAGAAAATATCTGGGCATTGCTCCAGATGTCATGAATCCTCCTGACAGCTGTAAACATAGTGGGGATGATTATTTTATTTGCTACTGTCTATTAAGGCAACAGTGTCTGGAAGTATGATGACAACACATTATGGATGTTAGCTTTGCTGTACACTTTATTGTTTTTTCTTAATGTGTATGAATGGTACTGTATTATTTAAGGATTCCTCTGTGGAATTAGTGATGAACCTTTTGGAGACAATAGCCATTGTCAGTTTTCAATTCATACTGTTATCACCATTAGCATCTCAAAGCACAGGATATTTGTTTTCAAAGGTTTTGTATGTATATATGTAGCATTGCTATGTAACACAGATGTGAGGAGACACAAGACACTCACCGACAGTCCTACACTGTTGTTACAGTCGAGGCCAAAACATCTGTTATTTTAGAGCCATCTTTGAATTTATGAGCGATGTGGAAATTCGGAGCCAGAAGAAAAACAATACTTAAACCTAGACGATGTGAATGTGAGCTTTGCTTCCTTTGCTTGGGGAGCAGCCCTTTGGACTCAGACGCTGCTGTCTTTAAACTCTCTCATGCAAGGGCACATTTCAAGAGCTCCTACTTGCACCTTTGACGATGAAAGCTGACAGACTCTCACATAAGAGTCAAATATAGACTGAATGTATGAATACTTATGTACGCAGAAGGTTACTTAATAAAATACATCCAGTTGGAATAATAAGTGTGTGTTCTATAGGTAGTTGAAATCATGTGTTTCAGGAACTGAAGTCAAAATATTTTTGGTAAAAAGTCAATATGGAGAGCAGACCCATTATTACTACTATTTCTAAACTTTTTTAACCTGTAACTATAAGGAATATTGTACATAATGGATTTAAGACTTCACTGATCACCTATCAAGCACTTTAAGCTTCAGCCCCCAGATAGATTTCTGAATTGCTTCTCCCCTATGAGCCAGTTTTTACAGGCTTGTAAAGAGCCCTTTAATTCATCCTGATACACCACTTTACAGCCAAAATGCATTATTCTTGCCCCCAAATGTTTAAATCTTTTTCAGCCATCCAGAAAAACTTGTATAATTAAGTTTAGTATGGTTGTGATGATTCATTATAATTGATTATAAATTGATAATAATGCTTGTTAATAATAACATTCATCTCAAAACCACTATTCATATTGACCATATATTTATTCAATTTCAAGTTCTGAACTTTGGCTTCATTGCTTCTTCAGCAGTACACAATAAACAGATAGTTACAATAACCTGCTCTTGTGTAGTTATGGAGTATATGACTCTTAACCATCAGCTGATGAGGCTCAGGAGTTGGAGTGGGTGTGGCCACTAGCTCCTCCAGTCTGCCCAAGAGACCTTGGGCAAGAACCCCAAATTGTCCCTGATGGCTGTATTGAATATTATTGTATCTGTAAATGGTGTGTCATAGAAAAAGCGCAATAGATACACTGTATGAATGTGTGTGTAAATAGGTTAATGGCAAACTGTAGTGTACTTGGGCAGCTGTGGCTGAGGGGTAGAGTGATCGTCCTCCTACCCGAAGGTCAGTGGTCCGATCCTCAGTCTTCCCCATCTGCATTACGAAGAGTCCTTGGGTTTTAGTGGCCTCTCATAGATTTTGATAAAGCATCTGCCAAATGACATGTTATAATAATAATAACATGCCTTGAGTGGTTGCTAAGACTGAAAAAAAGATAATACATACAATCCGTTTACTATATTGTTGTATTTACCTTCCAATTGATTTAGCCACACTACATCTAAATACTTCCCTTTCTTTATCAGAGATGCAAGTGAAAGATCGAAGCTTTTGGTTAAGCTGGTATTAAACTTGTGAACATGACATATTTCTTATGTTGGAGAAAGTTAGGTGTTCATATAAACAGGAGGACTGAATGTCCAAAAAATATCTCATGCCATCAACTATAAACCTCCCAAAAGCCCAATAAACTGCACAAGCAGTGCAAAGACATGAGACAAATTATGTTTTCCCACTTTTATTTGGCGTTGATACTACATTTCCATTAAATGATAAATCTGCTGTTAACTCAAAATTATTATTTCCATAAGATACGAGACAATTCATCACAACATTTTTTTTGGAAGCGGAAGGTGGATTGTGTTTTCCGGTTATTAAAGCCAAACCTCTTCGCTCAGGGGTCTATTCTCTTACAGGAGTCTACTTGGTCCTGATAAACTGTAACTGCAGCTCGAACACTATGTATACATACAGCTCCCTGAAGTCACCTCACCAGTATGAGTGCTTCCCTTGCTTCAATTCCCCCGCTCACTGCTTCAATACACCTTAAATCCTCTTTTTTTCAACTCAATGATTTACAAGTTTTTCTGCCTTTGTTGTCTGAGAAAGACACTTTTTTGGATAGTTATTCCCAAACTTAAGTTTCTGCCATATGTCTATTTGCCATTTTGGTGTTTATCTCCTCTCCTACTGTGGATCTAGTATCATGGAAAGATAGAGACCCCAGCTGTGGACTCAGATGAAACTCATTTAGAAAACACTACTTTGCATGGGTGGATAAATCGTGAAGGAACAACATGTGCACCTCAGATACTCTCTCGGTCTTTCAGCAGTTTTCAGGTCTTTGTGTTCGGACACACTGCACGAGATTCAGACTCGTTGGAGTATATGGGAGGTGCTGCCGACATTCGTTACAGCTTTCTTTGCTAACTTCTATTTTTACACAAACTTTGTAAAGAAGTGTTGTTCGTTTCGTTTAGAATAGAAGAAAATCTCTTTTACGTAACGCCCCTGGCAAGATGTTGAAGGAGAGGAATGACAATTTTATGGCTGCCGTTATGAACAGCTGCATTGTAAACACAGGAGGCAGCACATTAACTGCTTAAATTAATATGAAATACCACATTGTTTTATGAAAGATATCTGAGTAAACGCAGAGAAAAAAAACGAGCTATTACATATGTATGTTGTTAGCAGTTTCTTTCTACAAAAACACATGTAGCATTGTTTTTTATCATAAGAACAAAACCTAATCCTCGTTTTTAAGAGTTAAATGATTTAGAATCAAAGCACTCTTGTTTATATGTCCTGTAAAAAGCAGCCTCCTATTTTTTTTTACAAATGCCAGAAAGCTTTGTATAATTTGGAGAAGTGATGTGGCGATAACATTTCAAAAGTTAGTTAAACTGAAGAGCCTTTCTCTGTGTGTGCGTCACAGCTCAGACAAAAATACACCGATTGACAAAATACTTTCAAGAGAATACGAAATCACTGTAGTGGACCCTGTTGCACAGTTCACAAGCTCTGTGTTAGGGCTCTATACGAGGGGTCCCTCTCTGCAGGGTGAGCAAGTTCAGGGTTAAAGCAGCAGGGAGTTGGTATGTTAGGTAGCACATGATTTGAAACAGTAGGCATTTCGGGGAAAAATTGTGTGTGTTTTCGATGTGGAACGGAAGACTGATCGACAAATGTCCGACAAACAGCTTGACATCGCTTGACTTCAATGGCTGTCCAGATTCCAGACTGGTATTAATTCATCTGAGCGCTGTTGGCCTGCCTCACTGTCATCCAACCTGACCTCAACAACAACCATAACCCACCAGGCTTCACCTTTCCCCCCGTAACTCTGCAAGTAAAGAAAATGCAATCTGCTTGCCTTTGATGTGGGTCAAATGGCCATATTCAAAACACATGATGTGCACAGGCATGTAGGCTGTTATGTTACTGACACAACTAACCTCTCATAGTTTTTAACCTAGGGATACTAAATGAAACAGACACAAGATCTAATGTTGCACTTCACTGTTCCATATACCAGACAGAGTCAGGCTGCACCACATATCAGATTTGTTGTCATTAACTGAGACGAGCATGAAGAAATGGACAATTATCAACTATTCCCTCCTGTAGCTCTTCTTTCCATTTGGGACAGAAGTGGCAACTCAATTAAATCATGAGAGCAACTGGGGACTTGAATAGTTTCCATGTTTAAAGCTGCTATAATCAATAATATATAGTGAATTGTAGTACTGTAGAAGTAGTAGTAATAGTTGTGGTATAGTATATAGTGAGGTAACTGATGGAGATTTCCCATCAGAACCTGTTTAAACATCTCACAGGTTATAACCTTCACGAAGGTAATTAGTAACATAAAAAGAGGAAGAACATTTTTTTGATGGTGCATGTCAAAGTCAATTTATTAATATTAATAGAACATAGCATGCTCTTGTATGATGTCCTCTTCAGCTTTCAAGATACTTTCACGACTAAGTCAATTTCAGCTAGCTAGCAGAAAAACCAAGCTGTTAATCACTAAAATGAATGAAAGAGACCGTAAAGTGGCATTGTTGCTAATGCAGCATCAAAGGTCTTACAGGCTTGTTCATACTACAATACATTACATTTCATTTAGCTGACGCTTTTATCCAAAGCAACTGATACAATAAGTGCATTCAACCGGTAGGGTAAAAACCAGGAACAAAAATAATCAATAAAGTACTATTTCTTCAAGAAAACCAAACTACAAAGTGCTATAAGTAAGTGCCATTTAAGTGCTACTAAATTGTTAGTTTAAAGATAGTCAAGGAATAGTCGAACGACGTGTGTTTTTAGTTTGCGAGGGAAGATGTGATGACTTTCTGTTCTGCTGTCCGGATGACCATGGGGAGCTGGTTCCACCATTTAAGAGCCAGGACAGCAAACAGTCGTGATTTTGTTGAGTGTTTATCTCGCAGTGAGGGAGCAACAAGCCGATTGGAAGATGCAGAACGGAGTGAACGGGTTGGGGTGTAACGTTTGACCATGTCCTGGATGTATACTGGACCCGATCCGTTCGCAGACTGGTACTCAAGTACTAATGTTTTGAAACAGATGCGGTCAGCCGCTGTCAACCAGTGAAGGGAGCGGAGGACTGGAGTAGTGTGAGAGAACTTAGGAAGGTTGAAGACCAGTGAGGCTGTTGCATTCTGGATGAGCTGCAGAGGTTGGATGGTGCTAGAAGGTCGACCTGTCAGGAGGGAGCTGCGGTAGTCTCAGCGTGAGATGACCAGAGCCTGGACCAGAACCTGCACCTCCTTCTGAGTGAGAAGGGGGCTAACTACAATATTGAAAAATTAAAGAAGACAAAGCAGTCAGCTGTCATCTTATATAGGCCACAGTGTAGATATAAAAGATGATAGAAAGGCTGAATGGCTTCAATGAAAGCGACTCTTTCTGAGATGTTTCTGGTTGTTTCTTATCTCACATGGCATTAACACATGTTCCAAAAGGTTAGCCTGTTCATCCCGAAGGCAAAAAAGATCTATCCTTGATGTTTCCTAAAAACTGACCAATGCTAAGGCCAAATCTCAGAAGGAAGTGAGACTGTGGCGCACAGAGGAATGAAAGTATTTTAATATCAGTAGTTTTCCTTCGTTGCAATGGGAAGCACTGTTGTCTCTAACCTTTCTAGAAACAAACGAGTGGGAATTCAGCAGGGACTTTCCTTACTTCCTTTATGGAGAGTATGTCCGCCGTGAGGTACACTAACACTGGGACCACAAATTCCCATCTCTAAGATAGCCCTGCTTTGCAGCTCCAAACAAAGATGTTCTTGTGCAAACGGAAGAGGGAGACGATCATGTGCTTGATATTATCTGTTTATGAAGTGGTAATACAGTGGCCCTCTATGTTTTCCGACTGGCAGGGTTGACCTCAGCAATCTTCTCTTCTCGCAGTTATTTTGTATTTCTAATTAACCTGGAAGCTAACTGTGGGTCTGAATGTTGTGACGTACAGAAAGGCGAGGGCAAGTTGTCGTCTTTTTTCTGCAAATGATTTATAGCTTCAGGTTACATGTTTGAAAGTTATTGTATATCTTATACATTCAGCATGAACTCAGTTGGTGAATGTTCACCGCAACTTCGAGGAATAAAATAAGCAGCTCGTTGAGAAATGGAGAAGCAAGCAGCAATGGAGAAAATGATCAGTGTTGAATCATTTGAGGAAGCTGCTATTATTAATATGTGCTGATGTGACCCTCAGTGGACAAAGTGTAAAACGCATCATAGAGTCAGAGTGAACTTACTGGATTACCATGAATGAACATATTAGTAAATTAATGAATACATTTAGTAACTTGATTAAAAACACATAAAACACAGCGCTACAGTACTTACATAGGACTCACAAATAATAAAAACGGGATGAAGCCCAAAAGTTTATTTCCATTTTTGTCCTCATAACTTTATACATCACAAGATGAAAAGTCAACAACATGATATGCAAATAATCAACATACAGTAGATAAGGCAAATAAATTAAGGGTGGCAATTAAATACACAACATGGAATGTTATTTCCATTTTTGGAAGGTGATTTTATTAATGATGTGTTTTTCCACTCTGCAGCTTCAATGCAAAATGTTTGAATTTTGTTTGCTCATATTACAATTTAATCATAAAGGTATTGTGTTAACATGTAAAGCTGCCTCATGTAAATTGTTTTGATTGTCTCTAGCATAAATCTTGATAAATTGGTCAGTGAAAAAGTTATTTAATTACCATGAATTTGCTAAGCTTTTTGAGATATGTTTGGGGATGGACCTTTATCCTTGTCAATGTATTTTAATGGTGTTGTGACAATCCAATGTACCAGGAGATGGCAGCATTATCAAAATGACTTAGAAATGCAGCTCTAGCTACTGTGTGCAGAATCAAGCTGTGAAAAGAGGCCTTTCTAACTACGGACTTTACTGATCTTGATGAGGGATTTGAAAGCCATATATTCGTCTGATAAGAAAACATGCAGCAAAGATAATTTACATGAAGCCCTCCAACAGTAACTTCAAAATCTTGTAACTATTCTACTTTTCAGATTTTGCTGATCCAATCTCTCAAAGGAATACTGTCTGGTACATTCATCCTTGCACAAAAGGTAATAACTGCCAAGACCATTTTGCTTCAATTTTGTTGTTGTTTTTGCTCTATACAACATTATTGTCAGCATATATAAAGAAATATTGGATGAAGTTGCAGCTTTTAATATACAGACATAATATAAGGAACTAACATATATTTCATTTCATATTGAGGCAGTTATTATAAATAACAGTTCAGATGAACACAGCAGTTAAACAACTTTTTTACATACAGTAGGATGAGAAGATTGTTACCACTCAGATGAATATTAAGCTTCTGTCGGCAGTCAATTAACTTAACATGGAACAATAAGTGGAAACAGTTTGCCTGACTTCATATACAGAAAAGGGCGAGATCAACAACATGCTAATTAAGGAGCTTTAGCTTCATTAAAATCATTGGGCTAAGGTTAACAGCCTGTGGCTGCCGCTTCATATTCATATTACTGAGTGATATGTATCAATTATACATCTAAATCTTGCAAAGCAAGCCTATTAACCATTTTTTCCTGAACTACTCCTGTAGAGTACATGCACCCAACACTTTCCCCCAGCTTATTACTTTATGTAAAAGGTTTGATATATAATATTAATAATAAAGGGTGAACAAAAATCAGCAGCACAAAACAAAACTACCGTTTAGTTAAAAGTAAACATAACAACATGAGGAATTATATTAAGCCTCATAAAATAAAAAAATAAAAAATTACAATTAACTTGCCAAGGCAAGGGCAGCGCGGGATGCATTGCAGCAAGCAGGGCTCGAAAAACCACGTCTGAGGGAAGTTTGCATGTTCACCCCATATTTACGTGGAATTTCACCAGGTCCCCCAGCTTCCTCCCACAGTCAAAAGACATACAGGTTGGCGTTAAGTTAAGTGGAGTCTCTAAATTGACCTGTCCAGTGTGCACACCCCCCTCCCTGCGACCCTCAAAGGATAAGTGGTATGGATGGATGGTTTAACACAATAACAAACACTGATGATAAAAAATACAGCTGTGGTAGAAACAATGTTGCAATGCCACATATACAATTCATAAAAATAAAGATGTAAGAAAAAGTAAGACAAATTTTCTAACCACCCATTCAAGGCAAAGGCAATCCAATTAAAAAGAAATATAAGAACATAATCCACGATACATTACATACATTGATGAACTGTATATTTCCATTGTCATTTAACGATAGTGACATAAGAATACTGGCAAGTACTCTAATAATAATAATAATTATCTAACAATCTCTCCTCTTTAGAATATCATTCTCAGTCTCCCGAGACTTGTAACTGAAATGTATAAATACTCTGTTCATGAGCCAACAAAGTAAAATCTGTTAAATCTCTTTCTGTCTTACGTTATCTTACATCTGTTCTTCTTGACTCTTTCCCGACTAATGAGGCAACAGGTCATCCTAAACTCTTTCCTGTAACATATCCCGACATTGATGTCTGACGACTTCCTGTCTGTTGGGAATTAACTGACTTTCGGGTGGTTGCTCTCAGATTCTGGGGCTGTGACTGAGTAGCACAGGAGAAAAAGCTGCTGCGACAACCCTCTCCAGAGAAATAATACAGCAGTGGGTCGAAGCACGTGTTGGCAGCGGCCAGGCAGAGGGTCACCACGACAGACTTCTGCATTTCAATCCTCTCCTGGCAACTGGCGTGAACCCGGGACAGGAAGACGGTGCGCAGCACGTGGTAAGGCATGTAGCTGATCGTGAATGTCAACAAGACGATGACAATCATTCGAATGGCTTTTGTGCCCATGGCCCGCTGCTGCTGTTGAGCAGAAAGGGTGCGAGACAGTCGGGAGCGAGACACTAGGGTGTGGATAATGCCGGCATAGCAGAGCAGGATCACCAGTGATGGCAGGACAAAGCCTATCACCAGAGACAAATAGTTCAGCACTTTGAGTTTAGCACCGCTTCCCGGAGAAGCATCAAAGCACTTGGTTGTATTTGTGGCAGTGTCTATATATTGACCTGACATGAGGAAGGGAGAAGATAAAAGACAGATAAACACCCAGATGCCGGCACACACCAGGCGAGCACGGTTCACTGTCATCAGCTGCAGGTTCTTCACAGGATAGACAATGGCCAGGAAACGCGTGATCGACATGGCGACCATGAAGTAGATGCTGCAGTAGAGGTTTACATAGAGAGCATAGGAGCTGAAGGTACAGAGGAAACTCCCCATGCTCCAGATGCCCCCTCTGACATAGTAGATAATTCGCAGTGGCAGCGTCATCACACACAGCAGATCAGCCACAACCAGGTTGATCATGTAGACGTGGAAGGGGGAATTCTGTCGGTTCGTCTTGATCAGCACCACCAGGGCTAAGCCGTTCCCAGTGAGGCTCAGCAAGGTGATGATGCTGTAGGATATGGAGTAGACCTGGTTGCGGAAGTCATCTATGGACGAGCAGTTGCTCTCCGTGCTGTTGATCAGATTTTGCTGCTCCATTTGTGACTACACCTCCTCCTGCTGTGACACAAATAAAAGAAATGATGCTGCAGAACACAGAGACTTGCAGAGCGTTGATATGTGGCAGGAAACTAATGTTGAGAAACACTTTAGATATTATCTGGTACCTTGATAAAGATTTAGCTTTTCTAATGTTTTTTTCCATACGTTTAGCAAGATTAATTCAGCTGGAGCTGCAACTGCCAGTGACTGGGACTGATCCAATTCTTTATTCAATCATCCAAATAAGAACATCACATGTCTGTAGCCTCAATTGAAAATGCAACGGTCATTTTTTGAAAAGTTTTACTGCTGTCATGACAACAAAATAGATCCAGCTGCATTGGAATCTCCTGCACCTTATTGTGAACCTTTCTGTGTAACTGGGATGCCCTTTGTAATTAAGTATTGTGTAATGCAATTTCTTCTTTCAATCATTCTCTTATGTATCTTTTGTGTTACAAAATAATCACACACCATCAAATAAGATCCGTTGTTGCCAACCTGTCGATCCTGATCTACCGGTCGATCTCGCAGTCTTCACTGTCGATCCCTGAACTCTCTGAGCTCACTGGCTGGGGTTGCGTTGCAGATTAGCTGTGTGTCCGTTGTCTGTTGTTCACACAGCAGAGTTGTATTCAAAATAAGTCGGTTTAGGTACTAAACTAAACATCAGGACACTTTGGTATGAAGACACGCATCTCCCGGTCTGTCGATAACAATCAAAGCCCTGTTAGACCAAATTAATGCATTCATAAAGTGAAACGTTTGAATGCTTTCACTTTGAAAGTGTTGTAAATAGGTTCGTGTCATAAACAGCGTTGTGTTTTCTTTGAAAGATAAACAAAAATAATTTATCTTTTACCTGAGTTGTAACAGTTAACTGTAGAAATTATGTCAAAACATGCATTTTAAAATGTTAAAACCACTTTCTGTATGCGTTTCAAAATAAAAGAACTCCAGCATTTCTGTTGACAAAATCCATTCTTTTGTTTAAAAAGTGTTTTTAACTGTGAAATATTTGCATGATAGGCAAAGCCTATGTAAAAACATTGTACTACAGTACCAGCTCCTCTGCAGAGCATATTGTAGAACTGAAGCTAAATATTCAGTTCTAAATATTGCATTGAACAGATGCTTCAAATATGAATTTATATTAATATGAATATTGTGCATTGAGTAGATCTAGTTGCATAACTGCCTTTCTATGTGTATAAAATAATGCTTGTACATTCTGCCTTATACAGAAATTGCAAAAATTATTACATTTGGAATTCAAAAGTGATCCTGGGCTTGAAAAGGTTGCTGACCACTGATATAGCAATGAAATTGTTTACACTGCTCAAACAGTGAATGGCTCCTCAAAACATTACAGTTACATGCTTGACTTTAACCTCTCTGTCTTCCCCTGAACAAAAGAAACAAAAGTATTTCTTACCGCTGAGGTCCTGTCTGCTGTCAAGTCAGTGGATCGTCTCTGCTGCCTCAGATCGAGTCTCCTCCGCCTCTCTGACTTCTCTGCCAGATGCTGTAGCAGTGGTGGGAGGACACTGCAGCAGGTGGCTGCCTCTTCACAACCCTCAGCTGTTGTGTGGATGCTTATTCGGAGTAGGAACGCTCTTTCTATTTAGCACAACAACATCATCAGACATCACTGACAACAAAGCCACACAACTATGGGAAAACTTTTAATTTTGCTCTTGTTACTTTCCTGCTGATTCTTTTCCATGAATAAATTTTCCTAAATGCATCCTAGTCCTCAATTTCTTAGGCACCAACATGTCAACTGGCTTGATTTTCTCATACTTTGATATTCTGTTGTTTTTTTCATCCCTGGTGGGTAATATTTCCTTAAACATAAAATCCGATTATGTTTGATTAACTGGTGATACAGAACGTGTAAAATACAACTTGTAAAATGCACCTAACTACAACCAAAAGAAAGACGAAGTCAACATCCCAAAACAGTTCTCTATAAAGGTAAATGTAACATTAACAAATCCCAGCAGTTATCATAAACAAGTGAGAGTGCTTTTTGTCCATATAACATATTAAGAATAGAAAAAAATGTAACCTCACAAATGTTTTATAAAAAGTTAATGTGAAAAATGTCAGATGTGGGAGAATAGGCTCTTTGTCTCTCTCTGTCTTACACGCACACACGCACACACACACGCGCACACACACACGCACACGCACGCGCACACACACACACACACACACACACACACACACACACACACACACACACACACACACACACACACACATCCTTCACACCCGACACATTGGACGAATCTGAAACACAGACAGCCAGTGTGATGTAATAAACTTGCTTGACTCACCTTTCTGTTGAAAGACATCTGTCAGCAGTGTCTGCCCTCTGTTTGCTTTCTTTCTCTTTCCTATATTACTTTTTTTTTCACTCTCTCACTTGAGGTTGCTGTCCTGATTGAACACCACTTGTCGAGTAGTCAGCCAGGCACTTTGATTATGATAACAGAAGAAACGAGCTGCAAGGACTAAACCATTATTTTGAGGGGTGAGACAGGTGACTTCAGGAAGCCTCCAGTATATTTGGATTAATTTAAGTAAATCAATAGATTTATTCAGTCATTTTAATTAAGTACTGAATCAAATCAATACTACTAGCTATTTATTTTACTCATTTGGGCTTTTTATGCCTCCCCCTTCAGTTAAATGTTTCCCTTGAGGTGGACTCCACCCACTTTTTTTCTATGCTGTCTAGGTACTGTGCAGTAGAGATGCATGGTACTTTACAATTTTTATTAGTAACATCTTTATGAGCCCAACACGTGTATAATTTAGTGTTAGTCCATTGTATTTACCGACCAATTTAAATTACATTAAGGATCCTTTCTTGGCACTGATGCAAGTGTTAAAGGGATCTGCTGATCATTATGATTTTAGAGGCAGTTCCAGATGTTTGCCCAGTGCAGGTCTTCCAGGTCTATGGATCTATTTGCCCCAGTCATTTACAGTTGATGAGAAAAATGGGAGTTGCCCAGTAAGTAGTGAACAGTAAATATTAGACTGAGTAGTTTTAGTCTCTTTTTCCAAAGGAATCATTTAAACTATACCACTGGCCAAAGACGATGTTTGGATTGTTTAAGAAGAAAATTTAAACCCAATCCTCCAAACAATGTTTCCTTCAGTGGAAGATGCTGATGCTGCGAGTTAAGAGAAATAAAGCAAAATATGGGACAGATATAGGCCTAGATGCTCTTAGGTTTATGTCTCCCATCTCCCATAATGTTCAAGTTAACTCTATTTTATTTAGATGGTGTTAGAAGAAGTGATGTAGATGCAGGAATCTGTATATACGTCTTCATCAAGAAGTGTGTAGGGACTTTGGCAGGCTGTTGCTGTACCACTTGGCCACATCGTCAGGATAGATTGTAAAGTAAAATAAAATACACATCCCAGAGCTGAAATTAGAGTGAATAGGAGATCTATCACATTCCATAATCCAGATGTCACACCCCGGGTACTTGACAATAACTATGTTCACAAAAACATACCAATAATGTCCCTGACATTAAAACAAAACTTTTACAGCCACCCACCATTTTCCTATTGTCCTTGTTGAGTAATCTGTTGAGTTTTAGCACTGTCACACACAGTCACACAGTCTCCTGATTGGTTGTTTGCATGGCTGGCAGGCTAGGGGTATCGGTTACCTAGTCATACATGCCAGGGAAGTTTTGGAAAAGGGAGGGGTGTTATTATCATCAAGTGATTGAGACAGGCCGAGATCTAACCTGCTCAGACTGTTCATTCTGTGAAGGCAGCAGGGTATATCTTATTTTGATTTGTGACGAAAACAGGAGGTTGTATTCGATCTGTGGGTTAATTCCTATAGTGCTTTTGACAAAGTTAAACTGAAAGACTTTCCTCTACTGGAACTGTTTAAAGTCAGTGTCCCAAGGGAGATGGAGGATAGGCTGATACAAGGTGGCCCAAAGCTAATCTGGGCGAATGATTGGGAGGAGAAACAGGGGGAAGACCACCCACAAAGGAGGCCAAGGGATCATGGGGCATGTCGCCCTCTAGTTGCAGAAATGAACCCTCGTTTCCAATCATGCCTGTCTCGGGAGGGGGGTTCTTTACCACCCTCAAGTCACAGTACCATGCATAGGATGGAGATCCAGTGCCAGTGTTGTCACAATTTGAGCCATAAGAAGAGTCAGTTCCCAAACTGTTTTGGCAGGTTTGGTCCAGCCAAGCCATTTGGGTTGGTGTTGATAGGAGACAAAGCTGTAGATGACCTCAATGGTGACGAAGGCTTCATCTTCACTAGCTCAGGTCAAAGCCATGTTGTCTAGTCCTCCAGTGACTAGAGGTCAAGATTTCCGTCTGTCATTTCAGCTTGCATTGGATGCCTGCATGTGGGAGCCGATTTGTTTCAAGCAGGGGAGGATGGTTGTGAGAGACCAGTGGCTTACTTCTTGAAACTCAAAGAGACAACATGTGAATAAGAGTTAATCACACCTCCCCCCATTTTTTTATGGGGGGAGGGAATGTCACGACACACACAATCTCCCCGGGGGTTTGTTGCCGGGGCAGTAGCTGCTCCACTCAGTAAAAGTGAAGGACGAGCTGTGTAAGATCAGATGGCATGAGACGATAAAACAAAAGGGACATAAAGATGCAGTCGCTTCTAACAGAGGATCTCACATCATTTCCTCCATGTGCTGCTAATGAATGCGGTTTACAGTTTGTAAATGACGTGGTTAATTCAGTGGAAATGGCAAAGTCATTTTAGCCGATGAAAGGCCTGTGTGGTGGGAGGGCAGAGTAATTCATCTGTGAATGATTTAGTGGTTATAAGCTCTGGTAAAGGCAACTTTCAAGTTGCTCTCAGTGTGTGTCAACACCACAGACTCTGTGTGAGCACTTATTACACAGTCAGCTCAGTAGAGCACCAAATGCAAAGAAAAATGATTGCTGCGATAATAGTCCATTGACAGATGCTGAAAGTAATTTTGTTTGTATTTGAGTAATCCCACCTCAAAATCCCCAAAGCAGAGTTTAAGCATCTTAGTTTCTCTGTTTGACATAATGGTTTACTCATTGTTTAGTGACAGAGGTCTTACTAACTAGTTAGATAGTTAATCACTAAACTAAATAGTTCATCAAGTTAATCAGTAACTAAAACAAATAATTCTATGCAAATTCAAATATGGGTAATTACCATATTCTGTATATAAAGATGGACGAGAGCTCCTCAAAATTAAAGCCAATAGGTGGCAAGTTATATTTTAAATTTGATGCCACAAAAACAAGGTGAAAAGTTATGAATGAAAGCTGAGATGATTGACTGTTACTGCTCAGACTCTTGCTCCAAATTCGCAAGATGGCAGTGTTCGCATCAGGGATATTTTAGCTTAATTTCTGTAGGATTTGGAGACCCCTCATTCTCCCCTCATGAAAACCTCCATACACATGGTACAAAGCAAATGGAGGTTATGTTGAGAGCCCGAAGTCAAAAACGTGGTGTAAAACAAGGGTCAAATGCGTGGCCCACCTGATTTGTAACCATAGACTGTTTATAAAAAGGTTGTAACTGATCACCTGCCTTTTCATCCAGCTCTTGCAGTAGATTATAGCCTTGTCTGCCAAATATCTATGTGCACATTCCAATATTTGTCTACACATCACAGATCACATCACCTATGTCATCGTTTGGGTATGATAACATGTTCACTTTTGTTTACTGGTCCTGCATATTTTGACCTGGCCCCAGCTGCTTCTCTGCATTCCCAAAACACAAGTCCTTCTTTGGAAGTGAGAGGTGTTGTGTGTCTTCATCCAGAGCCAAGTCACACATACCACTGTGTTTATTCATAATTCGTACTCGTTAGAACGTTTGTAAACTCCATCCCTGTTTGCCTCCCTGGACTGCAAAATACACTTTAGTATTTGGTAATTTGCTTTAAATGTATCACAATGAATGGAGCTGAGATTAAATCAAGCCTATAGTCAAACACCTGCTTATACTGAAATCTACTGTAATTCTGATGTTTGTTTCTTGTTACTCTGAGAGAGCTGGTGACACACTGCAGACTAAGATGTGTATGTAGGTCAGGTTGGCTCTGAAATGTAGAAAAGTCAGTAGAGTTTCTAAACATCGAGGTCAAGCATAGGCCATAGCAGACGCGGCACTGAGGAAAACAAACAGCTTACTGAGAACTCTTGTGGTTTACTGGTTGCTGACATTGTCAGAGCATGTCTAAAGAATATCTGTTGCAGTATCATAATATTTAAAAAACATGTGCACATTGAGTCAGAGGAACCTGTATTACACGTACTGCATATGTACACAATAAACGTTATGGGTAATGGAAAAGCGCGTCGTTTTTTGATTTCTACAAAATATAATAAATGATTAAAGCTGCAGTTCAACCATGGCACAACTTCTCTGTACATGGAAATATGTGGTATATAAATCTAGGTTTCAGTTCATCGTTAAAATATCCTTTCACCAAAGCAAGTGGCGTGAAAGCTAATTCAGATAAACTCCCTCATCTCTCCAGCGTTTATGAGACCTAAACAGGAGAGTGCGTGCAAACAAACATACACACACAGAAAAACCATATGACACCATATGAAATATGAGAAGTTTCCTCCCTTGAGATTACATCTCGAGAATGTTTCCCGTTACTGTTTATCTGATGCTGTGCATTAAAGTGCATGCAATTTCTTGAGAGCTTTTAGATTGTGAAAAATATGTAGATCATTTAGTAGAAGTTCAGCAGTCATTGTTAGGTTGCGACACACAATGCCATATTCAAATCTTCTAACTACTTTGTGAGTCTTGCAGTAGTATATATAATAAGGCATGATGGAAATATTTCATTTAAATACATTGATAGATTCATAAACCACACATGGAAATGTATCTCTTTATCTTGTAAATCTTATAGTTTGTATTTGCACGGAAGCACACACACACACACACACACACACACACAAAGAACAGAATGCATATGAAGTTGCTTGTTCAAGTTTTTTGTCTGACCTTAATGTGGTCCCATCAGTGTCATGCAACATTATGTTACATATCTTGTAGTGTCTCGTTTGAATGATCCATAAATCCTATAATTATTATTTTGCATATCTCTTAATTTGTTGCTTCATTTCTTTTTGTATTTCCAGTTAACTTAAGAAGTTGTTGCATTGTACAACATATATACCACAAGGTATTTTGTTTCCAGTGAACATTCTTTGGTAAAACACAACATTTCCCTTGAAAAGTAATTGAGAAAACAAATGAGTTGTACAGTGTTAGGATGCAGCGCTCAGTGTGTTGGAAACAAGCTCCTAAAAATGTCTAAGTTTTGGAACATATTCGAAACTCAGCAAACTTTGCGGTTGTGTCAGGCCTGGTGAAAACGTATGTTTTCTGGAGTAATTGGAAATGGGACTAAAGTCAAAAGTCAAAAAAACTGCTGCAACGTGTATTTCCATGTCCTCTCTTCACACAAAATCTACCAATCTCTCTATAAACAACCCTGAAAAAAAGGCCCAAAAAGTCTGGACGCTAGATTTTGGTCAATCAATAAAAAAAAATAGATTTTATGCTGTATATTGTTTGGGTAGTTGACAACTTGAATTAATCGTACACTTTGATGTACTACTCTTCTGTAACTTCAGTGTACTTTGTTCAATCTCCCTCAAACTACATTTGTGTAACAACAGCCCCCCCCCATTGATCCATGTCAATATTGACTCACCGTCACAGCACCACCTGCAGTGACATGTTTTATACTTTGATGCACTGCTCCTTGCTGGTTTACAATAAATATAACACAATATACTGTTTAAATGAGCTCAGAAGACCTTCATGGTCAGAATCGTGACTTTCATCAAACCGTGTAAACATTGAGGTGCGGCGAAGGTTGATCCTTCGTAATAGTGATAGCGCCACCTATTGAACAGCGGGAAAATTTAATTATTAGTCATTGCGTAGTGATGGCATCACCTACTGGCAACACTAAGTAAGCCTTGTTTGGGTGTGACACTCGATAGTCAACTCTCCCTTACTGCCAACATTACTGCATCAACCTGTTCCTGTAGATACATGATGATTACCAGTGGCTGCCGGCATCCGCAGGAACGGGTCCACTTTACATCCAGGACGTTGTCAAACTTTACACCCCACCCCATTAACGCCACTCTGCATCTGCCAATCGGCTTGTTGCTCCCTCACTGCTGGCTCCTAAATGGTGAAACAAGCACCCCAATGACATCAGAACAGCATTCTACACAGCTTCCAGCCCAGACTAAAAATACAGCTCTTCCGAGTATACCTTGAATAAAAGAAAAAAATAATAATAATAATAATTTAGTTTAGACAAAAAAAAATTGGTAGCACTTCAATGCTAATTACTTATAGCACTTTGGAGTTTGGCTTTCTTGAAGAAAATGTACTTTCTTGATTCTTGTTGTTCTGGGTTGAATGCACTTATTGTAAATCACTTTGGATAAAAGGGTCAGCTAAATGAAATGTAATGTACAACTTTAATTTGATTTACATACATTTTATGCTGTGGTCTACAGTTGATGGCATGGACCCTAATGTGTGATGAGTGCGCATGGTTTGCACAGGAAGTGAAGTGTTTATCCATCATGGCCGTGCAGAGACCTTTAGAGGGGCATGTGCTCAAATTCCAAAAGGGGAACATTGAAAAAGGCTCATATGCCGACATAACTTAAAGCTACAATTTGCTGTTGAGGGGGTTGCTGGAGAGGTTGCTGCTGTCAGAGGGCTGTATTGATCTGACACTCTAGACATTAAAAGGAACAGAGGAGAGTTATTAGCTGATTAATAAGTTATGTGACCACGACAAGATGTAAACACTTTTTTTTAATTTGCAAATCTAATCCTTTTCTGAATTCATAATGTATACTATTAGTGATGATTAAATAAATAAAAAACAACTATTGTTTATTGAGATCATAATCTTTTATGGCACACACAGACAGAGTGCAACACCTAAGCCCTCTGCAAACCTGGGAAAATCCCAGTCACTTTCTTAAAACCGGTGGACAGAAGTACAAAAGAAAGACATACAGAAACAAGACGGCCATCATACGTGTTTTCCTCAGGCAGCAGCGGTTGGCAGATGTCGCCCAACGTTACTTGTACAGGCTGCTTAGTGAACACAGTGATATAAACCACAACCATTCATGTTCATGCGTTCACTGTGTTCATGTAGAAATACACCAATAATCTGCACACTGCTGATAACCCCCCTTTACCGGCCTTGAAGTTTTTCATCTTGACCTTGGAAACAAGCTTAAAAAAAACCAGGACAACTGATCAAATGTGATGTGATCAAACATTGCTTTTTAAACTTATTTTTCTATAGATACAAATATACAGTGATCCTCAGTTGTGGAATAAACTGCTCCTCAGAATTATAATTAAAATGTCAACAACAACACAAACAAGCAGTTTGTCTCACTTTATTTTGCTTCCTCAGGCCATATACTGTACAGCTTTCTTCAACCGTCATGGGAGGGGGAAGAAGCAATGTTAGATTTGTTTACCTTGTCTCAGGACAGATTCATTGTTATTCCAGCTAGTTTTATTTTGACAACTGATGGAAACCCTTTTAATGCATTCGCTGTAAATGTGGGATTTTCAGTTTGGCTTAACACAGTACTGAGAGGAGAGGGTGTTATTAGTTAAGCTAAAGAATAATTATATATTTCTCTCTAGGTAGATTAAGTACAAAAATAAAGACTCAACTGCAATCAACTTGAGGCTGTCCTCATTCAGCACCGAGCTGACAGAGTTAGCTGAGGATGTCAACTGCATGAAGAATGAATGGGAACAGGGAAAGCTGCAAATGAGGCAAGAACACATAAGTCTACTCAGAGTAAATGGTAAATATTTATATAGCACTTTTCGAGTCTTGATGACCACTCAAAGCTCTTTACAGTATAGACTTACAGTCAGCCATTCAGACACACTTTCATACAGTGCATCTATTAGCACAGGAGCAGGAAGAGGTGATAAGTGAAAATGAAGAGCTTATCAACATTTTGAAGAGGGACCAGCAGGCTTTACAGCTACAGAGCCAGAAAGACAATCACAAACAGACTGAAGAACAGCAGCAAGTACAATCTGAGGCCCTGCAAGGTTGTATTATACTGATCGTTTTGCTTTGGCTCATTAGATTTCAACAACTTGTGACTCCTGTTTAGTCTTAAATGTCAGTACAGGTGAACTTCAATGATAAAGCAAACAGTCAGCGTGGGTCAAAGCTGGTTCATTCAAAAGTGAATGAATAATAAAAGTTGCTATAGTGGTGTGGCACACCAGTAAGCAGGATGGTGAACTGGAAGTATGCTATCGTTAGTAACTAAAACTAAACACATTAAACCCCTTTTCCCCAAAAGACAACACCCCAGTGCCACAGCAAACCACAAATCAATGAGTGATCCTTCCACTGCACCAGCCACTCCTGTGACTGGGGGCCAACAACAGCTACATCACTAAAAGAGACAAAAAGGCAGATGAACACTATGCTTAAAATACATAAAACACCAAATAAACGGCCTTAGTTCTCCTTTAAATGATCCCTGCATTTGACTGTTCTCCATCTTCACGCTGATATCCCTGTGACTCTCTGTGTTGATCGTTTCTGCAGAAAGCCCCTATTAAGATGTAATTGTAATGTTCTAGACCCAGCTACTCTTCTTCAAACAGAAGGAGATGGTGAACCAAACAAATGTGTAGTAACAATAACTGAAATTTGATTCTCCAGACCAGACTTTCAGGAAACATCACTGCAGAATCTAGACTTTGAACGGTTGGTGGATGGATCAGCGTCTCACAATTCAGAAATCAAGTCGGTTTCTCTGTGGTAACAGCAAATGATACATTGATTGCACGACCATTCCCTGCTTCTCTGTCTACACAAGCAGCAGAGCTCACTCTCAAGGAAGCATGCATATTGGCTAAAAGAAAAATAGTGAATACCTACACTTTAGACAGTAGATATACATTTAGTGGAGTACATCATTTTGGAAATGGAGGCAAACAAATTGCACATCATGCTCTAGTGTCTCTGATGCTTGATGCTATCCTCCTCCCCAAACAGGTTTCACTATGTAAATGTGATGCTCACACTTTTAATAATGACCCAGTATCACAAAGTAATACCAGATTGGTAGCAACAGCAAGACCAACTGCTCGCCAGCCACAACCTGCTTCACACATTCTCTTACAGGTCGACTCAACCAACCCCACGGCTCACTTACAGGAACTCCAACTTACAGGACCATACCAGATCCTGCTAACAACACACACAGCAGTAGCAGTTGCTGAAATGACAACGTGGTTCCAGTCACTGCAAGAGAGTTCCAGGACCTGACCATCCTCCTATTAATAACTGTAATTGTTGTTTTCCCAATCATCTGGATATTGGGCCGGCTCCTCAGTCAGGCCTTATGACCTTTTATGACCCCATTCAACGCAAGCTTGATACAGGATTGTAAATCGACATGTCAGGATGCCTGTGTCCACAGCAACAGCAGTTTGCTTACATCAACAGGATTGTTGATGATGCATTTAGAATCCATGTGATTTGATGTACTGGATCTTTTACTGTAGTTGTGCATTCTCTTATGTTGTCATCAATGACAAAAAGGGGGGAAATGTTTTGGAAAAATTACTTAGTGTAGTGGAAAATAACTAAGTGTGGTTGAAACCTATAGGTGAAGAGTAACTTTTTGCATACCTGTCTAAGACTTTTATGACCTGAAACTGTTATGGCCTGAAACCTGTTTGATCTTTTTATATACCTGTATGACCTTTTTATGACTTATTGACTGTTCCCGGAACCTAATGTAAACGTATGCAAATCAGTTTTTCTTTATCTTGATTCCTGTCTCAAACTGTGCCTTCATAACCAGTCTGAACTGGCTCTGACAAACAGCCATTCAATCAAGAGTTTATTATCAAATGCACAACAATAACATTAAGCATTCGCTGGCAATGAAAAAAAAATATATAAATATTTCTACACTCCTGTTGGTTGCCTCATTGAAATATATTCCTTTTCATATTGTGTTTTTCCATGAGGGCGCTGCATGAACTAAGAAGACAGTGTTCTGCTGACAGCAGGACCCAACATGCTGCTGGTACATGGAGGACAGCAGTAGAGCATCACTACTGACTGCAACCACAGAGATATTGCTGATTAATAATCATATAAAAGAAATTAAGCTTTTATGGATTTAAGGTCTCTATAAAAGATGAGCTAGCAGCTAATGTTGCCAGATGAGTGTAATGGAGGAGAATTAAGTAGAAAAACACAGGTTACAACTGTTACTAAATCATTGTTGAGGAAGCTGGGAGAGAATCTTCACCTACACCGGAGCATTAATCAGCGCAGGTGACACTGGCAAACTCACGAAGAGACCACAAAGGACTGAGCTGTAAAGCTAGTCGCTTTTATTTAGTTTATTTATGTTTGTTCACGTGTGTGTGGTGTTCCAATAAGACATGCTGAAAAGCAACAGAACAAAATAAAAATTATTGTTTTTGGTTAAATATTGTGATTTTAAGAAAGTCAGGTGTCCATCTTTCGTCTCAACATTAAATCTCAATCCATTAAGTTATAGCCTCAAACTAAATTGATTTGGTTAAGGATTTAATTCCAGTCTGACATTGTGTCGGAACAATGACTACCCACAGTGTTTTTACAGTTTTTACACCTTGACCTTTGATCAGCACAAACTGATACATTTATCTGGGAGTCTAAGGTGGCTGTGGCTGAGGGTAAGAGTGGTCATTCTCCAACCTGAAGGTTGGCAGTTCGATCCCCAGTCTGACCCATCTGCATGCCGAAGTGTCCTTGGGCAAGATGCTGAACCCTGAATGGCCCCCCCATAGAATAACAAAGTGCTGCAAATAGATTCACTATATGAATGTTTGTGTGAATGGGTGAATGTGAAACTGTAATGTAAAGCGCTTTGAGTGGTCATCAAGACTAGAAAAGCACTATTTAAATACAAAACCATTTACCATTTGTGTGAATTTAAAAGGATCTCTTGATAAAACAAGACGTTCACAAGGTATAAAAGGGTCACAGTGACCTTGACCTATGCACTCCAAATAAGTTCATCAGGCCAATCCTGAGATCTTACTTTCAAGAGGCCAAAAATATGTTTTGTAAGCCCACAGTGACTTTGATCTTTGACTCATGACAACCAACATTTAACAAGTTCACCCTTGAGGTCAAGTGAATGTTTGTGCTTGAAAATTCACTGAAGGTGTTCTTGAGAACCAGTTCACATTCCGGCGCAGGGCCATTCAAAGGGACAGTACATTGTAGAAATGTCTGAGGAGGACTCTTGAACAATTAACAAGCTTTTCTTTGTTTAACCTGAGCTATGTGAAGCAACAGTGGGATGACTGAGCTGTTAAAGCAGCATACAAAGCCTGGAACGGAAGTCTGCTGTGTTGGAGGGACACTGTTCCTTGAAGGCTCGAGCAAATATATGCCAGAGCAGTTCAGGCAATGTTTGGTTTTCTCCATACTCTCAATATTGAATATGTATCACTGGAACACTGGAAGTACAGTTTGTACAGAAAATCTTTGTTGGACAGGGAGGAACCTGCTTAAAAGAGGCGCTTGTTTAGTTGATTGTGTTTACTTGACCATACAGAGGAACATTAGTTGAGCCTATTTAAATATTTTAAATAGAAATATGCTCTATAGCAACTTAATATTTTGCTTATGCTAAATGTAATTGGCAACAATTAATTCTACAAGTTGATTAACCTCACAAATGTTTTGAAACTGTACTGAACTCTGAAGGGTTTTTCCTCAGTGTCTCCAGAGGATGAAACTGATCCTTCTCTCGTGTTTGTGTCCAGTCTGGATACTTTTAGTTTTTTTTAATTAGAAAAACACCTGCTTGCTGCTCCACCCTTCCCAACACTAGTCTGATAGCTGCTCATGCTCATAGTCACATGTTGAGTTACACTTACACAGACACCTGGCTTGTTAAAAAGCGTCATACGTGTTGCACAGAGCTAATAGTGAAACCACCTGTTTTTTTTTCAGTGAAGCATCAGAGAAGTGACAAACACTTTACAATACATCCTGTGATTTGTATTTCCATATATGAATCAGGGTAAGTGTCAACCATTTAGTGGTTCTGGAATTTAAATGTAGATTTAGTGGAAGAAAATGTGACCATAAGGCAAAAGGAGTAGCCTAACATTTGGATATTGTAGAGGACATAATAAATTATAACAGTTTTATAAATACAATTGAAATACAGAACAGAGTAAAAGAAAGTTTGTGAAAGATACATTTTTTTCGACCTTAACAAGGTTTAAGTAAAAGTAGATACCAGTAAGCATTAATGGTACAGATTCATACACAGTTTAATACAATGACACACTACATTAATACATTATATGAAATATAATTGCATAAATATACATATACTGTATATATATATATATATACATAATATATTTTACAGAGACATGCTGGAACTAATGCATTAACCAACACAAATCCTTATGCTAGGGCGAGACGAGAGATTAGTCAGTTTAGGGGAGAGTCAAGTCACATGCCAGCCATTACAAAGACCGGTTATGATTATGATCACACCCTAGTTTCTATGGATACGGTTGTGTCTCAGCCCGCCTGCCCTAAAACAACATCCAAGACATTGTCAGCATGTGTGAGTGGTTATCGGCGCTGATTCAGGGACATGACAACAAGTTGTGACAATATAACTTGCATACTTTCAGGGAGTACATGCAGCAATGTAGCAACAGGGATTTGCTGTGATTCAATATTAGTCAGTGGGAATAGGTCTTGGAGAGTAGTTCCTTGGTACTTAAGGGTCAAGGATTTGTGCGTACGTTCAGATGAAGGCATGCACGGCATCTGGGCAGCTCGCTCCCTGGCACTAGCTCTCCCAAACAGACTTCCTTTTTTGTCTCTGTGTTCAATGGAAAAACTCACAGGTTTACACGGATTGTTGGTGATGCAGGGAAAATCTGCCTCGGGCAAAGATTACCCACCGGTGTGAGTCAGATGCAGTTTGGCTCATCGCCAGGCGAGACGTGATGACATTTGTAGACTGAGCCCGTTGAATAAAAGCAACTGGTGTTGTTAAAGAGGAGGTGGAGGAGACTCGAACCACACTGTTTCACTTACAGCAAGGTCAGGACGAGACGCCATGGGGGGAGAAAAGTCATCGGGACACATTTAGGTGGAGCGGGACAATGACTTTCAATCTCAACTTCCTGCCAATTTACAGGTTAGTCCCATACAAGCAATACATGATCTGTTTAAATACATATGTTGATTAATTACCTTTTAATCTTTGGATATGGAGATGGCCCTAAATACTATTCTCCTTAGTGACTGAAGTGTCATAGTCTGCTATGTGTTGCGCCGTCATCCTTTTGGAAAAATGAGATTAATGTCAGACTGATGTATTTTCAGTGGAATTCAAACAAGAGAGTTTGGGATGAGGATCAGCCTCAGTCATTTTAAATGGTAGATGTAAAACTAAAGAATTTATGGGCTGCTTGTTTGCTTGCCTGGGCCTCTGCCTACTTAGTTAACACATAAGTCATAAAAAAGACAAGGCTGAGAGAGAGAACATTTATGTGTTTGAACTGGTGGAGCACAGTGATGAAGCGACTGTTCAAGCAGCCATAATAAGTTGTTAGTGTGACTTCTTAATAATGTCCAAATGTACCTCTCGGCAGATCACACCAACTTTTAAGGTCACTCTGGGAAATCAGCTCTCGTTGCTGGCCAGGGTCGGTCACACAAGGAGGGCCGTCAGCCTCCAGAGGGTGGCTGCGACGGTTCTTGCTGCTGAAGCTGGTGACGGTGCTGCTGTTCCCACATGGAGTAGGTGTTTATCTGCTGTTGGGATGTATGTTGAGCCTGCGTGCTCTGCTGCTGCTCCGCTCCCCTCACATCTCCACCAAGCCCTCCAACGTGTTCCTGGGCCAGCTGGCACTCTGCGACGGGCTGGTCCTGCTGCAGTGGGCCCTGTGGCTCGGATCAACGCTGACCTGTTGGATTTGGCAGGGTGAGATGGGCCTCATGAAGACGAAGGAATCGGTTTGGTGGAGGGAGGCTGTGAGTGTGCTCTGTCAGCAGCTGCTTGACGCCCACCACCTGGCCTCTCTGCTCCTGCTGGGCCTGCTGGGGCTGGAGGCCACACTAGTGTCACACTGGCCACAGCAGACTCGGAACCTCAGGACTTCTTACTGGGCTCAGCTCAGCTGCGGCCTGGTCTGGCTACTTGTGCTGCTAGAACTCATGATGACACTTCCCTGTGAGTTTTTACAGTTCTTCAACCTTCACATTTACTCCTCAACACGACAAGACTGTCAAAATGCACATGGGGGTTTCGTGCCTCCGTCCTCCCTGCCTGCTTTCTCCACCATGCTGAGGAGGACGTTATGGTTGATCAATCTATGGTTACATTATGCGTTCTTCTGTAGTAAACCACAGAGGAGAAAGAGCTCCTTTCATTAAAACAACACACAACTGTTTGGTATTTTCTACTTTAATAAATTCCATTTATAAAAAGAAATGAATGTTTGGTGGATATCATTGGAAAGATATTTATATATGGGCCCTAGAAGGAAGGATTTGAAACTGTAAGTTTAAAAACCTCTCCTGTGTTTACAAGTGGCTATAACATCACACAAAGTGACAGTGTGTGTTAATGCACTCTCGTTGTTGTGAAGTAACTATTCACATGTTTCACGACATGCTTAAAAATGATGTAACAGTACCACAAGAAGGTTAAGTTAGGCTCGCTTAGGTTCAGGTTAAGTTAGGTAAGAGTTAGGGTTAGGGTTAGGGTTAGGTTAAATTAAGTTAAATTGGGTTAGATTAGGGTAAATTAGGTTAAATTAAATGAGGGTTATGGTAGGGGAACTGAGCTCGTCTCCTAAGAAAGTATCCAGTATCCTATAGTGTGTGCCTGTGGGCAACGTTGTGGATCCTCTTCAGGCCTGTAGGCACATTTAAGAAAAGCAAAAAATGTCTTGGCTGCAGATCAGCAAGAATTAGCTGAGGGAGCTGTTTGTTCTCCTATTTATAAATATCAGGGTAGGGGTGAGAGGTCAAGGGATATGGGTTAGGGCAGGCATGGGAGTGGTTAAGGTTAGGGTTAAAGGTCAAAGCTAGGGTTAGAGCAGGGGTAGGATAATCTGGGCTGGATCATCCCAGTTGATATAGAATTTTTGATCTCACTAATATATTTTTCCATATTTAACAGGAAATATGAGATAAACAGGGTTATGAAATTTTGTTATGTTCGAAAATATTTTTTGTTCAATTTATTACATATGTATTTTGAGTTACAGAATATAACAGATCAAATAATATTTTTTGAGTTATATTTTTGTATAAGTTTGGCATTAACTAAGAAATCTTTAAATTTCTTATTCTTTTTGTTGGCTGAGATTTCAATATATTCCCGATTCTCTACCATGGTCTGAAAAATATTGTTCAAGTTTGTGATTGAGTATCATGGTCACAGTCGAAATAATCTCTTTTCCGTAGAGCCCCAACTAATATTCTAACTGCCTTTCTGAAATCCTCATCCCTCGATTGAGATTACACCACCAGGCCTTTGTAAGTGTCTGGAATAATAATGCATGTGTATCCGTATCCTTAACGTACACTTTTATATCCAATTTCTGAGTTTGTTGTATTTCAGTATTTGGGCTAGGGTTATGGTTAGATAAGGTTAGATTAGGTTAGTGTCCTGCCCTACGAAGAGACTTCATCATACCCAGGATATGCTCATAGCTTCATTTAACCTATCTTCGGCTGTCAGGACAACCTGTATCAATCGAATTTGAATGTTGGGGCTTCCAGAAACTTTGATGACACCCCACGAGCAGTATGGAGGCATGTTATGTTTTCTTTCTTTCTTGTTTTATTGTGTTTGAAGAGGTGGTCCAGGGTTATTTCTATCGTATTGGATTCTGCTGCAACATTGTTTACCCCTGAAACTCCAAAAGAGTTTTGTTGACTCTGACCCTTCACCCACCCATCCATCGACATAGTGGTTATTAGACAATAACTGAATTGTAATTTTTTGGTGAACTATCCCTTTAATGAAGAGGCTATTCCATGCAATGTAGCCCCGGTATGATAATATATAACCTAAAACATGCACACAATAAAAAGCTACAATAAACATGTAGTAAAAAATACAGGAGGCCTAGATGTGCTGTGAATTGTAGCTCTGTGTTGCATTTTCAAGCCAAAGTTTCCTCTGTTTGTATTTCTGCTGCTTTAGAAGCTGATCTCACATTTCGGATCATAAACACTTTTCTCTCCAGTGCTTGATGTGGAACACAACCCGGCTGTTAAAGTAAAACACTAATGAACAAAATGTTCACAGGAACATCTCAAGTAGAATTTAGTGTTATGTTGATCCTTATACTGGCTTATTTTATTGTGTTTGTATTTCATGTTGCCCACCAATTGCTAGAAAATGTCCCTGTTTACTTTTTAGCAGTGAGTCATTTTTACAGCAAAACTGATGTGGAGTATAATACAACAAGAGGGATGATTCATTTTCCTCTGTTAAATGGAATCTGCTCTGGCTTAATTTCTTTTTAATGTCTGGCATCCACCCTGTCAGCTACCACACACACACACAAACACACGCTAACACACACATACACACGCACACACACACACACAAACACCCGCAAGCACGCACACAGACACAAGCAGGTAACAACATTTTCTAGGACAACTGCTGTAAACAGAAAATTTGAAAGGTGAAGATAAAGACGACCAAAGATGTATAGAAACTGATTGCCTGTGCTTTGTATGACCACATCCCTCATCACAGCCACTGCTGCAGAAATGTCAATGCTTGGAAACAGATAGAAGAGATAAACACCCTGATGTAACCTTAATGTGAACTCTGTGTAAGGATTTAGGTTAGAGTCAAACAAAAATGAAGTACTTTGTTGATGAAGGTTGAGCTGTGTCCAGCAGAAAGAAACACAGAATTATACAGATTATCTGCCCTTTGAGGAACAAGTTGGAACTCAACTTCTACTCCAGGCTAATGAGCGTGTGTGTGTGTGTGTGTGTGTGTGTGTGTGTGTGTGTGTGTGTGTATGTGTGTTTGCAACTGCAAGTGTTCCTGGGAACTAATCAATGAAGGCCAGAAACCAAGAAACAACAGGGTGCAGAAGAACACTGAGGAAAACTGGTGGCCACTTCTTTCCCATGATGCTCTCTGTTTGGCAGTGGTAGGTAGCACTGAGTGGGAGGTCGGACTATATAACAACAACAAAAAATAACAACTCTCCCTGTTTGTCCTCTTAAGAAGTCAAGGTTCAAGTGTGCCCTTATTGTGAAAAGGTGAATCGCGATAATTAGTGACAAAAATGTAATAATTAGAGGGAATAACCCAAGTCGAGGAAAATAAAACTCATATTTAATACAAGATAAAACAAATATTATTGAATATATGTTGAATCCCAATGGTAAAATGATGCAGGCCAATAATTTAGTCATCCTTAACATACAGTCTGTCCTCCTGCCTTTATCCATGGTTCAACAGCGCCCCCATTAGACTGGGTGAGGTTTAGAAACTAGTATTCAGTGGTGAGATACACCATTTGCCTGGGACATGTAGTACTTCTTGTTTCCACATGATGGCCACAGAACAACAACATCCTGATGTTCTACATTTACAAACCGTGTGTTTTAATGTAGGTCTTTTTTTCCACAGCAGATATTTTTGACTTTCAATTTAGCAAAAACTCAGAGGTGGCTAAACGTGTCCATTTAAGCCTTGAGCGTGTAGCAATGAGCTGATTATTTGAACTAACTATCAGGAATATCCTTTCCAGTGTCTTCAACAAAGATGCAAATAGACGTCCTTGTTGGAAAATAAATCAGCAACATCTCGTTTCATGAAGCTGTAATTTCCCATAAAGATTACTTTAGGAAAGATCATGGCAAAATCTGAAAATAGTTCAATTAAATAATATTGAGAATTACCCCTTTGTGTGATGTTGATGTTTGGGTGACTCTTGGCTACAGCTCTGGCAACACAAAGCCTCTCTCTATTTTTCAATTAGAATAGAAGTAAATTCAATTATATAATTAGTTTATGCCAATCTTCCCCCCAAGAAGACCATGTTAGGACTTGAACTGATCAAAACTGTGTCTGACTTTGAGTTGACTTTTTACTGTGAGTGCCCTGAGGCACTAAGTCCAGTCGGCCCATTATATCATGGAGTCAAACAGCCAGCTCTGTGTGCACATTCAGGCCAGAGTCAGCCTGTCTGCAGGGCTCATACATGGCTGCTCAAGCTGCACCCATCAGTGCGCTGGGGTAAACAGTCGCTGCTCGGTCTCAGGCTGCAGAGTGTCTGCAGGCTCCCTCTGCGGCCACAGTCCCAGGCAGGTCAGAGCAGAACGCTGGCTCGCAAGGACTAAGGTCCTAAGCTCCAGACATAAACACACACACTTAGGAGACCCCACCGCTATCATGTTAATATCAGTGTATAAAGCCTGTAAAGCCTGAGACGCCTGTGTTGTACTGGCCTCGCTGCTTTTGTGCAGATCTGTTGTCAGGGCAGAGGTATGTAAGGCATGACGGGGCTGCCCCTAAACCCTCCTGGAGCCAGTGAATGAGAGGATGGACCGAGGCAGAGGGAGGAAAGCAAAGGAAATACACTCATCATCGTATTAAAGAGAGAGCAGGACAGGGGAGTGGAGGGGGAGAGGGAGAGGTAGAGGGAGGAGGAGGATGGGGGGGGTGCAGTAATGGGGTCTTTGTTCTGGTTGGTGTGACTCACAAAGCCTCGGCTGGGGCAGTGCAGCTTAGTTACCGTTACCAAACAGAGAATAAGTGTGTTTATGTGTGTGTGTGTGTGTGTTTGTGTGTGTGCCTGTGAGGACTTCAGGGGGATTTCTGCAGCAATTAAACGTTAAGGTTCATAGTCAAACATTTGGATGTGAGCATGTACAATTAAGCAAAACCTTCAGCCGTGACCCAAGTTTATCATCCTAGTTGGGAAGAAGAGTCATGTTTTAAAGTGTTAGGAGAAATATACATTGTTTTTTTGTGTAAATTTGAAGATATTGGGGTTTCACCTTGCATCAGTGTGCATACAATGTTTTTTTTCCCCTAACAAACTGGAAATTTGTTCTTTCGTTTCTTAAGACTTAAAAACCTGGTGAACCATCGATTGCAGATCAAAAGAAGTAACTCAAAACAGTGAAACGCGGAAAACTGTTGACATGTCAGAAGGATTGATGATAGCATATGACGATAGATCATGCATCCCCACTTTCTTCCTCTATATCAAGAAATGAAAACAAAACATCCTGGATCTAAACGTTGCCATTTTGGACAGATTCCGAGTCAGACTCAGCTGTCAATCATAACATTCACATTTGATTATCAGATGTGGGAACATCAATGTGGCAATCACTACCTAAAATGACAGAAAAAAATCTATACGAAAAAATGCATATGACATGTAATTTGACATTATAATTTGGTCTATGTCACATCCACCATCATTAGGGAGGCACGGGTTTAACAACTATAATGTATTCAGCCACCAGAGGGCGAACAGGGCGATCAGGGCGCTTTCAAGACTTGATATCGTCCATAAGGGTATGATTTGAAAATACTTTCTCATTTTTGGATATAACATGAAATCTCAAAATATTTTTTGACTAGATGAACAAAAACATTTGAATCATTTTATGAGACACCATTAGGGAAACATGTTTTCACCACAGAGTGTGACACATTTCAGTGCTCTTCAACACCAACAATCAAATGGTCTAAGACATCTGGCAGTGTGTGCATGTTGAATGTGTTTGCGTGTGTGTCAGTGTGTGTCTGAGTTGGGCTTGTGGAGTAGGCAGGATGTCCTGTCCTCCCTGCTGCTATTGTCGAGTGGTCAGCCTGCCAGACGCTACCCCTAAAGACCACTTCCCTTCTTTCAACTGCCTCTCTCACTGTCGCTCACACACACACACACACACACACACACACACACACACACACATACACATACATACATACATACATACACACAAACACATGAGTTCCATGCCAGCCTGAACACAATGGAAACCTGGCCCACACCGCCCTGTCACCCTGCTAAAAATAACTCTCATGGTAGCCTCAGACATGAAGGTTGTATGGTAACAATAGTGTGACAGGACTTTGATCAGCTGAAATAGCTCCATGTTATTCTGCAGTATCGAGCATCACAGTTAAAATCCCAGTGTGGCTGCTGTAAGAGTGTGGCACAGACTCTGAAGATGTCGTCCAAGTTCTGAACTATAATTATGGCTTCTGTTTATATGAGGTTATTTTTTGCACGGCTGGGTTTATTTTAAGGTCTGATAACTGTTGGTCTGAGGCCAGGCACAGTGTTATGCCAGCTACTCATTGTTGGGAGCTCAGTTATTATTTGATACACATAAGCACTTAATGTCAGATTAAATTTAATCAGACATAAGCTTTATAGTCTCTGAGGATCTGTAAGTTGCTTTGTTTATGAGTATGTTTATAGACTCACTTAAGGGTTATATGTAAACAACATCAAGTGTCATAAGACGCCGTATTAGAACCAGTGTCTCTACTTTCTTGGCTGCACATTTCCCCTCTCTTCCATTTTCAGCTATTTGATGTCTATACAGTCTTGAAGCCTGGAAGAGAAAAGCAAAGAACAAAGGAACAAAGATGAATTGTGCAAAATTTGAGAGAAACATCTACATTTCCCTTTGTCACACAACTTAAGCATCATGTAATTGATTTGATGGAAAAGGACACAAGTCTGATCTCATACAGATCAGTAGCAGGCAGCTGTAGAATTTGAGTATTACAGTGTTCATGTCTGTTGGAAGCAGGTGCCTGTTTCACATGTTCAGTAGCCGTACCAGCTGTTCACCTAGCAGCTCTTACAGCCTTGTTGTTGTTTGTTGTCAACCAGTCAAGCTTCAGAGCAAATTATCAAAAATCTCCTCATCTGTCCCGGAGTTTTGGTGTTTTGGGTTAAATGTTGACCTTTTAGACATGAGAAGTCAATATCATTAAATCTGAACATGTCTGGAAATAGTTTATAAACAGACCATTCATTATGGAGTTGTGGCAAAAAAACAACCAATGTTTTGTGAGGTCGGAATGACCTTGACCTTTGACCCGTGACCAAATCTACTTCATCTCTGAGGGTGATGCTGTGCATAAGTTCAGGGAACTCCCTCAAGCCATTTCCGCGATTCTCACTAGGCCAAAGACTTGTTTTGTGAGGTCACAGCAACCTTGACCTTTGACCTTCAAAATCGAATCAGTCCAAGTGAACCTTTTGAACAAATTATGAAAAAAATTCTTCTGCAGCCTTGAGATATGGTATTCACAAGAAGATGGACAACTGGAAAATACAATGCCTCTCGCTGCCATGACTGCAGAGGGATAACTGGGATAGTGTGTGTAATTTTCTGCATTTTCTCAGAAAAAGAAAAAGCTATATTATTCCACACAAACTGCTTTATTAAAACTGCGACAACAATATTTGGCAAAATATATTATATTAAGCTATTCAGGCAAGATAGTTTCCCCATGTATAAGCTACTAAGAGGATATAAATAAGCAGGGTCTTATTCAGCATCCCCACCACCAGCACTAACATCCAGAGACTGTAAATAAAGATGTACAACATGACGGCTCTCCAAAAGTGAAGCCGAAGGGTCTTGATTATCGTCTGGCAGCTGGATACAGGTAGGTCATAAATCCAGTCTCCTCGTTGGTGGATGGGACATAGACCCACATAAAAAGTCAACATATTTGTCCAATTCATATCTCTAAAAGATGGTTTCTGTCATTTTGGGAATAGTTCTTATCTGCTGTATGTTTAAGTGCAAATTTAAAATTTTTGATAAGTTTGATAAAATCATATGAAACGTCATGATTAACAGCTGAGCGTATTGAAGGGACCTGGCTATCACCATTAACCGATCGCTACTGTGCAGACTCGAGCTTCAAAAGCGCAATATGGCAGCTTTCGTATCCTGGTGACCTGGCTTCCTTTCTGAATAGTAGGTGGATGTGTTGATCTTTGTATACAGTCTTTATCCTACTCAGAAACAATACTCGATCAACGAAATCTGGGGGAGAGGTTGTACTTTCTCTTCAATTTCAGGAGGTCCTTCGAAGAAAATATAAATAGGGAGGGTCTTGTTTATTGAATTAAGTGTAAAATTTAACACCCTGCATACCACCAACCGATACTTTTCATACAGTCCCTTACAGAGGGCCTGACTAAAATGTCTCTGAATGTATCTGAAATGTGAATGGAAAAAGTATAGAGTACTTAAATACTCATAATTATAGCTACTAATTATTAATATTTATATTTATACTTGTAAGTATTTGAATTTGATTTTTTTTTAACCAAATGCAGTATTAGTTTAAAGTGGATTTAGTGACAGCAGGGATGTCTCTTACATCTCAGTGAATATAGTGTCAGTCCCCTCCACCTCCATGTCCTCTGTTCCTCCTTCACCCCAGCCCTCGGCTCACACCCCCTCCTTCCCCTCTCACCAGTTGAGCAGCTATTGTCTCGTTTCCTGTCCAGCTCTCTGCACATTTCACACGCACGCTCCTGAGTGTGGGAGCGAGCAGGCGGTGCGGTGCGGTCCCTGCGCGTTTGGCGGATTAATGGAAGGAAGAGACTCGCAGCCCCGCAGCAGGACGCGCTGCAGCTCCAGCTTCAAACTGCCCCGTTGGCTTCTGGATCCGGAGAGATGAGAAGTTCGGCTTGAAGGACACCTAGTCCTGGGACAACCGCTGCTGTGAGACTGACAAACATCAGGCTCCAGGAGGAGCTGAGCTGTCACCGTCCACTCAGCTCCGTGTAAGTTTGTCTCCGTACAGATTTGTATTGTGTTGATCTGACCAAAACACGGTGTGTAACTTTTGAGCCCTCTCCTGCGGTACGAGGTGAAACAAACATGCTGCTTCTGACTCCACAACATGTCATCGTCTGAGACCAGATGTCACCTGTTACAGCTGACACACAGTCAACCCCTTTATCCTAGGGTCAATTTTCTAAAAAAAAGACTTTTACGAATTTAATAGGGACAACTAGGTAAACATTAAATTAACATGATTATGTATTTTCCATGTCCTGTGCGCATAGTGTAGGTGTCAGGGTTGTGTGGGGTCAAATTGACCCCAGGCTGTTTTAGCTGTAAAAATGAGATGTTAAGGATGATATAGAGGTCACTATAACATGTACGTTTATAATCTTTAAACTGCGCATCTACAAACTTATTTTCTGTGTCCAACAACACAAACAGCCTTCAGAATAGACTAACGCAGGTTACTACACACATTAGAAGATCTAATTATAGTGTGCTGATTGAAAAACAGCACAATCACAACATGTATGCCGAGACAACAAGGGGACATTTGTTTTTATCATAAGAATTGAACATTTTAAGAGTTATTGTAGATTTAATGTATACCACAAGGATTTTAACTAATGCAGTTGTGACCATTAAACAATAAAAACCACCTTCACTGTCATGCAAGACCAAGAAATTATGGTGTGGCACCAAAAGTTCCATCAACACAGACATTTTATTTCCAGTCTCAACAAATATTTTGAATTGATCTTATCAATAGATATGATATGATTCATATAAAAATCAAACTTTCTTGGGTATTGATATTGATTTTTGTATAAATTATTTGGTTAAAAGGGGAAATTACCATAACGTTTTCCCAGATCTCAAGGTGTCATCTGTGGGTTTTTTTTTATGGTTAACAAAGAATCCTTAAGTCCGTATGTGGAGGACTTTGTGTGTGATTTACCTTAGAAACATGTAACTAAGAACTTAGTTGTAAAAATATTACTATCTCTATAAGCTGTACTGGCTGACTGCTCGTCCTCCACCTTCGACCCTTCCCCTGTCTTCTTTCTCCCTGCATGTGAGAGAAAGGAACAGATGGATGTGAGCTGAGCCTGAACCCGATCCGCTCAGATCAGCGGGTCCCAGAGGCCTGTTTCTGTCACTGCCGCAGCCGCCACAGGCTGCAGGGGGAAACCCAGTGACTGTGCAGCTGTCCATGACCTGTACATGAAGCATATACACAGACACACACACAGAGACACACACACACATGCTCGCAGGACTTAAATCCCTCGGCAGGACTTCTAGTAATCCCCAGCATGTTTAAATATGTCTGTGCAACAAGTCTGCAGTCGAGGCGTTTCTTTCTTTTTTCAAATACAAACCATATATCAGCCAAACTCAATGTTGTATAGGCTCGGCTCCCTGCAGAAACCGCATCAGCAGAATATGAATCCAGCCACTGTCGGGGGTCCTGGGCCGGAGCCACAGTACATAGAACCCTACAGTGTGCGTTTGTGCATGTGTGTGTGGGTGTGTGAGAGGACTGGCATATGTAAGTGTTTGCCTACTTGGGTATGCACGTGTGGAGACTTATGCATATGTAAGTGTGCGTTGGTTGCAGGCGGGTACAGTGGGGGCATTGTTAGGCAGCTTTTTGGGGTAGGCGTGTGAAAAAGCAATAAAGATGTCACACTGCAGCTGGCACAGGACAGCTCTGATGGACTGCTCACACTCACAGCATTGCCTTTGTTTTTAGTGTAAGACTAGTCACTACCAACCAGACACTGTGTTTTATTACACGTGATGCCAAAGGCCAACCACCTCTCTTCTGGTTTTTCTCTTTTGCATAACACAAGATATGGACAGTTTAGGTTGATCATTTGCATCCACAGTCAAAAATGTAAGTGGGTTTAATTCCCAATGGAGGAAGTAAAACAAGGAGCTTTTATGAACAGTATGATAATATGCAGAACAAAACCGAGTAAGTACGGGATGTTTACTGAAGACATGTGACGAAGGGTCCAGGTCAGAGTGGTTTTCAGAGGGAGAGAGTGGCTGAGGAGCAGGCTGAGTGTGGCAGATTACAGAGAGCAATAGATGACCCTGGCAGGACTGAGAACAGAGGTCAGAGAACAGGCAGAAAAACAAGAGTTGAGTTGGAAAAAACAAAGTGTAAATACTGCAAAGTTAAACGAAACACAGAGCGAAGACTGGACCATCACACACTAGAAGGTGCTTGGGGAATCCATACCTCCAGCAAAGCTAACTCCCTATCCTGCCGTGTTAGAGAAGGTCATTAAACAAACCCTGGCTCCAAATTTTTAATGGGCTTTTCCTTTGGTCTTGCCCCCCCCCACTCTACAGAATTTGATGGACATCGTTCAGTAGTGTTTGAGTCTGCTGAGAGACACAGACTGACAAACAAACAGCAGTGCAAACAAAAGCTCCTTGGCAAACATAACCAGAGGCAGACTGCTGGGTTGTCATCAGGCTGATGGTGCTGCAACTTGTGTTAATGTGATTATTCCATTTTCATAATAAATGTTGAAAAATACATTAAGAAAAAGCTTAATCAATAATTTACCTGCGTTTCTATCTTGTAACAAATGCAACCTCCATTATTTGTCGAAAATATCCTACACAATTTGTTATTAAATGATAAAGTATTTCCCCCAAAGTGTACATTTCAGATAAAAAAATTGTTTTTACATTGGTGTCACATAATGCATACTGTCTATATTCTTAAAATGAAATTTAAAATATAATCCTTTGTTGAATGTGGTAATGTTTAAGGTGTGTACCTGGTGCTTCATCCTATGGAGAACTGGAGTTGTTTGTGTCTGTGCCTGTAACTTTTATTGTGAGGAAGTGACCGTATGTTTTTTCCTCTTCTCTCCACAGGAGGATTGAGCAGCCTTGCAGCCTCTAACCGTACATCCTGACTGTCTCTGTCTCCATTTGTGTGTCTGAATGTCCACGATGGCTCAGAGGGGCCTTGACTGGTGGATCCCCCGCTGACGCCTCCGATCCCCAGACATCCGCCCCAACTTGACCCATCTCCCGCCGGCTTTGGAGTTCCCTTGTTCCGCGGAGCTTCTCTCCCTTTTTAAGCCGTCGCCATGGCTAGCCTGGTGCTCAATGAGACCGGAATGGAGAACTGCAGGATTGACGACTCCTTTAAGTACAACTTGTACTCTGTGGTCTATAGCGTGGTCTTTGTCTTGGGCTTGGTCACCAACTGTGCTGCCCTCTTTGTATTCTGCTTCCGGATGAAGATGCGCAATGAGACCACAATGTTTATGACTAACTTAGCTTTATCTGATTTAGTGTTTGTTTTCACGCTGCCGTTCAAGGTCTTCTACAATGTTAGACGCAACTGGCTGTTTGGAGATGGACTTTGTAAAATATCGGGAACGGCCTTCATCACCAACATCTACGGCAGCATGCTCTTCCTCACCTGCATCAGTGTAGACCGCTTCCTGGCAATAGTCTACCCTTTCCGCTCACGCTCCATACGCACACGCAGGAATGCAGCGCTGGTGTGTGCTGCCGTGTGGCTGACAATCGTGGGTGGAGGAATATCAGTGACCTTCTTCTCCACCATCAACAGCAAAAACAAAGCCACCAAATGCTTCGAGGGCTTCTCTCAGAGCACCTGGAAGACCTACCTGTCCAAAATCACCATCTTTATTGAGGTGAGTGAGCCGCAACAGGCTCAAAGTCACACAGTTTTACATGCACACTATGTATACATGTACTTTAGATACATAGTGAAGTTTTCTTACTCTTTTCATTACTGTCCCAGATCGTGGGCTTCCTCATCCCCCTGCTGGCCAACTTGGTATGTTCCTCACTGGTACTGAGGACTCTGCGTCGCCCTGCAACTGTTGGTCACGGCTGCGACAGCAAGAGACGTGTGTTACGGATGATTGTGGTGCATCTGGGCATCTTCATCATATGCTTCGTGCCTTACAACTCTATCCTCTTCCTCTATGCCCTGGTGCGGACCCAGGCCCTGGCTAACTGCGCCATTGAGCGATTTGCTCGAACCCTTTACCCGATCACGCTGTGCCTGGCCAGCCTCAACTGCTGCCTGGACCCCGTGGTCTACTACTTCACCTCAGAGAGCTTCCAGAAAAGCTTGACCCTGGGAGGAAAAGGGTCAGGCTCTCGACCTGAGAGCATCCCCCGCAGTGACGCAGAGACCCAGGACACAACTCTCACTCTCCCTAAAGACACACACACTGTAGCCAGCAATGGAAAAGAGGCAAACGTGTCTGAAAGTCAGTTCTGATTCAGCAGGGAAGATGGAAGAGAAAGAAGGACATGGTGGGTTTTCAATGACATGAGCCCTGATTTGGGGGGGAAATAAGCAATCAGCTGTTTGGTCCTGGAAGTGACAAACACATAGCTCAGCAGATTAGTAAAGTCCTGAGGTAAGTCCTGAGGTATGGCCTGGGCTTTACGGATTAATCCGCCACAGGAGAACACAGGAATGTATCTGTGTTTATTATGAGAGAAAGCCACAGGGACCAGAGAACCACACAAATCAGGACTATTTTGATAGTGCAGAGACATGCAGAGCCTCTAAAAGAGACTCCCATACATCACCACTCAGGCTTAACACGCACAAACACTCACAAGTGCACTGGATAAGATGGAAAATTCCGTCCTCATTGTTGAAATACACTGTTAAATACTTTTGTAACACACTGAGCCCTTAGGTATTATTGTTATAAAGCTCAAGCTTTCACAGTGTTTTATTTTATGTTAGGCATTAATGTTATGACACTTCTAGTGTTGTGAGTCATGTTGAAGTTTGAGGCCATTAAATGTCTTTTTTGAAATGCTTCTCTGGCAACATTTATTACTTCTGTGTCTGTTGGTCCAGTCAAACTGGCCTTTGTCAGCGTGACTGTTTGAACCCATGGAGGAGTTTTTCTATCCCGGCTCTTGATTTTCACCAAGAAGCCGATGTGGGCTTGTCCTTGGAGGAGAGGGCAGCACTGATCTGTTGGAGGACCACCATGGCCTGTGTGCTGTGTCACAGGCCAAATGCTTATTATGACTAAAGCAATGGTCCATTGTTTGCCTCTGAATGAGCTCTCTCTGTCTTAATCTGGCCATAGACTGCAGATCTGCTCAAAGTCGCTTACACATAGCTACGCGCACACACTCAAAAGTACAACAGTGTTGACCTAAGTCCCAAATCACAGTGTTATGCTGCATGAAGCACAGAATAATCATGAGTCAGCAGAACCACCGGTTTGGGATTGTGTAAAGGAATCATTTGTTAGTTCGGTAAATCCCTTTTTCCAAAGTTGTAATCAGTAAATCAACCTTTATCATGTGGGATCTCAGCTAAATTACTAGCTGACCATGTATTCACGACAAATCTCTCTTGGTCTGTCCTGACAGTTCTGAAAGTTGAGAGCGAGGTGGGGCTATGCTTATTTGCTTGTTTTGTGCCCTCCACATCTCACCCACTGTCAGAGTACAAACAGCTCCATAGAGGTTTGGTTTGATGAGATGAGAATCTATTGTGCAAATACTTGGACTGTATATTAAGATGGACTGTCAATCATGATGCTCCACCCTGCTTTTATCGCATCACAGAACTAATTAAAATCTGATTTCTGAAAATGAACACACACATCAACGTGACATTAACTTCCTAAACGGAAAAAATAAAAACTTTTAGATGATTGATTTGATGAATACTTTGAATTGTTAGTTTTGTCCATGTCCCATCCACTAAAAAGCACTAAAAGGCAGGAGTTATGATCTATACTACACCCACCCACCAGGCGGTGATCAAGACACTTTGGCTTCACTTTTGCAGAACTGTAATGATACGAATCTTTGAATACAGTCTGATGAGGAGCTAGAGGGAGTTTTTAATAAACATGGAAGCTATTTTCTTGTTAGCATATTTGAACGAACTTGATAGTCTGGAAAACTTTTAATAAAAATAGCTTAATTACTGAGAAAGTAGAAAGAAACTCGCATAACTACTGTGAATTAGTAAGCCAGCTTGTTAGCCATTCATTCTCTAGCTGCAGTTATTTAACTGAGAAAAGTTACTTTAAGAACAAGCTTCTAGCAATACCTTCCTTACTAGGACACATGATATAACTAAGCTGGTGTTTACAGTGACAGCTGCTTCAATATGGACTGGTCTTTATGTTTCTATACACACACTAAAGCTCCTGCTGGTGAATGAATTAACTTCTGTCTAGGCTGTTTATCCATTCTTTCATAGAGCTGGACATTCATGGCCATACTTGGGAATGCATAATGTGCCTTTACCTGCTTTGGTATGTACAGGGTGTGAAAGAAAATCTAGTGAACCTAGCAACCCTATCTGTTCATGTGAGTTATATGGCCACGTGCATCCAGCAACAGACACAGAGACAACTCTAGATGGACACCACCGGGGTCAAGGCTAGAAGTAGAGCAGGAAACAAGAGGAGTACTGGTGGTAGGGAGGACATAGTGAAGAGTTTGCCTTTACTCTTGAGTGGTTTGTGTCAAGAATGTGACACAGAATGTTGCAGCAGAAGACACTTAAACATCTAAACTATCAAACGTCTCAGCATTGTGCTCCTCTGAGTGCAGAAGGAAAACAGCTGGATACGAGGGCTGTGAGATTTGGATTGTTCTGACCTCTAGTGGCCATAAGCTGGAACAAACACCAAACTGAAGGCCACTGACATGTCTCTCTGTGTTTGACATGTTTCCTGAATGTCGGCCGGACTTGGTTTCATTTTGACCTGTGTTGAAGTGAAACGAAGCCGTAGCACCACAGGAAGTGAGAGAGTCTCACACTCATAGGTTCCCTCAAGGAACCGGGGAACCCATCACCTCGCCTTGTTTTCCCTCCTGGTGGTGAACCTAAGTATACTAAGTATAACAGGATGGTAAACACAAATTAAACCATGACTTAACTGCAATAGTGTGATTATCCTCCTCTCAAGATCAGTCGCTACTGAAATCTAGTTAAATCAAGTTTAAAGCACAACAGGGAAATATCCAATCTCAAACCGTCCTTACGATATAAAATTATTGATTAACATCAGCTTTAAAAAAGGAAGTGCTTCAACTGATTGGGGAAGCAAATGGAGGCTCTTCATTTTTTCACAACTCCAAAAATTGTAGTGTGCAAATTGAGCTACAGTTGTAAACAAATTGCATGGTGCCCTCAGACTGTGCTGTACCTTCTGAGCAGACCACCTGCTTCTGACCTCTTCAAAATGTCAGATGTAAGCGAGGGCAATACCTACCGGTCTGTATTATAGGTACTTTAAGTTGTTCTGCCAGCACCTTGATGATGCCACAAGCAGAAATACACTAACTTGCGAGCGGACAGAACTTCCTCTTCCTGTCATACACAAGAAACCGCGAGACAGTCGAGAACAGCTCAAACCGGACACCACCCTCCTGATGCCACATCACAGTCAAACTGCACCACTTGCTCACATGCAGACGCTGACAGGTTTTTCTTCAGGCTGCAAAGTGCGCCAGCAAGATCTGCAGCTGACCCCCTTTGGCATCCGTGCAGCTGGAGGAGTGTTGTCGTCAGTGTGTCGTTTGCAGAAGAGCGTGAAGCATGTGGTCGCTGGTGGTCGCTGACCTGGTGGGACTGACCTCTCCCCTCCATCCATGATCACTCAGAGACAAGAATACAAGGTAATTACACAGTCTTTTGTTAAGAGAGATAATGTGTGTAGGCAGTCGCTGCTGAGCTGTGTCTGATGATTTGTGATCACAGTCATGCTTCACATTTTGTTGAAGACAGGAGATGTATTAAATCCTCCTTAACTCATATATTTATCTACATATCTCAATATATATATATATATCTAAAGATATATTAGAGTTTCATATTATAGATATTATTAAAGTCAAAGAAGGATGTAAAGTAAGTGGTTTTGTATAGCTTGTCTCTGTCTGGGTCTTGCAGGCAAAGCATTATATGAAAACAAATCACACTGAACAAAAGCTTCTTACATAATAGCGATAAGAAAGTGCAAGTTGCTAATTTATACTGCGACAAAGTCTTGCACAACTTCTTCACTGTACAGATAACAACACAGAGTCCATTGGCTGAGTGGAGCAGGCTGCCTCAAGAGCAGATAGTTAAGAGTCAAAAATACAGTAAAAGCAGCCAAAAACATTGAGAGTTTCTGTGTTACTTCTCTGGGGCAAGGGAGGAAGGGTGTGGTGTTGTCTTAATGGAAGAAGGAAGGGTGATGCTTCACTGAGAAGCAGAGTCAATCATATTTCTTTCTCCTATCTCGTTTCCTGTTGCAATCTTCAGAGAGTTAAAGACTTCTTTGATTCTTTACACTTTCTATCAGCGTGTTCATGAACATACTAAATCAGGGACACTCAAATGTTTTCTTTGGCCAGTAATAAGGATCTTAGCTTAGACAAACTTATGACAATTTTCTTACTGACTAGTTCGCAAATACTTCGGACATAAATTGCATTAACTAAAATCCCTGCATTGAAAATAATTCTCATGTAAAAGTGTATAATCAATATCATGATATACTTAAACCACCACAAGCAGTAGTACAAGTTCTCATAATGTCCCCCATGAGTGTCTTTATGGAATATTAATATATATATAATATATACTATAGTAGCGTTTTAATTGTGTTGCTGAAGAGGAGCCTAAAAATCGCATATGATATAAGGTAATCATATCTTTTGCACGTAAAAATAATAAATATAAAGTATAAAATATAATAATAATTTTTTTATGTAGGGGTAGAAGTTAAAGTTGTACGAAACAGAAGTACAGCAAATCTGTACCTTAATAAACAGCACTTATGTAAATATACCTTTAGACTCAAAGGTTAGACCGACTCTGTGCCACTGTACTCCAGCTTGACTTGTATTTTCTGTAGTTCATTATGAACATCTTTATATAAAAAAAGTTTGATAATTCCTCATTTAATAAAATCCATCTGATGTGGAGATATAAATGTTTACATGGATTTAGGTTGAGATCCTCTTTCCAAAATGAATGAAAGAGGAAACAAGAGCCAATGAGATTTTTCAGGACCTGGGAATCAAAGGCTATTATGAGTCAAGACATAAAGCTTATTTATAGATCATCAGAAAAAGGCTTAATGCGATTGTAAAGCCACAAGTTAAAATATTTGACAAATTCAAAACGGTGCCTCACTAATGATCAGTGTAGTTCATAAACTATAATGTATTATCAATGCATGCCAACAATCCATTTTAATGGCAGTGTGACAGTGTTGAATTATTCTTCTAGAGTTTGTGTGAGCGAGAGAATGTCTCTGAAAACGTCCGGGTCATTGGAGGAGTCCCTGGTAAACTCTTCCTCATCATGCAACCACAACACGACCCTCTGGGACGAGCGCATGGAGACCATGTACACCTATTTCTACCTGCTGCTCTTCATCCCGGGCCTGCTGCTCAACACCACTGCTCTCTGGGTGCTCTGCAGACATATAAGGTACACATAGCAGACTCATATAATGATACACATATTCTGGACACGACTAACTCCTCTTTGTGTTACTCTGCAGTAAGAAGACCAAGGCAGTGATATTCATGATCAACCTGGCGTTAGCTGACCTGGCCCACATCCTCTCTCTGCCCCTCAGGATCTATTATTACTTCACACACAGCTGGCCTTTTGGACCAGGCCTCTGCTTGTTCTGCTTCTACCTCAAATACCTCAACATGTACGCTGCCATTGTGTTTCTGGTAAGCAGACAGTATAGTGGATCAGAGACTTGTCGAAGACTAGCCGACTATCAAGGCCACAGTGCACTCATTTTTAATGGGATATGAATGATGTGGCTTGCCAATGACACCACAGAGTCACTCTCATGTTTGCATTGTCAAAACAGCCGACTGTTGTTTCTCTTGTGCTAAATTGATTGCACATTTAAATTATAATTATGAGAGACTAAGTCATAATAATGAGATATTATCCAATAATAATGAGAAACTAAGTCATAATAATGAGATATTATCCAATAATAATGAGAAACTAAGTCATAATAATGAGATACTATCTCATAATAATGATATACTAAGTCATAGTAATGAGATAGTATCTCATTTAAACCACTGACTCCATTTTCCTCACTTGTCAGTGAACAGTTGTACTGTCTGTAAAAGTGGCAGATGGTTTCATGTCATTGTTGTCTGTGTTTGCAGGTGTGTATCAGCGTGCAGCGTTGTGTCTTCCTGCTCAACCCGTTCACAGCTCGTCAGTGGAGACGGCGCTACGACCTGTTGATCAGCGTCATAGTCTGGGTTGTGGTCAGCCTGGCCTGCTCGCCTTTCATTCTGATGCGGAGCAAGAGTAATGTCACCAGTGCCGGTGTCAGTACACAGACAATCTATAACATGTCTGATTTTTTGGATGCCACCTCTACCCAAATTCCCTCAGGTTACACCAAACTGGAACCATATTGGAGTGTAAGCCCCAGTGGACTAGTGCCAGTCTCTAATACGCGTTCTGTCAAAGTGGGTTGTTTTAAAGACTTGCCCATGCGCCGTCTGCGTCCTTCTGTGGCCGTAACCATGATGGCTCTAGCTGAGCTGTTTGGTTTCCTCATTCCTTTGACCTGCATCACTTACAGCTCAATCCGCATTTTCCAGTCCCTCAACCAAAGACAGACCCGGGATGAGCAAAGCTCAAACAGTCTGAACTCCTCAGCACGCAGCCGTCTTCAGTCAGTCACCTCCAACGGTCAGACGGATAAAGCCCACGACAGGCTGACCAACGGTGAGAAGCAACGTGGCCTACGGATGGTGCTGAGCTGCTCGGCCCTTTTCCTGTTTTGCTTTGGCCCCTACCACATCAACTTCCTGCTCTACCTGATGGTGTCACAGGACCTGGTGACCCACTGCGGCACCAGACAGGCTGTGGGTCAGTTCCACCCGGTGTCTCTGTGCATAGCGAGCCTGAGCTGCTGCCTCAACCCGTTACTCTATTATTTTCTGACAGCCGAGTTCAGGCAGCACCTGTCCCGACGCACTTCCTCCTTCTCCTCCTCGTTCCTTTCCTCACCGATTAACTCCCCGAGACAGCGCGCAGCACCTCGAAGGGTTTTGAGCGTGGAGAGTTACTGCTCAGAAAGGGAGTCGAATTAATGGATGCATCATTCCATGAGGCATTGTGTTAAACTTGACGTCACAAGATGATTTCACGCTAAAGAGCATTGACCTCCATTTCCTTTGGATCAAAGAGTTTGAACTGAAATGGTGAATATCTATGTTTCATGAGAGTAATGTCTGCTGCCCCAGGTAGGAACTTGTCTTGTATATATCCTGCCCTCAAACCCCAGGCTCAGCTAAAAACAACTTTAGATAAGCTAGATTCTAACTGTTAAAGCTGTATTTGAATGCATGTGAATGATGCTAAATAAAAGGCTATTCGTGCTTTCTGTCTTATTCTGTGCTGTTATGTGTTATTGTATCTGAGGATGAGGTTTCCTCTGGGTGGTTGCAAATGAAACCAGGTGCCAGCTCATTTCTGCTGTTCTTCCTTTTTGTGATGCAAAGTGACGAAGGCAGTTGGCAGCAGTTTTGCGCAGCTCTGAAAAACCAGTAACTGCCAGGATCTGAGGTCGGCTTTCAAACTGAAAGCTCCGCCGCCCTCCACCCATCTCCTCTTGCGTTTGCTGAGCCAAGCGTGAGCCAACTTTGAGGCGACCCCCACCTCCACGCAGCCCACCTTAGGAAAGAAGCAGCAGGTGTCTGAGTCACCCACCACAATGTGCCCACAAGCTTTTTGCTGTCATACTCCAGCACTGCATACAATTGTATCTGGTGTTTAATCACTGGAAATATCATTTGTATGAAATATGTGGAAGAAATAAACCAAACACAAAGAAGAAATAAAGCTAAGAAACGTTTCTGTTTATTTAGATTAACCATTACAGGAACATTACAAGCAGATCAGAAAAAAACAAGCGGTGATGAGCATAATAGCAGAAGTTCTAGTATGAAACATTTTGGTAAACCACACCCCTATACTCACAGGAAGCCATGTGTGTGCCAAAACCCCCACTTCAGCAGAGTCACATAGAGAGAGAGAGAGAGAGAGAGAGAGAGAGAGAGAGAGAGAGAGAGAGAGAGAGAGAGAGAGAGCGGCAGATAGAGACGTTAAGAGAAACTAAGTGTGCTTTCAACTTAGGAGATCATATCCTGTGAGAAACAGACTGAAGCTGTGATTAAAGAAGAACGAAAGAAGATGTGTTAGAGGGGGGAGATGGAGGGGATGGAGGCTGTGCGCTGCCTGATGCTTCACCGTGCTGCTTTCTGACACGATGTGGCTTCTTGTTGGAAGACGGAGGTGAGATTCTGTCCATCTTATGAATTCTGTTGGAACAAGAAAAGAAGAGTGAGTGTGAGCTCCAGTGTGAGAGGCTGGATGCTTTCAGTGTGGAGTCATGCCTCATGGGGGATCTCATGTGTTTCTTCAACGTGTGGAATGTCTGTAATGTTGAGTGTGTGTGCGTGTGTGTTTCTATGTGTGTGTGAGAGAAAGAGATAGAGAGAGAGAGAGAGAGAGAGAGAAAGAAAGAAAAAGAGAAAGAGAAAGAGAGAGAGAAAGACTGTGTGTGTAAGTTTGTGTGAGTGTGTCTGAGTGTGTGTGAGTGTGTGTGTGTGTGTGTATGTGTGTGTGTGTGTGAGAGAGAGAGTGAGAGAGAGAGAGAGAGCGTGTGTGTGTTTGTGTGTGTATGTGTGTGTCTGTGACAGAGAGAGAGGGAGGGAGAAAAACTGTGTGTGTCTGGGGGAAAGAGAGCGAGTGAATGTGTGAGTATATATGTGTGCGTGAGAAAGACAGAGAGAGAGAGAGGGAGGGAGAAAGAGTGTATGTCTGAGTGTCTGTGTGAGAGAGAGAGAGAGAGAGAGAGAGAGAGAGAGAGAGAGAGAGAGAGAGAGAGAGAGAGAGAGAGAGAGAGAGAGAGAGAGAGAGAGAGAGAGAGAGTGTCTGTCATGCTCTCTGTGTGTTAACATAAAGTTACAGTATGATGTATCTGTGATGGAGGATCACCATGGGCAGGTTGTGGGTGTTGCAGCAGCATATGTAAAACAGACCTGGGAGCTGATACATGAGGCCAGATGTAGTGTCTGGATGGAAACACTGCAACGCACCAACGGCCCACAGAGAGATGAGTCACAGCCGATAAAATAATGTGTTTCCATTAAATAGATCTTACACTTAGGACTTTCACTGATGGATCCTAAGGCCTAGCAGTGACTCTCACTGAAACAACACATTTCATAACGCTTCACAAACCCCTGACCCACAGTCCAATGCCACAAGCTCCAAAGAGCAAACTAGTCCCTTGAGATCACATCGACAGAAAAACACATTACGTGCCAAAGTGAGCGTAATGCGAGAAGAATCACGCCAGAGACAACACCAAGGTCGAGGGGTAAAGGAGGCTAAGAGGAAGAGTCGGGGCAGCACCTCTCATTAGAGTGATGTGGAGAAGTTCATATTTGTGGAGGAGTTCATATTTCTTCATCCAAACTGGACGAGATCCGCTCTTTACTTATCCACATTTCCTCTGCTTGTTGATTCGGAGAACCTGGTAGAAAGAATATTTATGCTTCTGCACTTAAGAAAAGTTGTCCTTTAGAAAAGTTTATACTTCTTTTGCCTTATCACACATCTATTCCAAGTCATACCATCCAAACACTGTCTATACCACAATCAGGCATTGTTAACTTTTTTATATTGTGACAGCATTCACGTGGTATCAAAATAAGTTTTTCCAAAGTGGAAAATTCACGTGAACGACACCTCAATCTTTGAACATCAACTCAAAAAAAAACTCCCCTTAAAAATGAAAGTAATATAAAAATAAGTCTGGTCAGGTTAGATACTGAAGGGACAGATCGAACTCACATTGTTAACCACATTACAATTCTGATTTGCAAACTGCAAATTGTGTATTTAGTTTCATGCTGAACTGCACAGGCGAAGCTGTTACATCCACACCTCTGCGGGTCTGCATATTGCCTCTCAATGCCATAATTTGCATCGTGTACGCGTGTGGTGCAGCAATCAAAGGACATAACTGCCAAATGTGAGTGGGTTTGCATGCGTGCTTGCGTTTGTTTGTTTGTGCGTCAGTGAGTGTTGTTCAGAGTGTTATTATGTGTCGTGTTGAAAGGGTTCTTTATCAGTAGCTGCAATATGCAGTTTTGCATATCCCAGCATGCAGGTGGTCAAATAGAACAGGCATCATTGACCTCAACTTCAACACTAAATTACAGCATCTGTGTCATCTTGTTTTTGGACTGTTGGAGGCATAGACACAGCAACAGACACAGTCCTTGTTGATGTGACAGTCAACATTCAGAATGACACCGATGGTTCTTTCCTGCTTTGTTGCTTTTGGACTCTGTTGTTTTGCTAGAAGTGTCCTTTATTTAACTCTTCTCTTGACTCATCTTTGACTTTTCTCTCCTCTACCAGGATGCCATTGTCTGAGTGATCTGGACGACCAGTTGATCAGTTCACGAGATACAATAAGTTTCAGCTTTGGTTGAAAAATACAATTTCTCTGGGACGCTGCAGACAACAGGACAATAGTGGTGACTCCTCCCAGTCACTGCGGACAGCATGGATATTCAAACTAACCCATCACAAGACTGCAAGCAGCTTTCCTGATACAAGCTCCCTGCTGGTTCACAAGGCAGCTCAACAGAAAACAGCCCTCGGCTTAAGATGGACTTTATTAATCAAAGCTGCAACACCACTGACGATATGCGCAGGTACCAGCACTACATGTATGCTGTGGTGTACAGCGTGATCCTAGCACCTGGCCTGCTGGGTAACGTGCTGGCGCTCTGGGTGTTCGGTGTCTACATCAGAGAAACCAAAAAGGCTGTGGTGTTCATGATGAACCTGGCTGTGGCCGACCTGCTGCAGGTAAAGAGCACTCCACATCTTACATATATTTACTCATCTACAGTCGTTGGCGGTTAGAGGTGAAAATGAGCCTGTCTTCAAATTATATTTTATTTTTTATTTTATTCAACGAGCTTAAATAAGATAATAAAAACAGTACTTGTAACATGTGTATACGTTTGGGCACCTTTCGGTATTGTCATACACTCAGAACTTTTTCCCACCCGAGTTGGGCAAAGCGACGCCACTTATCATAGTAGCAAAATGCCTATGAATGTCCCGACCAATCAGAATGAGCCGGACACTTCTAGACACTTATCATAATAGCAAAAATGCCTAGAAATGTCCCATCCAATCAGAATGAGACGGACACTTATAGGCACTTATTATTGAGGCAAAATGCCTAGAAATGTCCCGCTCTTGGGGTTAGTGATCTTGTGACACTTGTAGGAACTTATCATTATAGCAAAATACCTTGAATTATCTCCCACTTATGGTCAGGAGTGTACAAAATGTGGGACACTTGTAGGCACTAAACAATAGAGCAAAAATGCCTAGAAATGTTCCGACCAATCAGAATGAGCAGGACATTTCTAGGCACTTATCATTGAGGCAAAATGCCTAGAAATGTCCCACTCTTGTGGTTAGGGATCTGCAATACTTGGGACCTTACGTGCCTCTGACATAAGTTTCCCTGTCCTCTTCCTGAACCTTGACCAATCATCACTCTCCTTGTCTTAACCTAACCCAGTCAGGTAGGACAGGTGCGGGTGTTAGCCCACCTCAGATGGGGTTATAGAGAAAATAGTTTTCTTCCTCTACAACAACTTCACACTGTGTTTTCTCCTCAGGTGCTCTCTCTGCCTCTGCGGATTTACTACTACTTGAACGACACCTGGCCCTTTGGAAATTTCCTCTGTATGATCTGCTTCTATCTCAAGTACGTCAACATGTACGCCTCAATCTACTTCCTAGTGTGGGTCAGTGTGCGTCGCTGCCAGCTCATCATGCATCCGTTGAGGTACAGCTCATCCAGGCGGAAGGGGGACATCTGTATCTGTGGCTTTGGCTGGCTGTTCGTCTGTCTGGGCTGTCTGCCGTTCCCTCTGCTGAGGAACCCTGTTGCCGCTTCAGCTGGTTCCATCGCCAGACCGGTGTGTTTCTCAGAGCTGCCCCTGAGGCCCGTCAGTGGTCCAGTAGCCCTGAGTCTCCTGATCTTAGCGGAGATGGTTGGCTTCATCATCCCCCTCATCCTGGTGTTAGCCTGCGCCTGTCTGACTGCGGGCAGCCTTCGGGAGTTGAGGGATGGGGCGATTCCTGACCGAGGGGAGAAGCGGAGGGCGTTGAGGATGGTGCTGAGCTGTGCTGCAGTCTTCCTGGTGTGCTTCGCTCCTTACCACGTCACCATGCCCCTGGATTTCTTGGCCAAAGCCAATGCTCTCAGCAACTGTGCCCTCAGGAACCAGATTCTGCTGTGCCACCCCATCACGCTCTGTCTGGCCAGTCTGAACTGCAGCCTGGACCCGATCATGTACTATTTCACCACAGATGAATTCAGAAGGCGACTGAGCAAACCAGAGATTCCGGAGAGCAGGACTGTCAGCAGGAATCTGTCCTGCATCCCAGGACGAGAGAAGGCAGAGGACAACTAGACTGCAGTCATACTGAAGGATCAATAAAACTCAACCATAAAACATTGACATTAATCCTGTGCACTCCGCCAAACTATGGAAATATAACTTAAAGGCATACCAGTAAGAGAAAATATGGGAGAAATAACTTTAAAATGTGAATTTGTATTTCTATTTATTTTTCAATAAAAATGTGTCTGCTCTTTCTAATTGTAATTTTCATCAGTGCAAACATCTCTACTCAAGATACTTGAAAACCTCTAATACAGCTCTAAGGCTAGTTTGCATAGGATGATAAAAATGTGACCGCTGGCTTTCATTGGAGCTATAATAAAAGAGCAAACTGCCAAAATGTTCAGTAGGTAAAGAAATGCAACTTTATTCAACAACAAAGTGAAGTTCAGTTCAGCAGCTGTACACAACATTGGTTTTTTATCTATTCTTCTAGTGTTCAGTTAAAAAGCGGAGACAGAAACAGTTTTACGAGCACACTGGCTGATTGTCCCTCTGTGCAGACATTGTGTGGGAAATTGACTTATTTGCCAAAAAAGCTTTTTCTTTATGACTTTCAACATCAAACCAACATATTTGTGCAGATAATTGTTACTGTAGTGACATTTTTAAATATACAGTATTGTTAAAAAAAGAGATGCTCAACCTACAAGACTCTTTTTCTCACTGTCTCAGTAAAGACATTCGCATGATATGGGACCATATGAACTTATAAATAAAAATTTCAAACTAGAGTCAAATTTCCCGTTAGCTTATACTTTCATCAACCATCCTTCAAGTTTACTGTCACAAATGAAGTTTATACACAATCACACACACTGGTCATATAGGGTGTTTAACTGTTTACCGTCAGGGTTACATGAAATCATGACACACAGGGGACAGCCGAGGCTTCTGGGCGCCGCAGGTTACTCTCAGAAATATCTACAAAGTGCAGACTGAGAGCTCGGGGCTTGTGCACCTCTGGTACCATCCATAGGAAAACAATGACAAAGACATGTGCTGAACTGTAGCGTACCTCCACAGGGTGACTTGTGCTGTATCACACTATAACATGTAGTATATCTCTATAAACCCCAGGAGGAGTGGGCTGACACACAGACACGGCTGAGACGGATGGCTTCCCCCAATATCTAGATAATTCAGCAGAAGGACCCTCGTCCGGAGGCGACGAGATGTTGTAACACGTCAGTAACAACGATAAGATTAGTTTGCAGAAAGCTACGGCAACAGAACAAAAACCATCAAAACATAAATGAAACTTAGTTATATTCTTAGTTAGCAGTAAAAGACTAGTTAACACTTGGGTAAAAGGGTTATGACCTATGTAGGTTCAGAGGAGAATAGCAGAGGAGGAGCAGGAGGAGCTGGGGGGGCTAGGCTCTAACGCGCTAACTTAAATTCACTTATCACTGTGGTTAAAGCAGGGGAGGAAAAAATTGGAGTTAATCCTTTATACAAAAGTAACTTTCTACTTCTCAAAGTTGTTCCCTCCTGTTTCCACTCCCATCATCTCTCTCTCTCTGTCACTCTGCCTTTCTCTATCACTCTCTTTCTCGCTTTCTCTCTCTCCGGCGTATACGCTCAGGCTTTCCCATCAGGCCTTGCAGATCCGGGTCTCCGTCACAAACTTGTTCTCAAAGTGGTGGATGGTGAAACAGTCGTCTGCAGAGCGCTTCTGGATACCTCCACCTGACGGACGCAGAGACACAACAAACATTAGGGACGAATAGTCAAGTCTCTGTGTGTTTGTCAAGTCAAAGAAGTGTGTACAAGCTTGTAGCCGTGCTCCTAGAAATATTTCACTTTTGCATTTATACATTATATCGTTTCTTATTGAATCAGTATATTGTTCCAGATCAATGCATCGTTACACCCCTTTAAACACATGGATTGATATTCATGATTTCTATTTCGAACCACAAAAGCAACGTGGCCTTGATGCTTGTTTTTTACAAATTTGATCAGAGCTGCTATTACTGAAATTAACTAGTTTAAGTTTAATTTCTGTTTCTGCAATAACTGCACATCCATCCGAAAAATGTTCAATAATAAAAAAAAATCAAACCGCCATCTCACTCTATGCCGGTGATTGGGCACGCGACCGAGAGAGGGGAATGTGAGGCAGATCTAATGTTTTGATGTCCGCATCTCTTTAACAGTTGAACAGTAAACAAATCGTTCTTTCGCAAACAGTGAATTCTCGTTCAGGTCAATTCGTTAAATCATCATCGTATCAGATCAGCATGAAATACCAGGAGAGGGAAATGTGTGTGTGTGTCCCCAGAGAGCACAAACACAGGCCCCAGGGGTCCGCCCCCACTCACTCGCTCAGAGACCCAGACATGAGATAAGAGCTCGTTCCCATGAAGCAGGCAGTTTGAAACTCTGTAAACAATGGATTTTATTTTGATCTTTTCCACGTCGGCACACAGTCAATCAACTGCTGCCGTTTCAAATGCTCCCCGGAGGCTGTCAGCCTGTTTCCTTAAATATCGAAAAATATTGAAATGCCCTTTAGAACGATATAAAAATGTGCAGTACATGCTGATTATTTTCTAATGAGAACAGAGGTTAAAAAACATGACAGTCCTGGCTTTGCACTACTCTGTACCAGGCAGGGTGGAGCGACGCTGCATCCTGTACGTCTCCTTTCCGTCACACAGCCGGCGGATGTAGAAGCCTAGAGGTTTGATGTCCTCAATACGCTCTGTCACCACCAAGTCCTCGTGCACCAGGTAGCTGCGGTAGGAGCCGGACTGGGACACAAAGAAACGGAACAAGGAGGAATTACAAAACTTTTTTTAAACTACTTTTATAGAAGAATGAAGAAGAACAGCAGTGGGAAGGAGTCTGAAAACTACGAGTGGGAGGGCCTCTGTGCAATAAATGAATCATCCTCAAGCTTCTATGTGTTCAAACACATCAGATAATGGAAGCCACCAGTTTCACAACCACCCACCTATAGCCAACACCTCTATAACGTGACATGGTGGAAATCTCAGTGAGAAGTCACACCATATTTGAAATGACTGCTTTAAAACTTGCTGACAACTTTCCATTTATCTAAAGCTGAAAAATGTTTAACCTTTAACTGGGGTAACACAGCACTGGTAAAAATGTATTTCAATAGGAAGATACTTTATTTATGATAAAGATTTGACCAATTATAGCTCTTCTAGCAGCACGGCTCTATGGATACCAGTGTTTTTAATTTGAGTTCTACATCATGAAAACTATACGATGGATTTCCACAACATTTTAGTAACATAACTAATTTAATTGTCAAAATGTGGTTCACATCCTAATACTTTGCATGCTAAACATATGACATCTGCGTCAGTTACACTGTGTTTAGTGCATATTAGCAACATAAGCTCTCTTGCTTAAATAAAGCCTCTCACAGAGCTGGTTTCCTTTGCACTTAAATGCCACACTACATCAGAGCATGTCTTGGGTATGTTGTGTGTTCACACTAGAAACATGATAAAATTACATATGGAAGCGGACATGAATAAATACAGTTGATTTTTTGTGTGTGCTTTTGAGGCACACATTATCCTATGACATTGTAATATACAATCTGTGGGAGGTGGTGTATAACTTAATATCATAAGTGTATATTAATGTGTAGTTTGAAGCTGGGACACAGCTTTACTCTTGGATCTAACATTGGAAACTTGGCTTATGCAAAAAAAGGCATTCAAGGCCTTTTTCCGGGGAATTTTCACGTCAGATATCTAAAGGGGAAAACATGCCTGAATCAATTGCTGGTTGTGATTACTAGTCTGATTCACAATGAGTAACTGAGCGCCTGGGATAGGCGAAGATGTTCGTCCTGGAATTGTTTACTTGACAAATTGCAGACGTGTTAGATTTGCACAAAGTTATTGCAAATCCCTGGATATCCCCAGATCATATTTAGTCCTTAATATTGGAGTCTATGCATAAGTTTGACTGAGAGAACTATGTGACTACAGTTGCTCTACTATCAACCAAGTTAGCCATGGATCTTATATTTCCTCTCGCATAGTGTACTTTTACTGAATGGCTTTTGTTGAATGTGTTTTGCTATTTGGTGTTTTGGGCTGTTTTGAAAGGAGCTTTATGAATAAAGTTGTTTTTATTCTAACATTACGTTGGTAGGTGCGTCCTCAGATTACAAGGTGATAACTAGTACTCACCATCAGCTGTGAGAAGAGGTCAATGAGGTCCTGAGGGGGCAGCACCACCGAGGTGTTCAGAGGGATCACAAAGCAGGTCCGCAGAGTCAGGTCCAGGTAGGCTGTCAGCTTCTACTCACACACACACACACAGAGGGAATTTAAACCATCTGGTTGAATCATCTGAAATACTGTGTGTGGGGTTGTCAGTGTGGGTCTTATCCCCATCCTAACCCTGTTGAAGTCGTGGAGGATGTATGCAGGGTCTCCAGATCTGAAGCGGGGAGGGGGGACGCTGATGACGGCCATGTTGTCAGAGATTTCCACCTCCTCCTCGACCCGGGGCAGGTAGTACGGCTGGTTCTCTCCTCTAGGTCCACCGGACACGTCATTGAACTGCATGGCGCCGTGATATAACCTCTAACGGAGACAAATGTATAAACCAATCAAAGCCTAATCACCATCAAAGTGTTATTTAGTTGTCCAATTTATAAATGTATATCTTTTAATGTCACTTTCCTCAATGTAGCATCACACACTTGTTATAACATCATACTTTAACACAAATACACAGATCTACACAGCCAGTGGGTTCTCTGCAGTGTCTACCTGTTTGTAAAGCCAGTTTCTCAAGTTTAACAAACAACAGCCCCTTCCTTCGAAAAAAGAACATACTGTAGCAGCTTATGGCTGCCAGGGGGCGCCAAAGCACATGTTAAATTTTGTATGGGCCTGTTCAAGTGGAGTTAGGGCAAGAGTGGCAACAGTTCTTTTGGCTTGGTCTAATAAAGCGTAGAGCTGAGAAAAGGATTATCAGACACTAGAGGATGGATAATAGATTCAATACTGAATTTGTTTGCAAAGTTCTTCAATATATTTTTTATATCATGTGTTTTTTGTATATTTTTGGTAGAATGAAATGTAAATATTATTTTATGACAAAAAATCTATGTCTTCTTTCAATTTTGTAGTTTACATGAGGGGAAGCAGCTGCTTTTGGTAAACTGTTTCTTTAATTTAAACAAGATTAAGAATTTAGGAAGACGAAAGTGAGAAGCATGATAAATGTTAAATATCAGAATAAATATAGAAGATTAAACTCCTACACAAAGTTGAACTCCATTGGAACTAAAAGGTGTTTAAATATTGAATGAAAAGTTTAATGAGATGCTTTAGAACTTGCTTAATTTGCATATGAGGAAAATCCCTGTGGGGACAGTGGAGCTACTCTCACTGTGGGACCCTCCCCACTGACAAATCAGCAGAATTCAAATAGGTGAAGTCTGCACTTTCTCATGAAGAGGGAAGCAGGCGAGAGTCAGCACTCTGGTTTCCCACCAAGGCCTCAGTGTCTCATCAGCAGTCACAAGCAGCCACAATAATTCTGCCCAAACCCAAACAACACTCCCCCCACACTCCTCCTGCCCTTGTCTCTAGTCAAAGCACCAAGAATCTTCTAAAGATTATCTTTTTGGCTTTTCTCGAATATAAACACGACGAGAGAGAAAGTTGCAAAACCCCAGACAATTCATGTAGCTTAATAATTGTTCTACTTACTTAAATGCAAAAATCTGCCATGTACGTATCTCAATTTATTCTGATGCTGACTGTACTGAGCGATATGATGAAGATTTTCATACCGGTCATTATCTGTAAATGTCTTACTAATATTTATAAGTGTAAAGACTTTTTAGCTGCAGAATGAAAAATGCGGTGTTAAATTCTTCTTCTACAGACTCGATAAACAACAAACTTATTTGCAGTAGAGTATAAAAATAATTCTGTGTTATTATACCTCCTCATTGTGTTTGCACCATAATGTATGGATATATATCTCTGGAGAAAAAAATTAAGAGACCACAGCAAGATTATTAGTTTCTTTGGTTTTACTTTTTAAAGCCATGAGTTAAAATAAAATGTAGATTTTGTTCTTACAACTACTGACAACATTTCTCCCAAATTCAACGGTCACTGGAATGAAATGTCTCCAAAAATGTAGAGATGCAGATTGTTATACAGCGATAATAAATAATATTGTGATAATTATTGTAATTCTTTTTTTGCCCAGTCCTTGCTTAAGTGCAGATTAAAACATGCAAAACATTATGCAATTTCAATATAACATTTTGGATTGTGTAATGAGTAATTTGCATCACATGCATTCACTGTAGAAAATGAGGTGTGGCAGTTTGACAAAGTTCATAGGGGACCAATAAAAACACTAGTTAACTAGTTATTTCATGTTTTCCTGAGGCATCTTTAAGGGGAAAAAAAATTGCATTGAGACCCCTATTAATGACTTTAATGATATAACTAGAAACAGTAAGATTAACACATTTGCACAAACACACACTTTTGCACAGCTATCCTTACTAGGAATTTGCATTTACTTCCATCAACCCTAACCCCATTCATTATGGACAGCCTAACATAAAAACGTTATCCCTAACACAACCAATTTATACCTACCTTTAACCTAACCACAATACAAACACACACACACACACCTAACCACAACACAAACACATAACCGAAATCTAACCCTAATACCTAGTCTTAACCCCCAAACGCTCCATTATAGGGAGGTCACAAGGTGAGGACCTCACTTTCCCAAAATGTCCTCACTTCGTTGTAGACTCAAACTGGTCCTCACAAAGATAGCTGTACAAGAACACACAGAAACACACACACACACACATACATACATACCTTTGGCGTAAAGTATCGATAGAGGCAAGCCCCCCCCACGATGAGCCCGCTGAGGATGAAGGCGATGCCCAGCAGGGTGAGCAGACAGCGACCTGTGGAGCCCTCGTTGCCCACAGGAGCGGAGGCCAGCTCAGGGTCCTGCACACACACAGACACACACAGACACACATAAACACAGACAGAATATAATAGTACATGCACTCATTATTATTATTTAGAATGAATATGATCCTCAGCAACATAATCCAGCTGATGTGGGGCCTCTGCAGAACAGCTGTGCAGGAGATGGGCGGTGCTGCGTCAGGTGGAAAACATTTGGAGGAAAACAAAACCCCTGCGACGAAGTAAATATCATATGTGCAACATGCAT